>VXAU01000452.1:469976-634206 GCA_013399695.1 Formicarius rufipectus | reverse complement strand
AAAAAAAAAACCACAAAAAACCCCACAAAAAAACCACCCCAAACAAAAAAAATCTCCACACTTTAAATTTTCTTGCCACTTCCTCCTATTCCCCCCTCCTTCTCCACTCCCATGATCCACACAACTTCCCTGCCTCACAGCTAAGGAATTGACTCATGAGATGAGTGGAATGGAAGACACAAATATGTTACTAAACTAGTTGCTTTCAAGGTACTGGAATACGGGGAACATACATGGGTTTGAACTGGGTAACATCTTTGTGCAGCCCAAATAGACTGTCCACCTTATACAAATGCCCAGACACAGATACACTTAATTCTAAACATGAAGTGAGCAAAACTAGTAAGCATCTTAATTTGTCACCCTTTTTTTTTACAGAAGAGTATTTTTACATAACCCAGCTGTTGCTGTTCTTTCTTGTGCTTTAGCTCTTTTGACATTTTTGCTCCCTTTAGACTCAAAATAAGTCCCTTTAAGTTATTCTGAATTCTGCAGCTGGGTGGAGGATAGATATTGAAGTAATCAGTGAAAAACATCAAAAACACCAGAGATACTTCATGTGTCATCACCTCACTCCCACTCCCACCTGATCTGCTCAAGGAAAGCTTGAATAGGGGAAGAAGGGAAAGAACTGGAAAGTTAGCGTTCACAGATGAAGAGGCTGGCAGACATTGCAAGACAACAAAACCATCATATAAGCAGATGTTTTTGTGCTTTTCCTGTTTGTGTATCAAAATAGTCTTAAAAACTAAAACAAAAAAACCAAAACAAAACACAAAACAAAACAAAAACCAACCAACCAACCAAAAACCAAAATAGAACCTAAATATCAATCACCTAAACTCTTAAGCTAAAAATTATTCTATTTGTTAAGGAAATCCAGTGATGTTGGGCACATTGACATGATGCTTGAGCTCCTAACATAGACAATGCCTGCATTTAATACTAATTCCATGAAACAGTTTTCTAGACCCACAGAAAAAGAGTATGCCCTGTTGGTCTGGCAGGATAAAGTTCAGAAGCTGAAGGAAGGACTGACCACACATCTACACATGCTGTCTACTGCCAAGAGAACTAGATTTCAGTGAGGAAAGTAGTAGAGGAGACATGAGAGCATTACAGAATTTGGTTCTTAGTACTAAAGCAAACCTAAACAAGAAAGTGACCATTTAGTTTATTTAAACCACCTCTATCAAGAAAAAGCATACTCAGAGCAATGATTGGTATCTTACACTGTCCTACAATAGTTAACTTAAAACTTGATGATTTCAGTACATTGTAAAACATATTTAAGAGTTGTTTCAAAAGCATATAATGTACACTAAACTATTTGCTGGATACCTAAAATATACACAATACTAGCTACTGAAAATGATTACATTTACAAGACATTTACATTTACATACCACAGGCTGTTTGGTAATGTCCACCAGGTCTTTAATGTTGTAATACTGATGTTTCTCAAAGGCTGAAAAAAGCATGTCCAACACTTGTTGTTTATCAGCTCGAGCTCGTTTTCCATCTTCTTTCTTCTTCTTTTCATATTCAATCTGTTACAAAACATATTGTAAAGACATTCATATGTAAGGTTGTATAATTCTCAGTGCTGAACATTAAGATATTAAAAAAACTATTTAATAAAACACTGTTCAATGACTCTGGTTTTCATATGGAAAGTTTTTTTTTGAGCATTCAAAAGTTCTTTTATGAACATAAACTAAGCATTTTGTCTTCAGCACAATAAGCTTTTCAGATATGTGTCTCTGCTTTAACCACAAAAAGAAATCAGAGATGGAACCTGCATGGTGTGCCCAAACCTGGAGAAAGAATTAATAATAGTACAGGAATCCAAGCTGAGGGGGTATTCCTTCTCTACCTCTGTCAAAATCAGCTTCAGAAGTATAAGGACAAATGTCAGACAATCTACAAACTGCCATACTTGGGAAAATCCACAGACCAACATGGTGACATCCCCAACAATAACAAGCACCTGGCCAAAGGATGTCAGACAGTCCGTGGACACTGCTTTATCAGCTCCAGAAATTGCACTCAAGGCATCCACCCTGTGAATATCTGATCAATCTTCTGCAATGGAAGACATGCTTTGAGGATGTGGATGGTTTCTCTTCACAAGAAATCCCAGCAGCACACAAAGTTACATTAGTCCAAAAAACTAAACCTCCTAAGCAGGGAGAGGCCTCTTATTGGCACACATCATCCTACTTTAAAGTGTATATTAAAAATTACTTAACCATTATAATCTGCACAAGATGACCATATATTTTTGCAGAAACATTTATCGCCTCCAAAAATACTACCTCTGATTCATCATTAAAAGCATGATTTGCACAGACCAGCACACCCAAAACAAACCCCAACCACCACACAGCACCAACCACAACCCCCTGCCAGCATATCACCCCATCCACCCCCAATACCACCCTCAATAACAGAAAACCATCAAGCTCCTCAGAACCAATAAAAGTGATCCAGAAGGTAATATAACTCATGTAATCATCAAGTGTTTTCAGGCAAACCACGTGGGTGAATCCATAGCAGCACAATGTACAGCAGAAGATATGCATGTGATCCATGAGGGACACACGCCTGGCTATAAGTGGAATAATTTTGTAAGGGAGTTGTTCCACTTCTGGTATCTCAAACCTGATCCTCCAAAGGAAGACCTCTGAATAAAAAGCCTAGAAATTCACAGTTCTACTGGATACTAAAAATCTAATTTTTAAGAAGAGAGATTGGTTTTATGGCAAAATTTATTTTTTTTCCTATGTTTCCTTGCCAGCTAACTCCCTCCTACTCTCAGAGTGAAAATAGCCTGTCTCTTGGTAGCTGTCCCAAAGTGGCTTAAGACTATTACCACCTTGGCCACAGCTCACAGGTCTCCAGCCAACTACTTCTTTCAAATCCTGAAACAAATATCCATCATTAAATTGAATGCAGAGCAATTTTTTCCCAACCTATAGCTTGAAGTCTATTTTTTCTGCTTTAAACCTAAAATGGGCTTGCACAACCAAATACTTTGCTTTTCCAACTGCATATTAGTGTTATTAAAGCTACAATCTAATCACAAATGCCCCACATAGTTGATTTTTATCCACTAATACCAGCTAGTATAATTATTTAACTTGTTAGCCTCTGCATTTAAAGAACAATAAATCTTCCAAACAGCAACAGCTCCGCAACAGTAGCAAACTGTAACATCAAGGGAGTCAACTTCAAAGTAAATCACCTTGGTTGCCATGATCTACAGCAGAACTGCTACACCACAGGCACTAGAGTAGAAACATAAACCTAGGACACTGCCCTTCCTATAAACAATAGTACGTCAAAGCATTTCTTCTTCTGAAGTCCAACAGACAATTTTTAGGAGTCTCTGTTGAAAAGGTTTTAATTGCAAGCTTTTAAAGCCTTGTTGTGGATGCCATTTCTGGATCTCGACTGGTACAATCTCACCATGCAGGATAATGCACATAGCCTGAATCCAGTCATAAACATGTGAAGCAGAACTGCAACGGCACTGAAATGTTCTATATTAAAAAGTCTACTCAGCTGATACACTTCAAAACTAAAAACCCCAAATACAGTCAGGATCCATTAATACAATAGAAAATGATGACACCATAGCATGGCATAAGTTGAATTCTTTACCAAGCAGCATGGCCAGAGTCACTAGGGAAATGCTGGTTGCACCTCCACCAACAAAGCAGTTGGCCAGTTCTCTGGGTATGTTCACGTAGTCATACAGGTATTGAAGCTGAATAAATCTCATTCATCTAGAAGTTACTATAACTACAGCATTGCCCACATCCTAGTATGTGAACAAGGGTTTCTGTATAATGCACCTAAAGAAATGATACAAAGAGTACAGAGTAGGAGGAGATTGGCTCCTCACCATGAGAAATACAGGATGAAGTATGAGATGTGTGAGTGCCACCTGCAAGACAGGCAATACATTAAATCAACTATTTGATTGCAAAAACCACATTGGTGAGGTCCCCTCTCAGCTGTCTCTTCTCGAGGCTGAACGGGCCCAGCTCCCTCAGCCCTTCCTTGTAAGACTGGTGCGCCAGTCCTCTCAGCACCTTTGTAGCCCTTCGCTGGACCCACTCCAGGAGCTCCATGTCTCTCTTGTACTGAGAAGCCCAGAAGTGGACACAGCACTCCAGACACAGCCTCACCAGGGCAGAGTAGAGAGGCTGGATCACATTCCTTGGCCTGCTGGCTTAGGGATAGCTTGTTGTCCACTTCCAGGTCCTTCTCTGCAGAGCTGCTTTCCAGAAGGTCAGCCCCCTGTCTGTGCTAGTGCATGTTATTATTATTCCTCAGGTGCAGATCCTGCTTTTGCCTTTGCTGAACTTCAGACAGTTCTTCTCTGCCCATCTCTCCAATCTACCAAAGTCCTTCTAAAGGGCTGCACAGCATTCTGGGGTATTGGCCACTCCTCCCAGCTTTATGTCATTGGTGAACTTGATGAGTGAAAAACAGCAATGCAAACATTATTAAAAATAATCTCATCTAATATAATCCAGTTGGGTAGAAAAAAATAATTTTTGGTCCTCTTAGAAAACTGCTCCAGATTCCTTCCCTTTGGTAGTTCATTAGAATTACCATTTTGTAGGATATATTGTATGACATGGGAAGGAAAGCATACCTACAGCTTTATGGATTCAAGACACAGACATTGTATTCTCCCGGAAGCAGTTTCCTAATTAGCCACTGCAATCAGTTGCAGCTGCCTTTCTTGAGCCTGAGCTTTCAGCCTTTTCTGACTCAGGGATCCCCAGAATTTTCCAGTTTCTTTGTGCAGTTGCTGATCAGGTCACAGCTAGTATCAGTAAAAAACACCCTACAGGATTTTCAGTAGATGCCTATTAGGTTTGATACATTGGTTTATGGGAAACTAGGACTGAGAACATTAAAAATATTTTGAATACATGCACATGTTAACATTTCACAAGAGGATATGGATGATCCAGCCTTAATTTGTTGCCAGAAAAGCATCCAACACTTCAGAGTTGAAGTTGAGAAGATAGTAGTAGAGATGAAGGCATCTCTATTTGCAATGTTTGACTGAGTTCTGCATTCCTACACACACCTGAAGTCACTTTTCAGTCCAAGGACCTATGCATTTATTTCAGAGGTTAGCAACCTTTCTGACTCAAAAATGCACCAGCTGAAAGACGTGGCATAAAAGATAAAAACAGCCAGTTACAGGCTGCATCACTCTGCCACAGAAGCAGCTATTATACGAACCCTTCTGCAACCTCCTACTTCCCGAAATGACTACAACAAAATGAACAAGAAAACCAGAAACAAACTGCAACCTTCTCAGGTGGAAGGTTAAGCTGAAGTGATGGAAGAAACTGATTTCCTCCTGTTTCGGTTTTGTTTATAAGGAGTAAGAAGAGTGAAGTACCGAGGTTATTCATTCTGTACGAGGCTGATCTATGGGAATAATGGGTAAGCAACATGGTTGTAATGGGAAAAGCTGCTGTGGCTCTCAAGGCAATCTCTAAGAACAACACCAAAAAATCCATGGTACTATGTGTACCTCTTCAAATGACATACAGTGAAAATGTGCTTAGCTAGCAAATAGCTACCAGCTATAACTCTTTTCATGTGGAGAAATAAACCTACTTGCTTAAAAATGCTTCCTACACAAAAGAACAAAGTAACAGTAAGGAAATTCTTCAGTGATGTTAGGTCTCTGAGATGACTATTTCATGACTAAGTATAAGATTCCAATGACACAATTAACAGTCTTCCAGAAAATAACGTGAAATAGTCTTTTTAGCTAATGCAGTGTCTCTTTTTTTTTGGCAGTAAATTTTAAAGTCCAGCATTCTTCTTTCTCTATTATTTCAGTGCCTCAGTACACTCTCTTCAGTAGAAGCTTCTATTTTACTGATTCTGTGGATCGTCTAGAGTAAATCATATTAGGGTATTTGTATTCTTTATACAAATGCAATATGAATATTCTAATATTCTTAATTAATTAATGTATAAAATCAACTCACACAGATAACTGAACATCAAGCCTTCCCTTTATTGAAAAGTTATTTGCAGCTGGTGTCCCAGTTGTCCACATTTTAATTAGCAACACTCTATGATTTCCCTCCAACTTTAGTTCCCAATGTTGTTTAAAAACACAGAGCACATTGTGAAGTAGTATTGGGGTGGGAAAGCATGGTATCTTCTGTTGCTGTTTTCTTTTTTGTCTTGTGAATACCCTGCTCATAGCAAGTTACAATGCAACCTTTCATTTTTTTCCTTCTTGTTTTCTTTGCAAACAGGATTTTAAGTGCTTTATGCAGTAAGTTTAAAGAACTTTTTGAGAGAAAACAACACATATTATGGAATGCACCAACACTGTAAACTAATTACATTTGTTTTAAAGTTGGGTGTTTTTTTTAATTTAAAAAACATTCAAGTACAATTTGATGTCAAGGAAGGACCATTTTAGAAGAAACTGTCTAGTATAGAAGTTGTGAGTTTATCCCTGCAAAACTTTATACTGAAATAAATTTATCTTTGTTTACTTATGCAGGATGTTGCTAAGCTTGCTGAAAAGCTGCCAAAATTGCCTTCTTGAATGTACCATTAACACGGCTTTGGTAGACAGCTAATACAAAGGTGATAAAGAAGTGAGACTAAATCTAAAATTTTCATCCGAAGATGCTTGAGAATAGTCTTAAAGGCTTCCCCATCTCCTGGAGCATGGGTACCAACCTCTATAGTACAGGACAGTGGGAAGAGAGGATCACAAAGACGCCTTTGAAGGTGTAAACCGGACCACTAGAGAACTTTCCTGCTGTATTACAATGCAGTCATGGAAAGACTCCAGCTGCAAGAATATTAACCTTGCAACCTTATAAACACGTGTAACACCTGCAGACATACAGAAAATGAAGGTCTCTTTCCCAAAGAAGAAAAGCTAAGTTACAGTCTTGGCATATATTGTAATAGGATTGCAATTTCTTCTAATAAAAAAGATACACTTGATAAAATTTCTTGAAAACAACCCTAATCACTTGCCCAGTCCTTGAATTCAAACAAGCTATTCCTATTTCCCATCCACATATGACTTATTTTGCTCTGCTGTCCTCTCGTATGCTAATTTATAGGTACATGGAACAGCCACACTTAAGCCCTATTTTATACTCTTTTCTTCAGGATATGTTAACCCTTTCTTTTTAGCAAATACTCATTCTTTCCTCAGAAACTGCACAGATGATGACTGAATGTATCATCAGATATGGTAGTTTCTTCTTCTTTCTTGTGAGAAGTCCTGTCCTCAACAGAGCTATCATATACAAGCAATGCAGCAACTTTTAAGAAAGAAATTGCTGCTTGAAAACAGCAGACAAATTTAAACAAGAACTTTAAAAAGTTCATTGACTTTTTCCCAGGTGCACATCCTTCCAGCCATCTAACTTGAACCTTAATAGAACACTTAATGAAAGATGTTTCAGAAAGTAGTTGTGCTTGGGCCTTTAGAGTCGAAGAAAGGTCAAGGGTGACTCAAGTACAAGAATGTCTTATTAGAATCTTTCTATCAGAATACCCTTAAGGCAGACATGAAAAGTAAACATACTGCCAATGGATGTCCATCACCATGGACAGATAGGTAACCAATAAAACCATTACAAGAGTATCATCACTTCTAAGAGACCTGGTTATGTCCTGGTTATACCCCCTCAAGCTCACACATGACTTGAATTTCTCTAACGATATGATGACAGCAGTTTGCAACTGGAATAAAGATACAAAGATTGTCTCCAGGTTGAAGTCATACTACTCTATTTATGACAGTGTCAGGGAAATGGCACAGCATCCTGCTAAAAAGAGAAGCTGTACATCACTGAAGCTTATTCCAGAATTAAGGAAGGGGAAAAACATTAGCATCATAAAACAATATACTCATACAAAACTGCATCTGCACAGCAGGATACACCAGTGTGACTATTCTGGTTAAATGTCATTCCCTCAGTTGCAATAGTTATATTAGTATTACCATCTATGTACAGATCAGACACTGAACAGTAACTACTACAAAACAGTCCCGTGAGAGAGAAATTATTATTTTTGGTTCTGTGGAAATAGCCTACCTTTAATAATAATGCTTAAATATCATCCAGTATATTGTCATTTGTTTTATGTAAATAAAATCTTAATAAAAAGAGTAAAAGTTTAAATGACTAACACAGTGACTCATTTTCAGTACAACTTAACATTTCTCACATTCAACAGTAACAGCGATTCTATATGCACACATACAAATAATTCAAAGATGATCATTAAGGAAAAGGACATTGTAGTTTGTATGTACATCAACTGATCTGGAACAGAAATGTGGGTGTAATAGTGACAAAGCCAATGATGCCAACAACACGTACTGTGAAGGTATGAAACTGTGAAAAATTATCAACTTTATTCTTTACTTCTTGTCAATTCCTCCAAAGGACTGGAAACTAATGATTCTTTTCATGTCCATTATCTTCTACAGAGGATATTTTATTTGGCTCTAAGGAGTGCTTCCACATCTCATAGCACAAAGCCAGAACTGCCTTTTATCCAGAATCTTCAAAATTGCATTTAAAAATAAAAGACTAAAGAAAGAATGTAATAAAGCCTCTAAAAATCTTGGGTGAAGGTGGTCTGTCCTCCATCAGGTAGCACAAGACAGTTAGACTTGGCAGACCTCAGTCCCAAGGGAGATATTGGTCTTGAGAAAGCAAGAAGATCCCCAGAAGACAAAATCAGGGAAAAAAACAGATAACATGGAGCTTTTCCAAAGACAGTGGCCAATTCTGAGTGAAACAGCTGCAGGACTGCAGCAGACCAATTCTGGAGTCCTAAGCCAAACTCCTCCTGAAGCAGAGAAGGAGGGGAAAAAGCAACTTACATTATACTGATGATTAGCCACTGGTTTATAGTTCGTGGTTACTGCTTTGTCCAGCTGCTGTGATAGCCTTAGGGGTTTAGAAGATTCTTCTATCTGTAATCTGTAAAAGAAAAGAAAAAAAGAATTAACAAAAAGTTCAGACAAGCACACACTCAAAATGAATTCTAAAAGACTGCAAGCACGAACCAGCTGTTATCAAAGGTCAGCTGTAAACTAATCATAAGGCAAAACAGACACACTCTTCTGAATTAAGCTTTTCCATCTCTATTTTTGCTTGAGGACACTGCTATATGCTCTAGAAGATAGTGAAACGCTGAAAGCCAAGAACTTGGGAAGGGAAGATACTAAAAACAACGTCTGAACACAAGTTTCATTCCAAAAGCCTAATGCTCAAGTTGAAAAAAAGTCCTTTCTCTTAAAAAAGATCAAACCCAACCCAAGTGAATCCAGAATCTCACAGATTACTCAGGGATGAAAAAGCTTTTCACCCATCTCTGCTGACTCCATGACCTTTTCTTAGATATTTTAATGTAAAAATATAAATTTTTGTGACCTTTCTTTTGGCGTTACAGTACAGTAAAAGAGCAGAAATAATGGTTTTAAAACCACTTTTAAAAGCATGCAGACAGAGAAATACACCCAGCTTCAAATCAATGTGCAATCAAGTCTATCACACAGACAATAATAGGTGACCTTCCCTCCTCTTTGGGAAAGACGCTGAGAAGCTCAGAGGTTGAAAGTATCTTGTTAAGCTCAGCCCTATGTAATTTAAAGCTTATGTATGATGGTGTAAAGGGAGTGACCCACTTTCTTCAGGTTTAGCTCTCAAGAATTACTTTTTGAAATGAAGACCCAAGAAACCAAACTGTAGGAAGATGCAGAACAATGTCCCTTCACATAAAATAGCTTTATGACACATACAATTAATATGTTCATCATCAGTGATGCTGTTTTATTTTCAATGCTGTATCTTTTAGGCAGAAGAATCAACTTTCAGTAAAAACAATGTAAGACAGCCCAATAGATATACAGTGATGGTTGCTTCTTTCCAAACAAAAATTAATATGGCACATTAATGCAAATAATAGCTGCATGTTTACTAGTGTCAAATATAAAAATTGTAACAGTTCTTTAAAAACCACTATGTTTGATATCATAGATTTATTTTTGTAAAGATATAATGTACACCCAAGAAGCTAAAACGCCAATTCAGCACACTTCTGATTTAACACCTGAACAACCTAAAAAAATTAATTTGAACCAAGAATTAAATTAAGAAATAAATTCTCTAGTTGCAGTAACTGGAAATATAGCAAATCATCCTTCAATACCTATATTGCTGGACAGTACATGGGAATAGTTTTTTCTCATACACAGATATAAACTTGCTTCCTCTTGAACCTTGGCAGACTTGGCATTTGTTCTATAGTTTCAACTATGCCTAAGGAACCATTGCCCCGTATTATCCACTTCTGTATCAATGCTGCCTTCGGCCCAAACACAGCGTGTTTCTTTCTTAGCTCAAAGGAAAATCAACTGGAAGGCAGATGAACAGTGAACACTTTTTACTTATCACAAGAGTTTATCTTTTGGTCTTCAATCTAATTAAATGATTTTAAAGATTCTATTGATCTGGTTAAGGAAGGTCTTCTGAACTCATGTTTCACGAAGAGACATAGGCAAAAGCTAAATCGCATCTTTTCTACAAATCCGTGTTATAGTTTTAGGACCTGGTGGAATTTTTCTTTCCCCTACCAACAAACTAGGAGTTAATGGCCCTATCTTTCCCCACTGCTAACTAACAAAGGAGGAGATGATGGTTGAGGTGGGGTGCCTGGCTAACTTGATGGCTAGGGTGGTGAGGAGGAGGGGGAGGCTTTGTTTTTCCTTTTCCCTCCAGGGGTGAGGTGAGGGGAAGGGGCACTTGGTTTTCTGCTGGCAGGAGAGAGAGGACTGATGTGAGGGAGAGATGACTCCTTCAGAGAGCCTCTGCTCCTGCGGGATGGTCACCTTCCCTCTTCTCCCACTCCAATCCCTGGATTTTTGAGTTCCCAGTGCTTCAGAGAGAGAGAGAGAGAGAGGCATTTGCTACCCAGGGTTTGCTGCAGGTCTCCTGACAGGACCAATGGTCACCGTCAGGGGGTGGGGGTCCTGTCCCATCCCCGGCTCCCCAGCCCGGCGAGTTTTCTTTCCTCCAGCCAAGGACTCGGAGAGAGTTTGCCCACGGAAAAGAATCCCAGCTCACCCCTCTCTGCGTGGCGCCTCCATCAATTCCACACTGCCCATCCCAGAGGGACACACCGGACCTCTGTGCCCCGGGGCAGCCCCACACCAGCCAAGGAGCAACATCACCATCTGCTATCTGTAAATATCACTGCACCCAACAGGAGCAGAGACTGCGGAGTGTTCAGAGGAGTTAATTACCAATTGTTTGTTCAGTTCTGGCTTCTTTGGTTTATTTTTTTTTCCTTCTTGAATATATATAGATATATAGAGAGATATATATATATTGTAGTCAAGAACTGTTATCCTTTCTATTATTATATTTTAATTAAAGTTAGTTCTAAAGCTAAAGGAGGCCTTTTCCTTCTTTGGTTTCTAGTCTAATAAATTTCTTAATTTCCTCTAAATTAAGACAATCTGTCTTTTTCTCCATGTCTCCATTGCTTATTTTCTTTCTTCTTGGACTCAGTGACTTTTTAAAATTTTAAATTGTTTGGCTTTAATTTTTTACTTTTTTTTTGCAGTTCTTTACCATGTTTCCTATTGTTTTGACCTGGAGAGTTTCCCAGTACTTCCTCTCCCCTATTCCAGCTATTTTTCATCTCACTTCTCACCACATTTTCCTTTATGTAAAGGGGGATTTCCTGTTTGACCTGTTTATTGATACTGCTCCTGTAAATGAAACAGTAGTTCCTTCAGACAAATGGGGAATTCTTGTCACTCTTCTCCCCTCCAAGGCCAGTGCGCCAACGTCACATGCATCAGATTTAGTTATTCCATTTGTGATGCTGTTCAAGAGCCCTTCTCATTACAGCTGCAGCACAGGGTCCTAATAACATTTAAATACATCAGATAGTGTCACATTTTCAGGGAACCCAAGGCATTCCACGGTGGCATTTCTTCATGATTAATCCTTGCACTGGGCCTTATATTCATTACTCTTTACAATGTAAATTTACAATATTCACCGTTTCTCCAGGTAAACAGCCAAAGAACATTAACACTTCAATGATGAATTGTCAGCCATGAACATCAGACACCACTTATACTTAAAGGTCTCTTCCTGTTCTGGCATTTAAAAATTACAATACAGGAAATTTCAACCCTCATTTCCGTGCAAATCCCTTAACTTAATCCTTCGTTGCATAAAAGTACACCAGCAATTTATCTCTTAACATTTTTCACTCACAATGAAGGATATGCATTTCAGCTTTTATTTTAACCTGCCAGTTTCCAAACCAGTACAAAGCCAAATGTGTAGGAGAGTTAATGCACTTCTCAGAGGCCTCCTTCCAAAGGCTGATGGCAATGTGTTATATTTAACAAGTGAAGTTCTCCAGCATACAGTCTTGAAAGCAGAGAAAACTTTATTGGCTACATAGGAAGTGGAATGGAAGCCTACCAAGTGAAAATGGAAATGGACAATCTCAGGTTGTTTGTGAAATGGCAGAAGACTTCAAAAAGATCTACATGAAGCAAGTAACAAATTAATCAGCTACAAATACATGTCTCTGAAATTTCAGATACCTGTGTTGTACTTCAAGATTTCTTGCTAAAGGTTTCCAAATTACAAGGATCCACAGATCTCACACATCTTCAGTCTTCAGAAAACTGTCTTACAGTAAAATGTTAACCTTTTTTTGTTTGTTTGTTTGTTTCTAGTTGATAAACTGCTGCAGTGAGAGCTAAAAATATACTACATTCCTGATATTACTTTTTCATGCAAACAATTACAGCAGTGGACACATGCCGTATGGAAATTTATATGGGAAGCATGGTGAATCAGGAGGCAAACCTTTTTATTACTAGCATTTATTCTACACATGCATCTTGCTCTTCTCCCCAGTGGCTGCCCTTATTTCTTCTTCTGCAGCTTTCAAGATCTCACAGAGGACAACACAGCCCCAGGTTACCTTCCTTCCACCAGGCTTCCATGCAGAATGTCATCACACAACCCTATCTGGAACAACAGCTGTTGCACACCTGGAGTTAGCTTCCCAAAAATGCAAGAACACACGTAAAGGGACTGACAAATGTGGTATAAACACCAGCTTAGCAAATGGTTCACGTGTGGATGAAGCACTGAAATTTGCTAAGTGCAGTACAAAGGGTAAAGACAAACAGCCTGTAATCATTTTGTCCAGATGATTTGTTGATACAGACACTATTTGCAGGGAAAATACAGCATTTGGTTTTATTTTTCAAAACCATGCTGCAATTCTCTCATATTCAGAAAGCACTATGTCTGGATGAATACAACTGACTGTTGTCTGAAAAAAAAAAATTATGAAAAATACATATATGTATATTTCAGTAATTATATACTAAAAAAAAGGTAACAAAAACTATGAACTGGGCATTATACTGGCCTTTTACATTGATGTTTTAATGTGTTACAGATACAACTACTTTTAAATGTTCACTTATTAAAGAGAATTTAAAAAGCAGTATGAACAAAAAATATCAGGCAGTGTTTTATGCAGTTTTTTCAGAGAGGATCTGCTGAATCTTAATTGAAACTCCTGGTAGGAATAAAGAAAAAAATCAATAGATACTCTTGAGTCACTGGTGGCACTGATTTAAAGGAGCAGTGACCTTTTACCTATTTCTCTTTATTATGAATTGCAGGAGTTAAAAGACTTAGTTATGGCTCAGAACTACACATGACTCTCCAAAGAAATAAATTTTCCACTGAACTCTTGTTGAAATAGCTAGAGCCATATTTCATGCTAATATCTGGACCAAAAAACTAAAAAGAGAATGCAGGGTTTTTTTTCTCCCCCACAAAACTGCCAATAAATTAGCAACAGAGTAGCCACCAGCCTGCACACTGTGGTTTTCTGCTCCACCCCCAAGATCAAATATAGCTCTTCTGTCTTGAAATACAGCAAGTAACCAGCACAGCATCAAATTCATCACGGTCATTTCCCAGCAAAATACATTTTATACTGCAGCTTTGATTTGTCATTGTGCTTACAGTTGAATAAGAGGAAAAAACATTCAAACAGGCTGGAAATAATTCTATAGGACTTGACAGCATGCAGCAGGCTCATACAGAGAGACAGATGAAGACAATACGTACACTCCAAGGAAAAGATATTCATTGGGGTTTAAATACATGTAATTTCCAGAAATAAAAAATACACCAAAGACCTTCAGAACTGACAAACTATTGTGAGTAATCTTTTGTCACACAACGTTTCAAAGATTTGAAGCAGGTATTAATCAGAAACATTGCTAGGTCTTGAATTCTTTACATTTCTAAAGACATTATTTTACAGATAAGAAAGTTTTAACACCTTTTTGTGTTTGGCTATATGTACACAGAACATTAGTAAGTAAGGAGCCAGACTCACCGTTGCAAATAGGCTTCTCTCTCTGCAATATCAACCAGCAGAGATACACTTGAAAAGAGTAGGCCAACTGTCCAAAGCTTTGGAGGGAAGAAACACAAACCCTCCAGCTCTGCACATTTTGCAGCTTGTTTTTATAACTGCTCACAGAAGTTCCCAGCCCAATACCAGGGAACTGAGAGCCAAAGACTAGTGCTCACTAGTGCTCCTTTATTCAGTACTTCTGCGCTTGAGCCAGACATTGACAGCTGCATTACATGAAGTTTCATGACACCTGATAAGGGCCACAAAGTTTTGTCTTTGCTTCCCTATTTTGCTAAGCATCCCAAATATGACAGACGTAGGCACATCCTGAAAAATTTAATCCAAAACAAACCAATAAAATAAAGGTAACAATATAGCCTTACACCTACTTGTGTTCATTTGGACTACTATACCTTGCTGAGGTTCAGGTAACATTTCTTTTGACTTTTCTTCCAAGCAAGAATATCAGTAATGTAAGAAGCAAGATGGGTAAGAGATGAACACTACTATAAGGTATTGAAACTTAAACCCCTTTTTTTTGTAATTCTGTGAGAACTAAGGGAATTCAGCACCCTGTGGGGGCACATCCTGCTAAAACAACTCCATGGCAATGCTCAAGCACAAACAATACAAGAAATTACCAGAATGGTCACACTGGTGAAAATAAACATTACCTAATAACAAAAATTACAAACTGTTGCTACACAAATCAATCTATTATACATTCTGAGAGATAAGAATGAGCAACATGAAAATTGAGCATGCTGTGTTTCATTGCAAGAAGTCCCACTGCCTCACGTTAAATGGAGGCGGATGACAGCAGCCCATTGCACAGATGAATCCACTGTTCTTCAGACGCTGAGTGTTATTCCAGCACACACTCACAGTCAAAGCACAGTGAGTCTATCCCCATTTATTAAGACTAGACAGGCAGACAGAGAAGAGCATGAGCTGAATGGAAATGGCATTAAGAAGTGCATTTGCCAGCAAAATGTTTCAGATTATTAATACAGAATGTGATTTATAACTAATTTTAAATCCTGAAATCCTGACATTTCAAGAAAATTGCCACAATCAGTATATGCTCAGGAAACACATTAGATTTTTTTGAAGTTGACATCTTCAACTATATATGTTGAAGATTAAGCAGTGAATCATATGAATTTATGATAATTTCATGTCTAATACTCAGACAGGCACTACAGTCATAACTGAAGACTCCAATTCTACATATCTTTCTCCAGTACAGAACATGAGATGAAATAAATGGCAATTCCACAATAAGTAACAATTTCTTATCCATTCTATTTTCCGGATTGACAAGATGTGAGAAATTGGTTAAAGCCACTCCCACTTTTCCTCTCTGAGTTTAGCATTGCAAATGATTAAAACCTTTTCAGCTGAGGTTGTGAGAAAAAATAACATAAAGTTAAAATAGACCTACTTCAGCATTCTAGGAGTGATATAACTGAATAATTTTCTCTATTAATTTGATGCCCAACTTTAAACATATTAAGAGATGCCCTAATGCAATCAGTGTAAAGAAAATTGTAACATCTCTTTGACATCATGGATACTTTTAATCTAGCTCACATGTGTCTACAGGTATTTCCTCCAGAAGTGTTCTGACACCCATGAAGTCAGGCTCTGGCAGTGCCTGGTCCACACTGGGGAGCATGTGGAAGTGTTTTATCTGAGACTAAGCTCAATAAGGACTCATAATTCAGAGATATCTTCTAGGCAGTGTGACTTTTAAGTGAGGGTACAAGGAGCCCATCAATTAGTGTGGTTGACAAAGTTTGTTTCTTGTCTCTGTCTCCAGGAGGTTTATCTGCCTTTTCCTTAGTTTATGTCTTTGCATGCTTTGCTGCTGCCCCCCTTTATTCAGCAGCCCTTTTGCAGTGAAAAGGTCCTTGACCAGACATCCATAAGGGCATGTATTTGCATTCTCCTTTGTGAAACAAAGCAGCTTCTGCACCCTCCTTGGCCTTCCAGTAGGACTTGGGTCACAGCATCACCACCTTGCCTAGTAAAAAGGCCCTTTCAGCACTGTTCAGGCTGTGAATTGATGGAAAGGCCTTGCGCAACCAGCCATAGAATCACAGAACCATTTGGTTAGAAAAGACTTTTAAGACCATCAATTCCAATCATTAAGCCAGCACTGCCAGGTCTATCACTAAACCAATATCCCTAACAGTCTCTACATATCTTTTAAATGCCTCCAGGGATGGTGACTCGATCACTTCCCTTGGCAACCTGTTGCAATGCTTGACATCCATTTCAGTGAAGAAATGTTTCCTAAAATCCAACCTAAACCTTCCCTGGTGTATCTTGAGGCTGCTTCCTCTTGTCCTATCAATTATCACAAATAAATGAACACTTCCTTATTAACACTCATGTATTCTGGAAAAGCAGAGAAGTTTGCAGCTTCGCAGTTGTTACAAATGCCAGGATTTTGTAGTTCTTTGCAATCCATGGTCATATTCAATCAGTTAGTGCCCAGAAGGGAAACAAAGCCTCCATTATTGGTTTCTACCACACTTTAAAATTTTTCTTATTTATACATACACACCACAAACATCTCCGTTCTGGTCGGTTTTCAGTCCAAGACAAGCAAGAACAAACAAAAGCAGAGCTAAAGGGGACAGTCTTCCCTAAGGACTATGGGTGAAAGTGCATCCATGAATGCTCAGTTACACGCTGTATCTCGATATGAGGCACTTCATCTTAATTTCTAAGTGAGTAACACTGCACAACACAGTACCTTTTCAAACCATGGTGCTAATACTTGTGGTTTATTCCAGTGACAGAAAGATCTAAAGCTAGGCTCAAGTAAAACCTGGATGTCCTTTTATATTGTATGTAGGGTACCTTAACCACAGGCATGAGACAAGGCTTGAGACTGGCAGAGTGACAAGGTACATCAAACATAAAAAATTAGGCAGCATGCCAGAAGAAGAGTTGTGAAGATCCACACAAATGTACATGACACACATCAATCCCACATGACAAAAGAGAGGGAGGCAACACAGAAGCTGCAAGAGAAGCACAACACAATGGGAATGGCTGGATAGGCAGGGCTTCGGTGGATATGTTCCTGGACAACAGCGAGGAAGGGGAAAAAGAAGGCTGAAAAATCTTAGTTTTGCTTTAGGTTTGTACAGCTGAGGCACATATGCGAAGCCACACAGACCCCTACGTCTGAGTTAACCATTCAACACTGGCTGTACAGCTGTGTGTAGAGTGCAGGCAGGTGCCTGTACCTTAAATATTGGTAGGGATGAATAACCACAGAGAGTGATTCCTGCTCCAGGGGAAGTACCAGGAGTCTCACAAGCCAATTACTAATACTACAGAAGGCAAAGACTGGAGATCTAGGAAAAGTTACCAGCAATCTAAGCAGGACAGAAAAAGCTCAGCCCAGCCCACTAATTTTCAAATTAAGATTATCTGCAGAATTAAAGCCAGATGTATTCTTTCCAAAAGGATCACATGAAATTTTAATTATGCATGCATAAGTATCTTAGCTGTTCCTAATAAAAAAAGAACCTTTAGGAAACTATACAACATCACTTCTTCTCCTTTTATGCTACTAGAAGGCAAGTTGGGAAAAAAATAAGACTGTATGGTTTTGGAGAGGGTCCAGACTTCATGAAAGTGTACAAGTGAGATTAAATACATGCAAAAACATATTAAGATATGAACTTCTTATCTTTAAGTTAAAAGTGCAAGGAATAGTTTTATCTCCCCTGTTGCTGGCTCAAGACTTTTTCTGGCTTTGCAATCAGATGTTTTGGAATCTCTCACCTTTTACTAAAAGGGAACTTCAATTATCAACAAATAAAACTAACCAACCAACTGAGAAGAAATGTATCTGAAAAACCATTGACAGAATGCAACAGAATGGGTAAAAGAGTTTGCCAAGCACTTCTAGGATTTGATCTTGGTGACAAATGATGCCTGTGCTCCTGAAATTTTTGATCAGGAGCCTGGAATAAGATGTGTTTAAAGTCAAGCTCTGTTCCCAGCTCTGCACCCTGTTATGCCATGTACATCTTTCTGAAAATGTTGCAATTTGGAGTCCTATTCTTACCCAAGCTTTGGAGACCACTGCATTCTATATTTTAGGTCCATCTTCACTACCCTGGGTTGCACATTCTCCTACCAATACAATTAAACAGTGTATTGAAACTGCATGCACCTGTACTTGCAGCTCTAAACTGTTTCCTGTTTAAGAACTTAATTTAAAATATTTTCTTTGACATCATAGAACAATTAGTGACAATATTATACTTGAGTGTCTGAGGAAGTAAGAGGGAAGAAAAAAATCTGACATCCTAGAGTAAAAACCAAGACAAAACTGATCTTTAAAAATGAAGTTACCCTCAGATATTTACGTGTGTTAAGGACAGAAATTACCATTATAATCATGAAATGATAATCTAAATTTTTTCTCTGCATACTACTGACTGAAGAGCATCCAGTCATATAATTTCAGTTTTGCCACACTACATCATTTATAGAAAAACATCTTGTCGTGACTCAAAAAACCAAAAATTATGAAGACACATTGCATGTCTATACCTTTTAATCATGTTTCCTAAGATGAAGTCTCCTTTCCCACTTCCATTTTCAAAGATGCAATTTCCTTTTCTGCTCCCATTTTCCTCAGTCCTCAAATTTCTCCATAACAAATGGATTTGTTAGAGACTATTTTCAATTTACATTTTAGAAGAGGAATTTTAAATTCTCAACTACTAATTCTATTTAAAAGTATAGTAAATATACTTGTCTCAAAATTGCATAATCTTCATTTTCCTGCCAAAACAAATCTGCTGTGCTTGTTGCTGCTTTGAAACCAATGGTAGAAATAACAGGGACTTTTAAGTTCAGGCAACACAAAGCCAAATACTTCTTTTTGGTCTGCAGATCCAGAAATGGTGTAACACTTTGCTAATGGGAACAAGAAAAGAGAATTTTACAAGTAATCTGTTAGACAGAAAAGCTACATCTTTACCATACCCTGAAAGGCCTAGGTCTTGAATTACTGGTAAAAGGGTGGATGATTTACAAGCTCAGACAATTTACTCTGCAATGAAACTGCTCACAGCTAAAGAGGAGATGGAAAGAAAGAGGCAGACTCTTGGCTGCAAGTCCTCAAATGAAAAAAAAATTCTTACAACATGTCAGCTAAATCTAAATCTGAACCTCTCCTCCCCTTCTCCTGCAAAATGTCTTTATCAAGTTACAGCTGCCAGAACCCTGCCTCCAACTACATGCTCCCATCTCTAAAATTCCACTTCCAGATACTTCACCACTCCCTCAATTGCTCTGCAAACAGCCACGGCATCTGGCTCCATTGGGGATCTTCCAGTTAAAATTTACTGTAAACAATTTAACAGTTTGTGGCAATCTGGGAAACATTTGGACTGTTTCCCTAGAAAACCTAGCTGGCTCAAATCTTTGAGGATTTTCTCTGCCTCTTCCTTCCTTAGCGTGCAGACGTAAAATGCTGGATAGTGGAATGTCTCCACCTCCCTTCTGTTAAAATAAACCTGGAAACAACCAGCAAGGGACTGCTGCAAAGGGCACCGAAAGGAAGCTGCTGGGAGAACGCATTCGGCATGCCCATGTGTTAATGGCTACATACTGCCTTTGATTGCTTAAAGGGGAATCTTGCACAGTTCAGCTACTGCTCAATAGCTAAAACATACGGTTGCACTAAACTGCTGAAGTAGCTCACATTGACCTGCTGGATTATCCCACCCAACACTCTTTTCTGCAAGCAAAGAGAACGAAATTGGTTTCAACTGAACTCTGAAATCACGCTTAATCCAAACAAAGTTGGCAGTAATTTAGAAAGATGGCATGCATATGTTCAGCAACCCTAGGAACCCCACACTATAAAAACCAAAGCAAATGCAGGAAAGAACCTGTCTTTCTCCTCAGTCCATGCAAAAAACCACCCTTGCTCAACTCCCAACTGGAAAACTTTCCAGTTTCTCCTTCAAGACAAAGAAAAGGAAAAAAAAAAGAAAAAAACAAAAAAGGTAACACAACAAACCAAATAGCAGACTAAAAGATGCATCAGTCAAATTAGAAAACTGTTGTTTTTTTTTTTTTTTTTAATTTTGATCATTATTCTTTCAGCCAACTGCATTCCTTTGCCAGTTGTACAGCACTACTGCTCTGCTGTATTTGCTCAAATAGTTTTAACTACATTTTACCACCTCCTATTCGCAAAACAAGTACTCCCCCTCCACTACATTGCATACCTGCCTCTCTCCACTGGGAAATCACTGCTAGACATCCCTGATCTGTTCAAGTGGGAACTATGCTCCCACAAGCAGAGGAAGAGTGCATGGCTACAGCCAAGCCAGAGGCAGAAACCAGCTGTGCAGAGGGAGCCCAGCTAGAAGGAATATGGGTGAGAGCTGTCAGGCTGCACTGCAGCTGGGGAGTGATGGCCATGGGGAAAGAAGAGGCACCAAAGGGCCATCTGCCACAGGACTCTGCTCCCGTTTGCCAGGTTGTGAAGGATGGTTTTATACCAGCACTGCATCATTCAGTTTGGTTTGACGTCACCTTCCTCAAGGTCTGGGCTTCAAAATACTGTTGCAGAGGGCAAATGTGAGTGTTATTTTCTTAAAAAGCTGTATTTGGCTTCTGTGCATCATCTTCAAAGTGATGCTCTTCAAAGCCACAGGTGTAACACCATGAGCCCTGACAGGAGCTCTCTCTCAGTAAACTGAAAATACCTTCAGGATCTGGAGACTGTGGCTCTAGACTCAGCTTTGAGCTTTGCTATAGCTTTAAATCAGCAATTCTAAAAATTACTTCAGAATATCTCTTTAAAAGGCATGCTGATGATCACAAGGCACAACATGGATATGGGCAGGTTTAGAGGTGAGGCCAGGAAGCATAAGACTTGATTTTGCATTAGAAAAATATGATTTATAAACTAACTTTTCCTTTTCTTTGAAGGAAAAAACTTCATAATCTTAGTAGTTCAGAACATTATCTTTTAAACACTCCCTAGAGAGCTTTTTTGTTAAGAAATAAACTTAGTTCCATGCACGTCTGAGCTCTGCTACATTAGTATTCTGCTCTTAATTAGAGATTTTCAGAAGAGTGCCTGTTATTTGTGAACACAAAGAAACCCACTCAGACTTTGTGAAGCCATACCTATCCTGTTATTAAATTAAAAACCCCAAAGATTTGATTACAGATTTGTCTGGCATGATAAATTCCAAAACCAGGTAATGGCTGAAGCATAAACATTGACTAGCTTCCCCAACAGGAAGCTGGATAATTGGGTTTTCCAGAAGACCTGTGTGAAAGGAGACTCCATTCATGTGTAATTCAGTAGTGCATAGCCTCTACGGAGAAAACAAAANGCTAACCAGCAAAAGAAAAAAAAAAAAAAAAAACACAAAAAAAAAAAAAAAAAAAAAAAAAAGTCTTGAAGCAAGTTTCGGGATCATTGTATTTTAAGGCTTGCTCTGCATAGCCTTTCTTAATTACACCTAAGGCAGGAATTAAGAAAGATCCATATATCTTCAAGAAGAAATGCTCCACACAAGTTTAATCGGTTTGTCATTAACTTACATTGAACTGTATTTGTTAGTCAGTAATGTAAACATGAAACATAATATCATGTGAAACCATTATCAATGAAAAAAGAGCATCTGTTTTCAAAAAACTTCTACAATTTTTAATTCAGTGTTCATATAGTTATCAAACAGCAGTATAAAATAGTGTATCTCACTGTACTGAATCTGAGTGGGATGGGATGAACGTTCCCCATAGCAGCTCACATAGTGTCTAGAAGGGTACTGGTAACCCACCCATGTGTTTGCTGCTGCTGAGCAGCACCCACACAGCACCAAAGCTGTCTCCAACACCCCAAGTGCTGGTAGGCTGGAAGTGGGCAAGAGACTGGGGGGGACACAGCCAGGACAGCTGGCCCAGCTGTTCAAAGGCATATCCCATACTATATGATGCCATGTTCAGCAATAAAGGTTAAGAGAAAGGAGGAGGAGGATTACTAAGGCATCTTCTGAAGCAGCTTCCAAGTGTACTGGGGCCCTGCTTCCCATAAAGTGGCTGGCTATCATCTGTTAATGGGAAGTAGATAATAAATCTGTTTTTGCTTTGTTTCCACACATAACCTTTGCCTTCTTCCATTAAACTGCCTTTAACTTAACCAAAGATATCCCTCATATTAATTTTTCCACTGCCTTGATGAGGATGGAGAGTGAGAGAGCAGCTGAGTAGGTGTTTGGCAGCCCACCAAGATTAACACATCACACTTAGAAATACTAAAAAATGTGCAATTTTATAAAAAGTTACCTTAGTATTAGCAATTAGTATTTAGAGCTGTAAATGTTTTAAAAACTTCTAACATCAATGGGAGAAGTTCTCTGGATGAAACAATGCACATGCTGCTGTCATCAGAGAACACACAGCAGTAAATACTGGTCAGATCAGAATGATGTGAACTGCTGGATATCTGCTAACTCTTCAGTGGCATACATGGTGTATTTCTAGGAACCATTACAGTGTATCATGTACACTTACTACTTTACTACATCTTCTAGTGGAAGGTGTCCTGCCCATGGTAGGGGGTTTGGTCTTAAATGGCCTTTAAAGTCCCTTCTAGACCAAACCATCCTGTGACTTTATGAAAAACAAAGTTTATTTTCCCCACTGACATGTCTCCTATTAAATTCCTTTTGGTTTACACAATATTATCACCTTGAAAGACCTATATTAATTTTTGATTGCGTGGGAGATCAATTTTTGAATTCTAGCTCCAGAAGGGATGAAGACACTCTAGAGAAAAGAACTAGAAAACAGAATGCCTTAAAAGAAAAAAGCAGCTGTAGCAAATATTTAATTCTCAAAATGCAGAGAACAATCAAGCAATTACTCAGAAAGGTAAGAAGTCTAACAGGTCTTTTCCCAAACAGATGGTTTTGTATCATGTTATTTCGGCATTAATTTTGGGACTGCTGGCTCTACCCCACAACATCCTTTAATTTAAAAGCTCCACAAGATTTCTTAGGATTCACACATCCTTTAGTGCAGAAGGAAATGAAATATAAACTACCTACCAGTTTCTCATCTTTATTGCTTGCAAAATTTGTATCTAGAGCTGCAAACACTTTGTGGTAAGTGGGGAGAAGAAAACTCTCTCTGCTAGGGTGGCAGGGTTTCTGCAGTTATACAGAACCTTAAGACTTCAATGGTAATTCAGCATTTCAGGCCAAGTACTTCCTGCTTTAGAGATTACAGGATTTCTCTCAGCTAAAAAAGACAGATACTACACACTGTATTCTCTTCTACAGTTGGCTTAGCAGAAACAGAACACAAACAATTTATGTGGTCTTCATAATTCTGGAAAATCCTCTATTCTGAAGAAATGAGGAAAATTCTTTTTCACAAAGGAAAAAATGCCAATTTATACAAAATGTTGTTATAATTAATTTTAAATTCCTCTCCACAAATTAAGAAAATAATTCTCCATTGTTCTTCTCAAGTGCAAATTCTATTAATGGCTGCATGAAAACCAGGTTTACAAAAGGGACCAGCATTACACACTTTTGTAATGCAAGAAGATGAAACAAAAACCTTATTGCAATGAAATACAAACAACCTGAAATGGGATATCTCCTTTTGCACATGTTCCATGACAGACGGTACTGGAACGGTATTTGCTGCAAACCAGATTAAATCAGGTTTAGAAACTGAATTCCACTGATGAACAGACTGCACCATCTGCTTCTCCTAATATACATTAGAGAATGTGCATTTTCCATAGCTGCATATTTACTCTGTAATCAGAAGATGATGAGACAAATAGGTATAGATTAGCTACAGAATGACTGAAAAGCATCATCATTTGAGAATGACAAGGGTGTAAACAAAAAAACAGTTGGATTATTGAAGGTTGTGCAGAGAAGTAATGAAACAAAATTAGGCAAAAGAAAATCTAAGCAGCACACTGAGACACTAACAATCATTGCAGCAATGAAAGACATCAAATGCAAAAAGCATAGATGTAATAAAGTTTCTTACTAATAACATGTAGAAAACAAGAGCAATAATCTTCCAAATGAAGCCTAAGGAGAGCTGGCTGGAAATCTGGACTCTCATTAATGTTTGTGTTTTCAAGAAAAACAAAACGAAACAAAAAATCTTAAATCAGGAGGTAAGTCAACATCTGAAAGTTTCATGGAACAGAAATCCCTCAAATTTTTGCCTTGGAAAGCCAAACATCATGTTCCCAGAAAAAATATGCTTTCCCAGTATTCTCAGCATTGGCTGACTGAAATTAATGCAATTCCTGTCATTTCACAACTGGCATTTCTGTGGTGACAAAAATGACAAAAACTACCTACAAAAATGACAAAGACTCCAGCTCTGGGGCTCCTGAAGCATCTGCAGTGCAGCCATGTGAATTGCTTGGGAATGCCACACACTCCAAGGCCAGTCAGCTCCACACATGACCCATGACCAGTACTAGTCAGGTAGCTTTAGAATCGTTGACACCTCACAGACTAGACCACTTCTTATAATCAGCTGAAAAGTCAGGCTGACACATTGGCGTGACATTTTGTGACAAATTGATATACCACCATTGCAAAAATGAACCCGAGATAAATGCTTGAGAAGCCAGGGTGAGATTCCACTATTATTATTCTACACATCCTCAGAAGTTAGGATGATTATTTCCAGGTCAGTAGGATATTGATTGCAATTAATGAAACAGTATTTCATTAAAAATTGTGATCTTCTCTTCTTACTGAAAGGACAGTAAAAGAAACAAGAGCTACTGGGGCACTAATTTGCCCCTGTGTAAATGCACAGAGGTATGGAACAAGCTAGGTTCTAAGAAAACAAAGAGTAGGACTCTTTAGGACTGAAAAAGACATTAAAGTATGACAGAGGTCTGTAAATTAATTTCATTCATGAAGACAATAAATAGGGAACAACTGTATGATTTGAATACCAGAACTAGCAGGTATTAAGTCGTAGGAAAATCTAAAGCAAAAAGAGGAAAGCAATTCCTCACAACTTGTAAATAAATGATGGAACTTCTTCATGCAGGATATTATGGATGCTAAAAGTGCATACAAGTTCCCAAAAAGGAACTTTATTGACAACTGCTAAACATCAGGACTACCCGAGAGTCCTTAAGGTATGAGTGGCTGGAGACTCAGGGACTCTGCTGAGAAAGTATCATCAGGTGCCTGCCCTGTTCCAATAGTCTTCTCTAAGCCACCTGCTACTGGTAACTCTTTGGACATTAGGTGAGACAGTTTTTGCCCTGTTCTGGTCGACAATCTTAAATCCAGGCATTAAAAATGTTTATGCATCAAACATAACATTATGTGTATCACAGGATAAGCACAACACGATGGATTTAGCAGGCAAACTGAAGAGTCTGGCCTTCCCTTGAGCACTGAGGCACGGCTCTCCACCACCTACCGAAAGTAAGCAGTCCCAGAGTCTCTCCCCTTCATAGCACAGCTCCAGCTCAACAAAATTGAGACTCCAGAGGGAGAAAACACATCAGACACTACCGTGATTTTTTTCTCACTCACTTGAAATGACAGTCCTGAGAAATGTTAACTACTGGGCCAGTAATCATATTTCATAAAGCAGCTACAGTAAATAAGTAAAAAAAAAGAATTTTAATGTCACTCTAAATGTGTGTAGATTTAATTAGCTTCTGCTCAAAGTACCTCCTAGCAGGGATCCAATATAAGGAAACAAAGGGATATATTGGTGAGATCCTATTGTTAGAAATAGGTCTAAGAGATAAAAGAAAAACTGAAAGAAAGACTGAGTTGAGTAAGCATTATTTCAAAACCACAGCCTTTGACTTCAGAGTCTTGGGAGGGAAGAAGCATCTTATATGACCCATATAAACAAAAGAAAGTAAGATGAACCTGTTTTTTTGCCTGACTCTGGCAAGTGACCATGCCACAGAATTTCTGTCAGGATATGCAGAAGAACACCATCCATTCACTTGCCAAAGCTGGACTAGTCAGCTTCTGCATTCATCTTAGTTCCCCACTTGAAAACACAGAGCGTTTCATGACCCCAGGACACAGGCATATTACACAGAGTATTAACAAACCCCACTAGGCCATGCCACAAGCACATGAATAAACATAGAGGTACTACTTTGGAATAATATACAAGCTTAACAGTTAAAGCCAAAAAGAGTCAGAATAGAAAAAAAGTGAAACACATTCCTGCTGGCCAATGAAACTGCAGAGAAATTGAATTACCTCAAGAGAGAGATGTATGACAAAGCTGAGTATTTACATCCATGAGAGAAAATGAAAGAGGATTTCTTCAAAAAAGAATAAAGGCACAACAGGGAGGAAAAAAAACCAACAAACAGAAAAGAGAGGCCCACAAACAGCCTTCCAAAGATATTAATTTCCTGTACTTCACATAGGACATTAGGGACATCATATAGAATTTTGTCTGTATACTTGAGATTCCTAGATAAACACCTACATTTGTCGGTGGAGATAGTGAAGCTACAAGTGCATTTCAATCTCCCTCAAGAAGGAAAAATAGGGCATTCTCGAGGCTGTTTCAATGAGGAATAGGAACTGTTCATGGCATCAAGTATTTATTGTAATCTTGAGGGAGGGTTGTAGGGCTTTTTGCTGGTTTTTTTAATGTACAGAGCTTCCTATTCCTTGAAGATGGACTACTAGCCTCTTGGTTTGAGTCATTTACTTCGACATAGCTGTTTCCAAAAAGCTCCTACCTACTGCAGCAGTAAGGTGTATATGAACAAGAATCATCTGGTCAGTTGCCTTTTAAATCCTTTAAAACTGACTTTTCTTTCACTTCTTTATTAGTATTGCAATGAACTAGAAGTACTTCTGTATCCTACCAAACCTTCAAGAAATTTTTTATGTTCAGAAAAATTCTGAAAAAAACCAAAGCAAAGCATGATTTTTTAAAAGGTAAGGAAGATGACTATACTCTGAATGAAACTACTGATTTACCTTAATAGAAGTCAAAAAAGCAGGATGCATTAATTGCCAGGCCCCTGAGAACTCAGAGCACATAACCCTTTTTAGCTTCAATGTCTTTCACAGGGGATTTTC
Source organism: Formicarius rufipectus (assembly GCA_013399695.1). Taxonomy (NCBI): domain Eukaryota; kingdom Metazoa; phylum Chordata; class Aves; order Passeriformes; family Formicariidae; genus Formicarius; species Formicarius rufipectus. The sequence goes on along the minus strand of VXAU01000452.1, from coordinate 606,541 downwards.
GGTTCACACTCAAAACTGAAGACAAAATCAGGTTCAATTTACTTTACTCTGACATTAACTGAGTCCAGGGCACTTGCTTCTATTCATAGTGATTAATAAAGAGAAGAGACGCAACTTCCAAGCCAGTGTAAGAAGCCAGATTGTCCGAGGACCACTTGGGAGACAAAACAACACGTAATCATTTCGAAGGTAGCACCGCAGAATGGGTGGCCTCCATCTTATATTTTATTCCATGGGGAAAAATCTCACTATTATAGCAGTATCGTCTTCGCTTACAGAGTAGAAGTAGACCCATGACAACTCAAAAAAAATAAAGAACTGAAAAAGCCAACTAAGTACTATATGACCACAAAATATAGCTAACACATGGATTCTGTATCATCACTAAAGGGATGGATGCTACAATGGAAGTCTTCCTCCTTGATTTTATAGGATTTAGGGATCAGGCCCTACAAGCTCCTAATAACTACTTCATTGGTATAGTGTGTCATGAATTCACAATATGGTTTTATTTCTGCCTTTTTAATTTTGCAAAATATCTTGTGCATCAGTCATTTTTATACAGAGAAATACATCAAAGGCCAATGGAAACATCAAAGCTGAGGATATAAGAAGATGTTTCACTTGCTTCCAAAAAGGACACTGCTTTTTCTGAACTTAGTAAGAGTTTGTGTACTTGCTTTTTAGCAAGTTTCAGACAACTGTACCATGGACTACTTCTATTTTGCACTCATCAGATTTCCTAAATTCTAGACTAGAATTCTATGTTTATTCTTTCAGTAAAATAATGGCATATGTGACATGTAGGCAAATATGCTTATAAATCCTATTAATCTTCTCTGGATGATACTTGTGCTTCACTCATTAGCTTCTGAAATGGATCTGCTCATAATCTTCAAATTACTTCATGCATAATTAGGCACTTCTTGATTTTCATTACTCATGTTTATCTCTGCAATATTTACACAGTACCAATCATACAGCTGCCCCTACACAGACTGCAACACATCACTAATTACATACGTTTCATTTGGTTGTATTCCTCTGCAAGTGAGGATATGGTTTTCAAGGGCCTTGTTCTTGGCTCATCATCCAGATGTTCAGGGACCAAAAAGTCCCTGAGATGTATAAATCCATTTGAATTTACTGACACTTTCAGAGAAATAAAACCACAAGTAAACTACGTCTACTTTTTTATTTCCTAACTTGTGTATCTAAAGTTAGAACATATCGGCTTGGATTCACTAAAGCTAGTAATGCTTTACACCTATGATTCCTTACATATCATTTTAAAGTTGTTTTGGTTTTTTGTTTGTTTGGTTTGGTTTTTGTTTGTTTGTTTGGGTTGGTTTGTTTGTTTTTAAATTATATCAAAAGAAATAGCAGTTTGAATTTTTTTTGCTGGAAAACACTAACAGTAGATCAGTTTATGATTTGTTTGCTCTTTTACCATCAATTTAGATGAACAATGGTGCACGGTTTAGCCCAAGCAGCTGCTTTTCAAGCAGCCTTCAGAAACCTTACTTTTCTTCAGCTGAAATACCAGTATATACACAGAAGACAAAAATACAATCATACTTATTTCCAAAAAAAACCTTTATACTGTCCTCCCTTTAGCCAGTTTCTAGATTTCCACGCTATGCTTAGGTAATTGAAGCACGTGAAATACCTCTTTCAGTTGGGTAATGTACATTTATAAATGTAGAGTATAATAGAAAACAACTTCTTAGATTTTAAGAGCTTATAAAGCGATTAAACCAAATAACTGCCATATTTCAATCTATGCTCTGCAAAATTTTGTTACAGTAAGCACAGGCTATGCAACAACTAATCTACTTCATTGAATACACAAAACCACGGCTCATTTTCCACAAGCATTGGTTCTTATGCATGCTCTGGAACAAAAATCAATATGTTCACTATGTCTAACATATATCACTTACTAGCCTAACATTTCACTTACATATGGCTAATGAAATGATAGTTAAAAAACCCTAAAAGCTATACAATAAACATCCTCCACAGAGCACAAACAAATATCCAAGTAACATTCAAAATTACTTTTTTTAATTTTAAAAGCAGCAAGAGGATGTATTAATTGATAATTACTTCTGTACCACACCATGCAAATTGAAGCTTTTAGGACAAAGAAGAGAGAAAAAATATCTGTGTATAATTGTAATAAAATGTATTAAATCTGGAACAACTCTTTGCCAGCTTTGTCCTTGCTAAGATACCATAAATTGGTACAGTTTGTGGGAAGCACTTTTTCCCCTACTACATTGGATATTTGTCTTCTAATATAAAAAAGAGCTAAAAAGAGTTAAAAGAAGAAAGAGCAATAGAAACAGCTTTAATAATCTACTCCAAATAAGTGATTTAGGCATCAATTTATAATACCTACACCATTACTCCTACTCTGATATGAGGCAGCATAACTATGCTTTAAGTGTTTCTCTCCAAGTTGCCCTGAGTACCTCTCATGGTCGATATTGCAGTAGTAAAGTGTATTTCATCTTAGTTTACATTTGTAGTATAAAGACAGGGGAAAAGGGTTTAGGTGCACAGTTAGAAATGAAAACAGACACTTCAATTCTGCTACAACTTAATAGGAAATATTCATATAATTCAGTTTCACAGCATGTGCAAATATAAATCCTCAAGAGATTTAATTAGGTGTATTTTATCATAAATTGCATTCCCATAGACATATGCAGCTCCTGTATCATGCTGATAATAGTAAAGACAAACTGACACTTAGGAGCACATCTGAAGTGTGGTTTTCTTATGACATTAGGTACATAAGAGAATAAAAAACTAGTGCTGAATAAAAGTGTCACTGGTTTCCCCAGCTGCTTTACCATACTGACCTGATAGGCAGTTTATTTTATACAGTACAAACAAATTAACCTCATGATCTTACACGTTTTGTCAATCTACAAAATACATCTTTTGCTTCCACTTCCATGAACACTGCATGTGAAAAAATCTCAGTTGGCTGTACCCATAGTTCTGCTTTACAAGAGCCTACAAAAAACCTCATTTGTTTTGAAAAAAAAAATCACAGTTTGGACCAATTAACCACTTGTGGTTATTTGTGCAATACAGCAATTTCTTAATGCTCTAAGTTTGTTGATATCTTTCAAACTTTTATGATGTAGTACTTATTCCCTGCATTTTACTTCAGAAGAGTACCTGTTTTTCAAGGCCTTCGTTCAGAAGTTCTTTTTCAACATGTGCCACCAACTGCAGAGTCATTAAATTATTTCAATTTTTCTAAGCAGTTCCCAACGTCAGAACAGGAGTGAATGTCTGAGTTGAAATTAGAATTCAAAACAAAGAGATTATTTGAAATATGATTTTAAAATTATATAAGGGCATTTTTTTTTCATTTTGAAATGTATTCTATAAATACAGATTTAAAACATAATTCTCTCTCAGATATTATCATGTAACATCTTCAGGTATGCATCCACATATCAGTGTTGATTTCCATGTAGTCTGCTATTTTTATCACATTTTTATACTCCCGCCTACATTCATATACACTGAAATTTCTCTTTCAAGATGACTTCTCAATTCAAAATATATCCCAGAATGCAGGGATTTTCTTCTCTTTTTTTTACATAAAGAAATGTAGCCAAGGATATTTCTGTGCTCCTGTTTCTCCTGTCTGTTTTCCAGTCAGAAAAAAATTGAGTGAACTGTGATACACATAATGTTCAACCTTGTAACAGGTTTTGAACACGGGGCTTTCTTTAAGCTCAGAAACAGCTACAGTTAACACTGCTGGAGAGCTAAGATCTTTTCAGATATGACACGGGAACTTTTAAAAAAGAGCTCAGCAGTCAGAATGTGTGTCCCATTGCTTCCAGACCCAACAAAACACCTTTTTTTCTTAAATCAGAACCATTCTGGGAGTGATTTTTTCACCTCCCTCTGCTTTTAAATCTGAAGTGGTTTCATTGCCATGGTCATGATGGTCTAAGGATTAACAGGAGGTTGAGTTGATGAGAAGTTTAGCACTCATGTTAGCCTCCTTTTTTACATTTAGATTCTTCACCTTCAGAGTGTTTTCACATTCCCAACTGATTCTAACCTGAGTTAACACAGTTCCACCAGCTCTGAAGGACAGAAGCCCATGTATCTCCACCATCTGTAGGCTAGAATCATGAAGTCAGAGCCTTATACTATATATAGAAATGAACCCTGTAAAGTCCCAAACTTCTCCATGCGTATTAATGGGAGTGCTGCGCAAAGCCTAAGAATTGAATACAGTCCAATAGCAGAAGGAGCAGAGGAAAGCTCTTTGGTGAGCTGTTTCTGTGCCTAATTCATTACTATTTCTTCTTTATCTTCCTCCTTGGCAAGGCCTCAGTCTGCACTCAAGCGCACACAGAGTCTGAGGAAACAGCAGGGCAGTAATTCAAATTTGTATTACAAGTCACAGGGTACAGTTCCTCCTGATTTTGCCACTATCATTAAAAAGGAGGTTAGTCAGTTATTCCTGCAAAAATACAGAAGACATGTTCAAAGACCTAACACAGATACTTCATTGGCATTAACTTTGGTTAGGACCCAGTCTGATCACACTATTCTCACTTACTGTTCTAGTGCATTCAGCACCTGCAAGATAGTGCTGTACCTGTTAATTTCTCTCCGATCATTTTGGACTTGCAGAATAAATTCCATGAACTGTCTGCCAGAATGGACTAATACATTAATAAAGTTGAGGGTTTGCTATCTCTGGCATTTGGAAAATAAAATGTAAATTGCTAACAGAACACATAGTATGAGTTGAGCACAGATATAAATTGATTTATATTTCTAAGCTGCTGATGAAGAAGACTCCTGGATAAACCCACTTTCAACTTCTTCTGAGCTGGAAAGGGCCACCCTAATCTTCCCTCAGCAAATATTCAACAGTGCTTGATAATATTAAGAGCACCCAGCACATCTAAAGTTTGAGTGAGAAAAATACACTGGATAAGAGAAGGGAAGGAAAGGTGGGGGATGGAAAAAGACACACACACAGAGTTATCAACTGAAAAAAAAAGGCAGTTTGTCCTCCAAAACATCCCAACCTGCTATTGCAGGTTTCACTATCACTCTCCTCCACCTTGTAAGTCTAAGTTCTGGTCTTTGCACACAGTGGTTTCTAAATTGTTCAGAGAACAGCCCAACCAGCAATGACTTTAGACAGCTAAGTTACAACACCTTAGGAGAGACAATATGTCCCAAACAGAAGAAAATTGAATAATTTTGATAGAGCAGCTAACACGTATCAGTATCTGCCAATATGATACACATGGGTATCAATAGAATATTAATTCAGTTATGCAGAATCACTTTTAGTGTAGAACAGTATCAGCACTGAGGTGCATCAGAAACTTGGGTGAAGATGAGCACACTTCTCTAATTACTTCCATTTAGTGACTTTGCTATATTAATTACACTGTTAGAAACTTTAATTTCAAACACCAACATACAATCTCTGTAAGCTTCACAGCTTTATGCTATACTTTGCTTCCAAACTCATAGCTTGCAAGCACCTGAAATAGGAGAAGCTGACAACTCTCAAGTGTGGCACTATCCATTTTAACTTTATGTTTGGACACTTCAGGCTTTTTGTGAGGCACTGGGAAAGCACAGAGCGGTCACCTGGAACATGGCACTCCAAGGCAAAATAGATCTTCAGAACTCCTGTGTAAAGGCTTTCTGAGCTGTGAGTGCACTTTGCTGGCTCACATCCAATTTTTCACCTACCAATATTCTCAAGTCCTTCTCTACCAGGCTGCTCTCAGTCAACTCATCACCCAGTTTGTACTGGTACTGGGTATTGCCCTGCCTCAGGTGCAGGACCTTTCATATTATCGTATGTTCTACTGAACACATATAACAGAACAAACTTATACAAAATCATAATCTAAAGTAACACTGATCCTAAACCTTAATGATCACAGGTAGTTGTTAGAAAGCTGCTCAGTTTCAGCTTTCTGCCATGGGCAACAGGGAAGGAGGAACTGAGCAGCAGAGAGTCCACAAGCATTCTATGGTTTCCTGTTGGGGTACATCACAGCATTCAGAAAAATAACTTTTAATGTCAACCTCAGGTGTGGATAGAGCACAGCAGCCCTACAACAGCTTCACATGGACACTGTGCTATCCAACAAACATACTTACACTCAGATTTGATTTGTAATACTCTTTCTACTAGTCCAGAGACATTTGTGTTAGGTCCTAATGATGGTACTGGCTTAGTGTATAGTGCAAAATTTTCAGCAAAGCACCAGAGATACTGAAATGACAGTGATTAAATCCCAGTCAAAACTGCCAACTGCAAACAAAGGAGGCAACCACTTAGCAAAAACATCATAATAGACTTCATGAATTGTGCAATTATTATATACAAGGTTCAGTTAAAAATGTATTTCATTAAAAGGCACAAAGCAGTTTGCAAATTTCAAATCCAATGTAGATTTGAAAGGAAGGAATACTTTTGTGATTTACACATCACTAGAACTGACATTTAAGTCACATTATGTTGATAAAATACCATTTCAAAGAGAAACCATCTCGTTCTCTCACAGTCATGTCTGTCTTGCAATGGAAACAGAACTAAAATAGCAGCACACATTTTCTTAAGGCCATAAGCAGGCATATCTGTATTTAAATGCAGGCATGGAAAGAGCAAAGAATTTGAAAAGAATAATTTTTCTAATAAATTTGTGCCTGCACTTGAACATACATAATAAATATTTCAAGTCATGGTCCTTTGTATTGATTTCTGCTTCTTTTAAGCTGTGGGAACTAACATTCTGTGGAAACGCTTTCATGAAAAATACTACTGGAAATGATTCTCACTTGATTTGAAATGTGAATAAGTCCCCTAAGATTTTAAAGTTCCTTCACTGTATTTGCAACTGAAGTATAACTCACTGGCCTCTGATACTGGCAATCTCATTTTTTCTATCCAGAAGATTCAAGGGAAAGAAAGATGAGTTTAAGTGTACTAGATGAGTGAAATTCAAAGAATTTTACATTACATCTCTTGTCTAATGAAAAAGAAAGTACTTTACTATTCTTTTTCAGTTTATGATGCTCATTTGAATTCAACAACTAAGCCATTTTAAAAACATCCCAGACTTGAGCATTAGCAGGTGGTTGCATAATATCCTCTCCTTTGGAAAACATTTCAGGATTATATCTGAGTATTAGCTGATGGTTGCAGTGCTTCAGTATCTTGTAGTAATATCTGAGATAGTTAGAGAATGAAAGATTCTTCCACAAAATATAATGCTGTGATTAATTTCTAAAGCAAGTATGTTTTCCACACACAGAGCCTCTGAGGAGCACAGGAAATACCTCCACTGCTTCCCCTGTGGTCTAGTTGGTCCTGTGGCACACTAGGAGTTAAACTCCTGCTGGAATTTTGCCATATCTTCGGGAATTAAATCACCCACTGATCACAGGAAACCCTAGTTCGAGAAGCATCAGAGTCCTGCAGACAGGTATTTCTTCAAAAAAGAACCAGAAACAGAGGACGGATGGTTTGACATCTATGAACTTTTTTGAACTTGGTGACACCTCAAGTAACATGTGCTATTTGGATGTACAGGTAAGTACCCTATTACCTTTCAGGCCATTGTTTCAGTGCCTTCCTGCAGTTTCATCAACTTCAAAAATATTTTAGTAAGCCAGGAAATCAATACACTACCAAAAGAATTTGCCACCTGATAATTCTAATCTTTGATTTTGTATAAGGATAACTTTCAGTACTCAGTGATACCATACAACTTTTGGATCTTCTTGGCAGCAGGGTAACTGTTGGATGATACTTGTCTACTGCTCTGTCACAAACTCCAAATATCACCAGTAGTATGTGAACAAAGTTGCTTAAAAATAGATGTGCTATGGTGCTGACATTCTACATATTGTGAAAATTTGAGCTCGTCAGCCTGGCAGTTGCCAAAGCAGCTTTGCAGAACCCAGAACACTGGCTGTACTCAGCATGTCATCTGGCATGGTGGCCAGCAAGAGATCTATGAGCTTCAGTGAGCTCTGCTCTGCAACCAACAGAGAAAATGAAGATTTACATCTGAAGGCTGACACTGATATAGAAATGGCATTTTTTATATCAGCTAGCCATCCCACTTTCCCTGATGGGATCAAACATGATAATAAATGAAAAGAACAGAAGGTTAACATACCTAGTAACACCAGATAAGTCATGATAGCCGAAACTGAACTTTCTTTCAGATTTGCACCCACTATTGTGTGACTTTCATATTACAAATGGAAAAGAGGATGAAAAGAAGAAACTGGACTTGCCTTGGGAAGAGGAAGGATGTCCTTAAGTACTAAACAAGTCCCTCTGAATTATGCAAAGCACCTTAGCAGCAGAGACATCTTCATAACTATTGTAGCCCTGTTAACAGTAAGGTTAAAAGAACTCCAGCACTGTACAACACCAAAGACTTTTGCTTCAAGAGAAAGAATCTGTTCCACAGGCAACAATTTAGGTTTACTGGAATTACAAATTTCCAGAACTTCTGGTGCTGAGCAATGGTACTGAATAAGGGAGAGTTTTAAACTTAAGAAGCTGGCTACGACTGAAGCCTGAATATATTCCAGGGTGACTATTTTTAGCCTCACGGCTTTCAGCAGATAAAAAGAAAATGGATGCTTTTTTGCTAATTACCACAAAGGCAAATTAGACATGTTCTTAAATGCAAATTCTCTGATGGCAGTGGAAAAGGAGCAGTATAACCAGCAGAAGAGGAGTACTGTTTCATGAATTCTGTGTTAAAAAAAAACAGGACAATGAGAACTCTCCAATGATGACTACTGATTATCTTTCCCAAAGTATAAGGAAAAATCTGTGCAATATTTGCCATAAATTCTTCTTAAATATGCACCCCAAAGCATCTCTCCTCTTTCTGAAAATGACCTTCGTGATAGGCTTCTCTCAACAATATGCCTTTCTAAAAAGGCACAGAACACATTCACTATGCTCACTATTAAGAAACTATTTAAATTCCAGAGAAATGAGGGGAAGTCTGGATACAGTCTTGGGCCAACCAGCTCTAGGCGGACCCACTTGAGCAGGGGTGTTTGGACTAGATGACCTCTGCAGGTCCCTTCCCATCTCAACCATTCCATGATTCTGTGACTCCAACCTGGAAATGATAATATTTGAAAAACAGAAAGAAGGCAAATTTCATGTCACAGAGTAACATTGCCGTTTTAAGGTAAAACAAAAGGAGAATGGTAAGTCAGTCAGCAAGGAAGTCTACCTTTTTTCATCCTTTGTCTCCAAGCATTTACAAAACGGCAGGAAACTGACATCTAGTGATCAGATCAATGGTCTCTCCCAAAATTTAACGCAGTATCAGTTTCCATAACTAATACAATATGTATGCTAGAAAGCATATTAAAAAAAAAAGAAAGGAATGTTGCATGCCTCTTTCTTTTTTTCCCTACACAACCCCTCCAGATTAGCCCATCTACACCTGGCTACTAGAAGCTGACAACAACAATGGGGCAAAAAGAACATGCTTACCCTTCTGCATCCAGCTGCAGGTTTAAGAGAAACATAATAAAATACCTGCTGCATTACCAACAGTAGGCTATTCCTTATTTATTAGCATTACTATAAGGGCTAGAAGCAGAGAGCAAAACTCTGACCTTTTCATATCACCGAACGAAAAAGCATGGTAAGATAAAAGACCTATTAAAATCCAGTCGCAGAACACCACTTGTAAGAACAGTGAAACATGACAGATAAAATGAAAAGGACAAGAGACAGAGAAAAAAACCTAGAGATCACAAAGACATACACGGCAAACCAAAAAATGTAACTCTCCTGACCTCTGAAACACAGACTAACTATTCCTCTATGTTTCTGAATTCATCCCATTTTTTAACCTTATTTTTCTTACTTGCTTCTCTCCATTACTCCATTCAAAAAACATCAAAAATGGACCAAAAAAGGACAGAGATACTAAGTACTAGCGTGCCTGTTACTTTACAGTCCAACTGTTCACAATTAGAAAAGTACTTGCTTCACTTGTAAAAACTGGTGGATGCCCAGGAACACAAGATTAATATAAAATACATTTCTTAACAGTACAGCTTAACCCTTATGAGCATGATTAATAGATAATTTTCTACAAGTTCCACAGAATTCCCGAGGGAAAACTGTAATTGGAAACATTTCAGCATATGGAAAATCATGTATTTTTTGTACTGGATGACTAACTCAAATCATCCCGGTTAATATATTTTTGTGCTGTGCGGAATCTTACTTCAAGCCATAGAAACTGATCTTAGATATTTGAAAAATCAAGGTTGCATTGACTCACAGGCAGATGCATTCACAGCTTTGTGTAAAAATGGCTTCCTGCCTCACACAAACTGAGTAGCATCTGTGCAGCATGTCAGCTTTTGTGGAAAATCCACAAATGTATGCATACAAATTTAGTTTGGAAAGGAATTCATAGCCAACTAAGCATATCCACATATATGAAGCAGCATACTGGTCAAGTTATTAATTTTATTCTGCTACTAGGAGGTATTTGTGAAAAGAGAACTGGCATAATACTCATTTTCAGCAATATACTGAAATGTCAGTCAGTCAATATTCTCACAGTATTTTAGAAAAGGTAAACAACTCGTCTGCACCAATAAATTTCATTTGCTTGACCTAGAGCACCAAGTGTCAGGACTTACAGAGGCCTCCATAATATAGTGGTAAAGAAATACGACTTTTCAAGCATGGAAGTTCCTTAATTATTCTAGAATATTTTACAACTCATTTTCCTAAAATGCTATCAAGTATGTTTCTTCCAGTAGCTTTTTTCTAAGGACTTCCATTATTTCTCTTTGTAAAAAACTCATGTAGGAAAAAGCAAGAAGATACACAGAATTCTTGCAGCCTTGTTACAAGCTGCCATATTGGCAATCACCACTTGGACTAACAATACTTCAAGATGTACTTATACTGATGAGAACTATAGGCATTACTCTGCAGTGTTAAATGTTGGCTCTTGCAGGCTTTCAGTAATCCTGGAATTTTTCCTTTTTCCTCATTTTGTACAGTTTCTGACAGTTTGGTAATTCAGTTTTGGTATAGTTGAATCAGAGTCTTCCAAAATCCATTCTGAAAGGTGACCAGCATTTCAGCAATACATCTGAGAATGAACCGGGGGCTCTAATTTTATGATTCCCCGCAGTTGGGGAAACACCATCAAACACTGCACTCAGCAACTGCCTGAACTGCACTTCATATGTGCCTTCAAAACCTCCCCCAAGAACTGCAAGTTCGGTGCCTGGCCACCCCATTGCAGAGGACCTGACCTGTCCTGGAGACCTTTCTGTAGCTACAGAACATGACAATATCACTTTGAATTGCAGCTTTGCAGAAGTCACTCTCAGAGATTTTCTTTCTTCTTAACTTTACCTCCAAATGAAAGGTACTTTGAGTGTATATGATACCCATGTGTTTCAAATACCTTTGAAAATCTTTTTCTTTTGTTCTTCCTGTGAGGGAATGGGGAAACAGAAGTACACAGAAATGGGAAAGGGAGACAAGAGAAAGACTTGGGGAAGAAGAGAGTCTGCTGCGATCAAAGGGATGAAGAGAATGCACGAGGACCCAGTGAAGGATGGAAAAAGGTAATTTGTCAAGAAAGAATCTGAGATGGGGTGCATGCCAGTCCCCCATTTTTCCTCTTTTGTGAATAGCAAAAGCCCCTTGGAAGTATCCAAGTCCTGTTCTCATCTCAAGTCACCTGGAGCTTGAAGAGATCCTGAACGTATGGGGAAATCCTCTCTCCTGTGCACCATCTTTCCCCGTGCAGGCAAGCCTCTTGGAAGAGCTCTCTTTCTGAGGAGCCATTAAACCCAAGGCAGTTAAACACTGAGATCACGAAATAAATAAAATGGAAGCAAAAATCTCCTACGTCTCAAAAAGACAAATTAAGGTACAGATAATGCATCCTCATGGTGGAAAGCTCACTACAGTAAAACAAAGAAAATAGTTGTGTTCAGGAGAGACTAAGTAGGGAGGATGTAAAGAGGGGAACTATCGACCAGAAAGTATAGTGTAGGCAAAGTATCTTCTGTGACCACTGCACAGTAAAACTGTCTGCAGTTCAGAATAGACTGCCTGCTTTTTTCCCCACACAGTCCAAATATTTTAAACGGAATCATGAGATCCACTCCCACAAGACAGAAATCAGGACAGGTACTTGGAACCACACATTCTTTTCCAGCTAGCCTCAACAGCATCACCAGCAGTAATTGCACACATACAACTAATCATTAAGCTATTACAAAGAACAAATCCATGGCTAATAAAAATTTTCTAGGAAATTCAATAGCACAAAGCTTTATTAGTGCAGGGTAGCAGGAGTTTCATGGTATTTATTTCCCTTATAGAACCTGAAGTTCAGGAAAACTGAAAAAATTTAAATAAAACTGCCAACAACAAAACTTCCAAAATAGAAAATACCAAGCGAAGGTCACACAACCTTTATTTTACCTTTCCAACCAGTCATCCCTAGACACACATTTGTACCTTGTACTCAAAGTGTTGTGAACATCAGTCATCTACACCCTTCCTGTAATCAAATCAAAGCTGCTGCTTGGGGAAAAAATCCTCCCAGCTACTACATTTGATAACACTTTCACTCACACGAATCACCAGTTTCTGTGCTTTCATTATCCATCCTCGAACCCACACGTCACACTTATCTCTCACCAACTGCTGGCAGCTGCATCACAAGACCAGCTTTGTCCCCTCACTGAAACTCTGCAGAGCAGCAGGGAAATCAAATGCCACACATCCATCAACAGATCTCACTGACTCAGATACAGATAGTAAAATACACAGGGTCTATATCTGCACTTAATACCAGGAGGTATTAATGACGCTTTTGGTCATTGCCAGCTCTCAGAAAACAAACGATTATAGCTGTTGAGAGCATGCAGCTTAACTTCATTTTCTAGCTCTTAAAAGTTTGAAGCAACTGTATTTATCTTTTAATTTTATTTTCTTCCAAACTCAATATTGTAGCACTTAAAGCCTAAACAACAGATTTGCAGTTTTATGAATATTATAAATTTCATCTTTGGAGAGTTTTTCTCATATAATGCACAACAGTAACTTGAAAAAAAAATAAAATGATTCAATAGAATACCGTTCTTTAACTTAGGCGTTTTATCTTTAACACTGTCACCTCTTTTATACACAAATACAGAGTGCAGCATGCTGAGGGTGGGAGAGCTTAGACAGATTGAAAAGTTCGATCCTACTACTCAAATACCAGATACACATGGACAGACAAAACTCAGTTTCTTCTGAGGCTGAGACTGCTAGATATGCTAAATCTCACCCTGATTCCCAACAGACCAGATTTTTTTTTTAACTTTCTGATAAAAGGCAAAAAATCTTTAAGAACATGAAAAGTTAGAAAGTAGGCATACACAGTCTGACAATTTTTTAACAGGAAAGAAAAAGCAATGGTACCATTGTTTTCACCTGTCAGTGTTTCCAGACACAAAATCTGCCTTTGTGTTTGTACTTCTGATGCTCCTATAGGAGCTGAACATGACAAAACTGAAGACCTGGAGGAGCTGCATGCACGCGTGACAGAAAGTAGATTGCTGAAAAATTCAAAGTTTGGGTAGTACATAATTAAAGCTATTGATTCTGTTTCAGTCTCCTGCTGTGGCCTTACCACAAGCAGCTTATCTGATCAACTACATATGAAATGCAAAAAAGCACTTGGATGAGGAAACCTGTGATTAGCACAATTATAGAGCAAATACATCCCACAGACTACATTCATGTATATTTAAAACTGCCAGATTGAAATGAGTCCTTTTCTGCTACCATCACATTTGCCTCATACTCCATGTCCCCCCGATGACAAAAGCCATGATAGCAATCACAAAACTCAGCCTGAAATGAAGTAGTTCACTGTACAGGAACAAACTTATGGTACTGATTTGCCAACAGCTAGAACATAAAGTCTCAAAATAGAATGAACGCAATAAGGAAATACTGGAGCTGTTTAGATGACAGAGGAGGTTAATAAAACATAAGATATTGAAAATGCATACGATCTGTAGAAAAAAGATTGAGAATAGGAGAAAAACAACATTGCTTTGCCTTTTCTGCATTTCTTTTGACAATTCTGAAACTAGTCACAGATTATTCTATTCCTGAAATTTCCTCCTTTGAATTACTCTATTTATAACAAGGTCAAGGTATGAAAGGGTGATTTAATGAAAACTCACATGCTTAATACACATTTAATATAATGCACACATTTCAATCCCAAATTTGATTTATTACTAGAGAACATCATCAAGTTAATTATCCATAAGATATATGAATCACATGGTATGTTCTAGATGTATCTGCTGAAGTTTTCAAAAGTCACCAAATGATTTTGTTAAATGTATGTGTTGTAGTTTCCACGTCACTTTTGATACTTTCAGTCATTACCTTTTCTAGCAAGCATGCCAGTTTGAGTCCAGCACTTCTCCACAAACTCTTTCCTACTTTGGACATTTTAAATATCTTTTGAGAGATCCCTTTTGTCTAACATGCCACAGTATTAAGCAGAATTAAACTTGGACAATCCACAGTGAAACCCATAATCAATAAGTGTGTCCTGAACACACCAGTGCAAACCTTTAATTCCTCAGGAAATTCAACTTCAATCATATTTGAATACAGTCACACATTCATATGTTCAGGTATGAAGACATAGAACATGTGCTTTAGTAAGAGCTTTGCATATGATGGGATGCAGAAGTCTGCATCACCCCAAACAAAACCAGTGGGAGGTGCAAGTACCACGCCAGACTTCATTTCCTCCTTACTGCAAATCCACCCCAACACCAAGATCAGTTCCAACCCTGTATAAATCTGATGTAAGACCATGATAACACTGAAGTCATTCGTCCCTAGTAAGGCAATAATAAAAGCATCAAAGTCAAATACCACATATCCATTTGTAATGAAGCACTCCTACCTTTTCAATTTCATATAATTTTCACTAGCTGCAGGTCTGCATTCAGCACGTTGCACCACTATTCCTTCCAAGGCAAGTTTACATAGAATGAAAAAAAAAAAAAAAAAAAGCAAAACTGGACAATAAGATTCACCAACATGGTCAGCACTTGAATTATTTTTCACTAATTAAGAATTTACTAAATATAAGGTAATTATAAGTTCTCAAATCTCTGCTGTTTAGATACAAAAGAAATAAACAGAAAGAACATGTTTGCACAGCTGGTATACCCTAGACTTCCTTATTTTGCCTTCAGATGTTTTACATATTAAGGATGAATCTCAAAGATCAAATTTTAAATAAGAGATAGCAAACTCCTTTTTCTAGATGTTGCACTCTGGTTACTTAGGAACTGTTTTCTGGAAATGTGCAATAAATACAGTCAGTGACTATGAAAAACAAACTACAACAATAATCCAATTATCAAGTATTCAAAACTAGTGGATGGTAAAATGAAAGCTAATTTTATTCCTATCATCAGGGAAAGAGGAACACATTTTCATCCTATTACAATATTAAAAAAAAGTTCACTAAACGAACACAATGCAATAAAGTAATAATACAACATATGCTAACACTCAGGGAAAAGAAATAAAAATTTTCAGTTAGCAATCTCAGATATCACATCCATGTATTTTAGTTAATACTCCTCTCTGTACATTGATCTCTGTGACAGTTACTTTGTTATCCAGCGTGACCACCTTTTTGCCTAATGTGACAATGACTAGCAGTAGTAACAGCCTACACCATAAAGGTAGGTAAGCCCAAAAATTAAAAGTAACTTGATGTAGAAAGGAAGAGAGAAGTGATGGTGGGCAAACACCCGCACCTCTACTACGATGTTCTAGTGCTTAATGTAGTGGGGGATGCAGGGACTGTCAATTTGTCCATCTCTTTTCAGTATAGCCACTGAAATATGTGTAAAACGAACACCACTGGAACAGCCTTGCAATACAACAAAGGATGAGCTTTAATGGCCTGATTAGCTCTCACTATTTAAAATGTCTTTCCAATGGAGAGTCTTGCTGTTGGGGTAGGACACTACACTGTTATTGTCACCTTCAGCTGGCAAGGTCACAGAAGGTAACAGGAATGCTTAGAAGTACTGATGCCACATAACACAAGGCACTCTGAGATGTCCCTGATTTTTCTACTGCCTCAGAGACTGAAATACTACTACATCTGCAAATCTAAGTCTGCTTTCCCTGAATAATGCAGTGAGCAATTACTTTGATATCATGTATTTTAAAATGATTTAATCTAAAATTTCTTGGTAACTCTTGATTTTTTTTTCATATAGCTTTGAATGAAACAAAGAAAAATTGTGTTAAAACACTTCTGGTTTTGCAGACATCTAGGTTTATGGCCAGGAGAGACAACTTGGCAAATTTGCTTGATTTCCTATGTACAGTAGACGGAAAAATTTTATGGTCTTTCTTCTCTATAGAACCTAGTAGCTAATTTGTGTTTAAGGTGGTACTAATATTGCTGCTTAATTTCTAATATGAATTTGACTCTAGCTTTTAGCAGTTTGTTCTTCTCAAGACTTTACATACTACCGTAAACAGTGTTCCAGTACCTGGTGTTTTCTCCCTTTGAAAGTTCTTAAGCATCGTAATCAAATAACTTCTAAATCATCTTTTCAATAAATAAAGCAATTTAAGCCCATGCATTATCTCATGACAAGGCCTTTATGCCACACTTCAATCAGTTTTGGGTTTCTTATTTGCGAATTGTTCAATCTTAGAATGAAGCTGAATACAGAGACCAGAAACCAGACATAATACTATCGTACTGATATTACAAAAAACATAATTGGAGGTAAAATAACAGATACAAGGGCTGGAATTTTTCTCACCTCACTTCAGCCATCTCCAAGTTATTCAGCAGAATCTCTGAATTCAGCTGAGAGACAGAAGAAGGGAGACTGTTGGAAGAAAATTGGTCCCACTTCTTTTAGAATTCAGTGATCTGCCTTGTGCTGGGGTTTTTCTGTTGTGGGGTTTTTTGGGTTTTTGTTTGTTTGTTTGTTTGTGGTTTGGGGGAGTGTTGTTTGTTAGTTTGTCATTTTTTGGGGGTTTTTTTGCTTTTTTCTTTTGAGGTGGGGTGGTATCTGTGTCCCATGATCACTTTCATGCTTGGAAAAATTTTTTTGCTTCTAAAAATCAAGCTCTGAGGCTGTTATATTCCTAACTTAACTATTTTGAGTCTTTTCTAAGCTTCACATTTTATCTATGTGCTCTGCATTCCCTGTTCCCAGGTGTGTAATTGGTTAAAATGCATTGGTTTTAAACAGGTTCTGTGAATTAAGCAATCTTATTCACACCATGACAATCCTGTCAGTTAGTCACTGTCTGACCAGCATTTGTGTCAATCATGACACATTTTATAAGCAGTGATTCTCACTTACTACTGCCTTGCTAATCCTGAAGGAAGCCCTTCAAACTACAACTCCAATGGCTTCCTATTCACAATTACTTCCTAATAACTGTCAGCTAGTTTTTAATCCTGTTCACTGATTGCTATTTTTTTAGACATAAATCAGAATGCCACAAGACTATGTGCAATATGAAAGCAACATGTTGTTACTTTAAACTCACAATCTTCAAAATAAACAAAATTAGGTTTGTTTGATTGGAAAACCCTTACATAAAGCCATGTCTGCTAGCATTTGCTGTATTTTCAATCTTATCTATCTCTTGAACTTCATAACAATTTTTCCACTAGCTTCTATGGTACAGGCTCAATGCCTATATTCATGTGAGCCATCCAGCCCAGCTGCCTGAACACTGACATGTCACTATCAATCTCTCTGCACCTTGCACAACTTTCAAAATATTTTTAAGTCTTAAGGATCAGGATCAGTAAAGCAGAGAGTTCCCCCACCTCAACTACTTAGGAAATGAACCTGCCAATCAAACGTGTTTATCCTTAGTATTATCACAGAATCACAGAACAGTTTGGGTTGGAAGGGACCTTAAAAATCACTTAGTTCCAATCCTGCCACAGGCAGGGACACCTTCCAGTAGACCAGGTTGCTCAAAGCCCCTTCTAGCTTGGCCTTGAACACTGTCAGGAATAGGGCATTCACAACTTCTCTGGATATCTCATCTGCAATGTCTTGGCTAATACCCTCTTTTAATTGCCACTGCTCCAGATTTGACTTCTGCAATCAAATCCAGACAAAATGTTCCAATTGCTTCACAGTACACGGCTGTCTGCAGTCTCCAAGAACATCACCTTGCAGCTAAGCTTGTCTGCTGTCTAAGCTCATCCACTGTCCAAAAGCCAAGGTTTATGTCCCATTTGCCAAAGACCCTTTTAGGGATTTTAACACAGTCTAGCAGAACAATTCTGAAAAGACACAAACAAACCTCTGGATCCAAGACTGCAGAGTGGGAACACAGTTTTTTGTCCCTTTGCAGCCTAATTAGCCCTCATTCACCAAACACAGATTCAGAGATTTGGGTCTGTCTTGTCCTGTTGTAGGACCAGAGTTGCAATGAAAAAACATTCAAAGTGCTACACATCTGCCTTGGTTATTTCCACAGTCACATCAGCCTAGAAGGTAATGGATGAATAAGGCATTAAAGTGGCAATTCCCTGTTAAAAATACCTACTCAAAATAATGCAGATAGTACCCAATAAATAAATAGGTCTGGAAGACTAGTTAAGACCAGTGATAAGAAGGGAAAATGAGACATTTTTCCAAATGTCTTAGGCTCTCAGTTGCCCTACAAGGAGTGGCAAGTACAAGCACACTGTCAGTGCAGCTCCCAAAAGGCTGGTTTACATAACCCACAGGTTCATCATTAGCTGCCACATGCATGCTCTCCCTGACCTCCCCGCCTGAATGCACTGGTGCTAATTTGTAAACTAATTTCAACTGTTGTCTCAGTGAGACGAGAGAGAGATATGCTGGGGAGATGCCGATTCCAGCTTCAAATCCTGCTGACAATCATTATCAAAAGAACTGAATGTGGTAAAAGCATTTAAGGCAATTTTCACAAACAGGCATGAGAGAAATTTACTGAAATTGTGCAGAAGATGGTCTTATAGGGGTTGGACTGCCAGAGTTTTTAGACAGAGATGGACTGGCTTGGAGATTTTAATGTATTAATCTCCTATCTGACTGCCCTCAGCTTCAATTTCCAGCCACTGTGTCTTATTAGACCATTGACTGCTAAGTTAAATAGTCTGCTAGGAGAGCATTTCTGCTCATCCCATGTACTTATGTACTCTCCACCTTTATTAAGCCTAAATAATAAATTATGTTTTCTTAAATCTTCCTTTATGCCAATTTTTCAGCTTCTTGATCACTCTTATTGGCCTGAGAACTCTCAGGTCATGAACGTCTCTCCTGAGACATTGCCTCTCACAGCCAAACTTGACAGCACGTGGGACAGGATCTGGTCCTTATCAACTCCTCCACTTTGTAAACAGTGCAAGGCATAAGAAGATGACCTGACTGAAGATGCACAGTTCCCAAGCAGCAGGAAAAAGCAGATGAAAGTGCTATGGGCACATGTGCCTTCAACTCCTCAGCTCACAGAAGCTGGCCTGTTGCTTTCCAACTGTCATGGTTTAACCCCAGCAGGGACTGAAGCCCCATGGCCTGAGCAGGAGCCTGTTCATTAAGCAGCAGAACAGTGCTAACAGAGATAAATTCAACCTAGCATATCCCAACCAAATTTGTCATTATCTCAAGCCCCACAGTGGGCATCAAAATGAACTCTCATGGTTTAACCCTAACGAGCAACCAAGCACAATGCAGCCACTCACTCATTCCCCCACCAGCAGGATCAGGGAGAGAATCAGAAGGGTAAAAGCTAGGACACCTGTGGGTTGGAAAGTTTCATAGGGAAAGCAAAAGCCGCACACAGAAGCAAAACAAAACAGGGGATTAATTCACTGCTTCCCATGTGCAGGCAAGTGTTCTGCCATCTCCAGGAGAGCAGGGCCCCATAACACATAATAGTTACTTGGGAAGATAAATGCCATCACTTCAAATGTTCCCCCTTTCCTCCTTTCCCACAGTTTATACGTACATACTGAGCATGATGGTCAGCTATATCCATTTGGCCAGTTTGGGTCACCTGTCCTGGCTGTGCCTCCTCTCAGTCTCTCATGCACCCCCAACTCTCCTGCCAGTGTGGCAGCACAAAAAGCAGAAGAAACCTCGGCTCCGTGCAAACACTGCTCAGCAATAAAAAAAACAAAACTCTATAATCAACCCTGTGTTCAGCACAAATCCAAAACATAGCCCCATACCAGCCACTGTGAAGAAAATTAACTTTACCCCAGTCAAAACCAGCACACCAGCATCTAAGTTAGAAGCCCTGGTAGTTCACTCTGCTCACTTATACTGCTGTGCAGGTTCCCAGGCTATTGCATGTGTTGGCTGGACAAGGAATAGCCTTCTCCTACACTAGACCTCAGCTCTGCTCCTACAGACTAAAAGCATTTTGTGGCACTCCTCCTGCATTCAAAGGGCAACCTCAAAGCAGTGCTCTTCTCAGACCACCCTTCCCTGGTAGCTATGCAACTAGAGAATGGGACCACCTGGTCTTCACATGGCATTCCCTTATTCAGGCATCCAGTGATACACTCTAGATTTGTTTTACTGACCACTACACAGAACAGCGACCTCATGCTCAGTTGAAAGTAATGTATTATACACAGACCAGAGGCACCGTCCTATCTCTTCTGCAAGCCTTGTTTACAGTGTATTCCTGGGCATATAAACCTCATATTTTGTGATATTAAAATGTTATCCTAACCAACTATCAAAATGGTTCTGCATCAGCCTTAATGATTGCACTCTCACTGGTATCATCGCCAAAATCACCAATAACTATCTCCTTCTTGATCACTCACTAAAAAAAAAATAAAAATACCAAGAACCAATCACCTTAACATTTGACTGATAATTCTCTGCTTAATATTTGCCAGTTTGAAGCCCGCAGATAATTTTTTTATAGATGAATGAGAGGAGAACTAATACAGTATACACTCTAATACAAAATGACAAATGAAATGTACTGAAAGATTTAACAAAAATCACCTTCTGAGTTATAAAAATTCTAAAAAAGGGGCAAAAATATTTGGCACCATCCATTTTCTCTCCACCCACATTGATTAATATTATATTACTACCCCATAATTTTTAACTGACTGGCTTTCAAGTCAGATGTCTTATTGTTTTTCAGGCAGTACCTTTTCGCATTTAAACACATGGGTCATCCAATTCACCTTTCAAATACCAGTTAACAGCATTTGTTTTTTCAGCCTTGTAGAAGTGATCAAAAATTATTAAAAATATCAACAGCAGCTTTGATAGTTTCTTACACATCCTTTGAAAACACTTGCATGCAAATTTTTCAGACTTGCTAATTTCAAAAACTTTAATTTTAATTATTTTGTAGAGCTGTTACTATGTAACTGCTTCAATGGCTGCCTGGAGATATTGGAATGAGAATGTCTACACTACATCGTGAGACAGGAGCTACTAAATGGTTTAACTGTCCAACAACTCGGCCAATTTTCTGTGTTACAACATAAAATGACAAGCAAGCTGCCTCAATAACCCAAATAGATTTCATTAGTATGGCTTCCTAATACACTGCTAAGCTTTTCTCCCTCTTACAACTCAGCTTTCTCCTCATATCTTTTTGTACTGTAATAAATAAAAGTAGCTGTTTTCTGTAACCCAGGTTATTTTCACTGACAGCAGACAGTCAGTGAAGCTGATGCTCTTTGGATAGACAAGTAAGCTGAATCACTGGTAAAGCACCAACTTTTCCATGGTATATTCTGGCCCTAAATCCTCAGTTCCATGGCAAACTCAAGATTCCAAATCAGGAGGTTCAGGAGGAGGGTGGAAATTGAGCAGGAGTGAGGTTATTTTCCAAAAGGCAGAATGAGGGGCAGATGACTAGCCCTTTCCTCCTTGGTTTTGTTTTTCTGTATAGCTGATAAACACCAGCACTGCATTTTCACTGCCTCCAGCATGACTTGTCTGTCCAAGAAGCAGCTGAAAAGCTCTGTAGACTCCCCTCTGGTGCAACCCAAAGGATAAGTAACTTGGAAACTGAGTACTATTACTACAACAGCCACTCTCCTAAGTGTGTGCAAGGGTGACTAGTGTATTTCTTGGCTTAACCTGGAACCAAAACAATATCCTTTCCATTGCTGGATTCCAGCAGTATTCCTTACTTGAATGGCCAATCCCAATACCAACATAGGTGACACTAATCAGTGAAGCAGCATTCACTTCAGGATTGCTAGCTACCCACATGGAAAAGCAGGACACTCCAGCCAGATAGGCAGCAAGTAATTCTGTCTCAATCCAAACAGGAAGCAAGAAGATCTGGGATGCACTTTGCACATCTCAACTATCACACACCAGTACACAACAAAAAAGATTCTCAGAGCATAAAAATGGTCAAAGTCTCAAATCTGATTGCAGGACATACTGCCATATCTTTGCCAAAATGAACTTCTGGATGATCTTCCAGTGCTTGGACAAAAGGACAGGAAAAAGGAAATCCAGCATAGCTACACCTTCAAAAACAGCAAACTATATGAAATCACACCACTAAAGCTACATGCATTACAATATTATATGTATCACTGAGTGCACAGGAAGAACCGGGGCTTTTTTGAAAAGTCTTGTAATATGGCACAGAAAGTGGAAAATTTTCTCCAAGAAATGCCAGGCTTTAATTTTGTGTTACAGATGACTGACAGCTGCAGTGAAATGGGTTACATGGGTTTGTGGTGATGAAAATTTTACAGCAGCTCTAAATTTTTCAAGTCTCAAAGGTTTAAATGTAAATATTCATGAACTCCACTGAGTATATTTTCCACATGAAATCCATTTTGAATATTTTATCATACAAACTACTAAAACAATTTTGCATGATCTTTCAAAGAATACTTACTTGTTCACAAAAGTGGAAAATTTCAACTGCAAATGTTAGAACATTGCAAAGATGATGAAAACTTAAATGAGCAGATGCTGTTCTGTAACTTCTGTCACTAAAAATGTAGACAGTTTAACTGGCCATGGAAAATTTCTTATCTTTTACAAATCCCCACTCTCCTTGGAAATTCCTGCTCATTTTGCCAGGACATTCCTAATTCAGCTTCAGAGGATTTCAAGTTCACAGTGTAAGATGCAAGCACTACAGAAATCATTCTCTTAGGGTTTCACAGACAGTAAGATGGTTCAATATTGTAGCTATGCCCAATCTAAGCATTGAATTTTCCATCACTTGACAGTAAACTAACGTTGAATGGATGTCTCCTGTAATGGAAAAAAAAATTATACTTGAAACTAATTGGCTCTTTTATTTTATCAGTTATTAATTCAATAACTGTGAAACAAGTTAATTTTGGAAAAAAAAAAATCCTAATGTTTAAAAATTAGAAACTGGTTGAAATCTCTTCAACTGAAGTTACGTTGCACATATCTATGGCATCAAGGAGTTAAAAATAAAACCATGACTAATTCCTGGTAAACCTAATGAATAATATCTGCTTAATATACCCCATAC
Source organism: Formicarius rufipectus (assembly GCA_013399695.1). Taxonomy (NCBI): domain Eukaryota; kingdom Metazoa; phylum Chordata; class Aves; order Passeriformes; family Formicariidae; genus Formicarius; species Formicarius rufipectus. Next base: position 582,897 of record VXAU01000452.1, on the reverse strand, counting down.
AGCAGCAGAAAAAAAATTACCTTATCAGTGCTAGGGATACTCTGGCAAGGAGAATAGTGGTAAAAACAAAGTGCATTTATTTCCACCTGATTCAGTTATCAATTAATAAAATATTATAGTTACTACCCCACAGTATAAACAAACAGCCTTAGAGACAGTGGGAGCAGTAAGAATATTTAGAAACAGAGAAGAAGAATTTACAGAGGAATAATCAGCCATTCCACTGCTAATCCGGCAAAGCAAGACACATCTACCTGTAAAGTGAAAAATAAACACTGAAAAGGATAGCACCTCCTCTCCAGGTCTAGCTCAAGGTAAGAGTTTGCTTCCACCCATGCTGGGGAATGCATGTCGCGGCTCTGTCTGTCTGCTCCAAGGAAATGCACATAGAGATGTGTAGAGAGCTTTCCCTTTCCTGCTCCAAGCTGCAAATGTTTAAAGGGGAAACCTTTTGCTAAGAGGCAACTGAGACAGAAGCTTAAAACACAGGAGAAAAGACAGCCATTTGATTCCAGTGCGCTCTGCCGATGTTTCTGCCTCCCCATACCCAAGTGTTGCTAAGCTATAATGTTATGTGTTGTTCAAAGCTATCTGTAGGCACACTAACCCTTTGTTCCACAGAGCAGCTGAGCTTTTCTATTGAAAAAGAACAAACGGATGCTAGACAGTCTTGGTGACTTAAAAGCAAGCACGAGTATAATAGTAAATACCACCTCTAAAACAGTTTTTGTCTAAGGCACTGGATAAGGCAGTAAGAAAGGCAATAAGCAAAACCTAATCAGGCTGCAGCTCGTCTTGCTGAGGTTATTCCCTTCGACTGCAAATGAAAGCTTTTACCAGAAACCTAAAACAGGCAGACCAACAAGTGTTTAGCATCACTTCCAGAGTATCTTATGTGGAAACATCCTACTGCTGTGCACATGTCCCGTAAATGAGTGCCATGCATGTGCACACACTGCATAAATGACACCCCTGTTGAACAGAGAGGGACACCTTTTCTTTCAGCATTGTCCTGATGTATGGATCAGGTACTGTAGTCAGTACCAAGAAAAAATGTGAAAAGAGGCCTTGTGAAAATAAAAATCCTTAAAACATAGACAAAGTTATCTGTTTAACACCTTAAGCACTAAATGTGATTTGTCTCGCTGATACTACATATTCATCTGCAAGTATTTAAGATAAGGTGTCATTCAGAATAGTATTATGTATTTCTGTAGATAACCCCCTAAGCTACATAAACTTCCTAGACTTAAAAGAAAGAGACAATCAGTAGTTACACCCTTCTTCCCTTATACAGTTAAATGCAAATTCTCCTTTACAGTCATATTCCTGCTATCTCCCTGCATACACAGCTGATACGCCACCTACTGCAAACCCAAGCTGACAGTCGGAGCAATGCTAGCAGCATTTCCATTCCAACACCGCACCGGAGCTGTATAAAGGTGCTTTTTAAAAAGAAACATCCTCTTTTCAAGCTGATAGGAACAAAGCAGAATAGTTGGCTTTTTGTCCTAGCTTCAATAATGGAGAAAAGAGCAAGCAGAAGAGAAAATGAATGCGAAGAAAAAAATAGCAACTCTGAAGGCTCTGAGCAAGACAAGGACTATAAAACATCTCTGATTACTCTGAACGTTGGTGGTTATCTATATATCACACAAAAACAGACACTAACCAAGTATTCAGATTCTTTTCTGGAGGGGATCATAAACGGAAGAATAATGTGTCCATTCGATGCAGATGGTCATTACTTCATAGACAGAGATGGACTCCTTTTCAGACACATACTCAACTTCCTACGAAATGGAGAACTTCTTCTACCAGAAGGATTTCGAGAAAATCAACTTTTGGCACAAGAAGCCGAATTTTTCCAGCTAAAGGTACTCTCAGATGCAGTGAAATCAAGGTGGGAGAAGGAACAGCTAGCATCTCGAGAGACTACTTTCCTGGAAATAACTGACAGCCACGATCGTTCACAAGGACTTAGAATCTTTTGTAATGCTCCTGATTTCATTGCAAAAATAAAATCCAGAATTGTACTGGTGTCCAAAAGCAGGCTGGATGGATTTCCAGAGGAGTTTTCAGTATCTTCAAATATTATTCAATTCAAGTACTTCATAAAGTCTGAAAATGGTACACGACTGGTACTGAAGGAGGATAACACCTTTGTCTGCACCCTGGAAACTCTTAAGTTTGAGGCTATAATGACAGCTTTAAAATGTGGATTTCGACTGCTGACCAGTCTGGATTGTTCAAAAGGGTCAATCGTTCACAGTGATGCACTGCATTTTATCAAGTAATCACAAAGGCAAAGGAAACGAGCATGCAGCCAGTAAACCTCGTTGAGCTGCAGCCTCCTGGCATCACAAATAATATATCTAACTAGCCTTGTACCACAGAGCTCGGCTGCTAATCAACTGATGTGAGCTAATGGTATGTAAATCTCATAATGAAATCTATCTCCAGCTTACTAAAGCTGAATTAAAATTTTATGCCTGAATTTAATAAAAATCTGTCAACATTGTTAACACAGATTGAATGCTTTACGCTTTTTGTAATATGTTTTCTGAATGCTGTCTTTCAGCTGGAGAGTCTAGTTGAATTTTTCTGTACCTGTTTGAATAAGATGCATACACCTAACTGCTCCGCCTAACAGCAGTGACAGTATTCTCATATTATAAGCAGGCTTAAAATATGTTTTGCTTATAACAAATTCAGAATGGATTTTAACTGGAATAAATGATTTTGACTGTTCATTAGTGTTTATGCTAATCTATTGTACTGCATTTGCAAAAAACAAGATTGCAAGAGAGTTTAAAATTCACCCACTCGATTTTAAAGTTAAATGATTTCTCAACTCACTTAAACCCAATTTTGTACTGTGTTACAACACTAATAGCAATTGCCAAAAAGCTGTAAAACAACAAAATAAAGATGAAGGAAATTCATTCAATTGGGGGAAATGAGTTCAATTTGCAGAATGTTAAATTTTCTAATATATATATATATATCAAATGGCTAATAAAAATATTTGACATAACAGGTTTCCAGTAATGACATCTTACAATGTTACAGTCACTATTTCCTAGCAATCAGTTGTGCTTTTAAGGACAGGATAACAGAGTCCTTGCTTTGCACAATGGCTTACTAAATGCAACTAGTACTATCGGTTTTGAACAGACCACCTGCTGGTATTTAAGATGATTCACTCTAAGTAACAGAATAAATACCTTCACTCTCCTGTTCTCCACTATTTATCATATTTTTTCATTTATATTTTAAATAAAGTTGTAATAGCTTCTATAGAACAACTGTAACTAATTTAACCCCAAGCATTACAAAAGTCACTTCACAAAAGCCAAATGAAAAATCATCCCAAAAGGCAAAAGCTGCAGTAAATCTAAGTTAAAGCCTTTTTTGTCACTGAACACAATCATCATTCACAGCTCATATGAAACCAAAACTCAAATAAAATGCTAATAAAGAAATAAAAACCCAACCAAGTAGTTCTCCCAGAACATCAATTTTGTAAGGGATAAATTATTAAGAATGTCAACAAAACGCAGTACAATCCATGCCAGAATTGACAACTGAGGAAAACAACTAACACAAGACAAACTGAGAACAGTTTTGTTTTGTATTTCAGAGGAAACCAATCATTAGTAGTAGGGACTACGAATATAAATGCAAAGTCTACTTATCCTTCAACATGAAACTCTGTTTCACCTGTAACATACAGCAGGTGTTGTTAACTACATCTCTTGCCAGACATGAATTAAGACAGGGATTCTACAACTCCAGACCAGGCAGCAGCAACTGATTTTATCAAATTTGTATGATTTTATCAAATGGAGAAATTGAACCTCTCCAGAATACTCCATCAGAACAAACCCACTGCCAAGAAACGATGAAGTATTCTATCCAGCCCCAGCATTACAGACTTAGAGTTCATGAAAGATGTAGTTCTAAGTAGTACTTTTTCAAACTCAACTGTTTAAAAGTCATATCACTTTACATGAAAGTATACAAGCTGGAGAACTGTCCATGTATCCCAAAACTTCTCTGAATTTGTCCAAATGCATTAACTATCTACAAACAAAAGGTATATTGTAAAATACTATTCTTTTACAAATGCCATCTGTATGTGTCGTCTTCTTCACCTTCAAGTTCTTTTCAAATGGATACAGCAAAAAAAAATCCTCATTAACCACTAATCCTGTGCTTACAAGAATCAGTAGAATTTATGTTAAAATAAATGTGAAAGCTCTCCTAAAAGAAATCAAAAATCCTGCTGATCTTCTAGGACAAAAACAAGAAACACCATCATACAGAACAATTACACAAAAAGCCCTTTGTAGACACAATTCTCTCCGTGAGTAAAAAAAGTGACATGACAACGTAAAAATGCTCCATAACAAACATACAAGTTTTAAAGCAACATGCTCTCAATCCTGTCAAATATACAGCCTGCATAAGTACAAAGTCTGGAGGAGGCTGTTGCTACAAGGATGTCAAATCATCCATTTTCAATTAAATGCTTTTGGTTACAACCTTCATTTGACTTCATTCTTTGACTGAGATTTAAAATGACACTGTAGTTGAAAAGAAAAAAAGAAAAAATCAAATTTGATTTTAAACAATTAATATGTTAATTAAAATATGTTAATGGTTGCTCGCTTTTCAGTTGAGCTCTTAGGATGCCAAACATCAAGGAATCACTTGTTAGCACTTCAGTATCAGAAAGCAGTACGGGCTTTTCATCAGAGCATGACTTCACTCATGACAAATCAGAAGATAATTTGATGGGTCTGCATTTATTGTAGAAAATATTTTTGGAATGTAAGTTACTCATAAGCTGGTAATCATACGTAAAATGCAAACAAACTGAAGCATCTTCAAAAATATTCCATAGCTAGTCATAGAAGATTTATGGAAAGCTTTTTTTTGTCAGGGTTTTGGTTCTTGTGCCCTCTTTACCTATGAAAGCAAACTTGAAACTCTTTTATTTTTAAGTGAAAAATGTACATCTCTAATCACTAGTAAAAATAAATACCTGTTTGATTTGGTTAGTTTGTTGCAGATTTGTTTAAAATTCAATGAGTCATTATCTTACACACTTTTAACTGGATTTTTTCTTACATTTCTATGTAAATAACACTGACATCTATGGCATACATGTAAAGTCATCTGTTCTAACACTAACTTCAACGTTGTCTTTTTTCCCCATTTTCATGAGCACTCCTGCATTTCTGCAAGGGTCAGGGCTTGAAATTTTTACATGCCATCTCTTATCAAAGGCATCTTAGATCTTTGAATTGTACAGCAGAAAGGAACATGGGGTAAAAAATCCATTCTCTTTCCTGTTCATATTGAACAAATCCACTAGGATACTGGTTTATGCCATGTCAGCTACAGACACTTCAAAGCAGTTATAAACTCAAGTAATTTTTCACACTGGGGCAGGGACATGTCTTGCTCTGATATATGAAAAAAATGATCACATAAAATCTCCATACTGAGAATAACGTCTCCTTTTAACTCCATAAAGATACTAAATATAACTTCAATATATTTTGCATATGTTGTATCTGTCAGGGGGATCCTTGTGTTCCACTGCAGTAAGGTGTGCCATAAAAGGTATCCAGTTATACATCAGCTATCTCTTCTGTCTTTTCGTTAAGGATGAAAACTTCGAATTCAGTAAGTACTATGACAATAGAAAAACTGCAAAATGAAGCACTTAAGTCAGAAATACCAACATCCTTTAGGATACAACGTGCATGCAAAGTATTTCTATTTTTCTTTCTGTCATGAAGACTTGGATCACAATGAAATGATGAGAACTGTACTGCAAGTATCAGGAAGGAATGACAATTACAGTAACTTCTCCGATGATTTAAAACTGCTTGGGTTCCTCCCCTTTCCCCAAGGAGGCACTTAACCTGCTCCCAGTCTTGGTCAGCTCCACATACCTCCCTGTCTGTTGACTTTGGTGAGAAAAGGGGCCACCAAGTAGAAAGGACAGAGGCAGTTGAAGTTAGGACTGATCCCCATACACTACAAAAAGAATATCATTGCCTCTATGAATTTCATGGAAAAATATAAATAGCTATCAAATTGATGAAAATACTGACACCTGGATGCCCATCTTTCCCCACTGGCAGAGGAGAAGCCAAGAGCTCTTTATCACACTTGACAGTACACTGGCATAGGTACCAACTACATCGATTTCTCTCCAAGGACAAAACTACGAGGTGGCACTACATCAGACTAAAGTTTGTTTAGACCAGTGTCCCCTGGTGACTGTGAACTGTTTCTAACACCTGAGCCTTCCCACCTCTGGGCAGAATCCCCAGGTTTGATCCTCTGACCCTCACATCTTTCCCCTCGTTCTCTCCTCCCATTATAGAACTACTTTGCTTTTTATTTTCACCAGTCCATTCCTAGGGATGCCTAGATGAGAATACAAAACCAGAAGAAACATACACAATGCCAGCTCGAAGTCTTTCCTCAGTCTCCAACTACTTACTGGCCAGTGACTTCTAGTCAGATGAGGTTTCTGGAAGTAGCCTTGATGATGGGAAACAACACAGGCTGCACAAGGTCATATTGCAGCTCCAACTCTGCACCTTCAGTACTGGCTCACCCACTGACCAGAGTCTCACAGCACCATAATTACACTATTCATATTTTCAAACACTCACGTCTTATATTTTTCTTTTTGCATTTGGACCTATTACAACTGTTTAAGTGACAATTGGTCCCTTCTTTTCTATAGTGGGTAATATTTCTCTAGATCCTAGAGAAGAAAAAAATTACATCATTTTCAGCAATCAGTGGCATTATTATTTTCACCTCTTAAAAGCATTGCAAGGTTTCTATTCAGTCAAATGAGAACAGCTTGAGAAAATTGTCTTCCTCCTCCACTCCCCATTAGTATACAAGCAGAATAATGGCAGGCAATAAATAATACAATTTAATAAGAGCAGCGTCTCATCTATTTATTTATTTGTTTGGGTAGAAAGGTCACATTGCCCTAACTCTGTTGACTGATGAATTGGGATTGGGGATGAAGAGGACACATTAACCCAGGTATGACAAAATAAGCATTATTTCCTAGACTAGATCATCTTTCCTAAATAACTATTACATAACTCCAATTTTGCCTCCTGTTCTGCAACACAGGGCAGATTCACAGAAAAGTGACTACTAGTTAAAAACCTAAAGTAATTTGTATACAAAGAGAGATGCTTGAATAACTCCCTAGGTTGAAACAAAATTAAAATTAGGCACAAGAAACTTAGGAATGGAAAAAATAACATTACAGGTTTTATTCACTTTGAAATAGACATTTTGTAGCTCTTATGTACGGGTATATCATAGAGAACATTGTCACATAACACTGCCTCTGCAAATCATCAGCATTCACAATAAAATGCCAGAAAACAAGCAGTCTGGCAAGGACTCGGGAAGGTAGGAGGAAGAGGTATGATGACACCTGAGGAACACAGATGAGTAAGCACTTGGAAAAAGAAACTGCAGTTGCCTTTCCTTCTGAAAGAAGTTGCGTAATATTCTGCAGAATTAAGCAGTTGATTTCTTTTCTTAAAACCGTGTATAGTAGGAATACCACACACACCTAATGCAACAGCCTCCCAACAAGCTCTTTCTATCTGCACTGGTAACAGCTGAACATCACTGAAATTATCATTTAACACCATCCTTGCTCATTTTAAGCTTCCAAAAAGAATACTGCTCCTCCAGTTCAGAAACAAAACTATTCACAAACTGGTAAAACAACTACAGCTGTAAACATCATCTACTCATTTAAAACAGTATTATGACGTGATGGTGTATGCAAGTTCTACATGTTCAGATTTCAAAACCAAATACTTAGAAGCTGACTGTAATAATTTGAGTCATTTCGAATGTCTGTAAACTTTTCCTGATAATGCTAAAAATTACTATAATATTGTCTTGTGTATCTGTGGTGTGATTTTGTTGGTTTACAGAAAGCCATCATCTTTCTGGTCATTAAAGGGAGATTCCACTAGTTCCACTCCAAGCATTATTTCAGTTACGTGAAAAGCTAGATCTCTACGCTTTTCCAGGATGTATCGGAGTTTTTTGCCTTTGACACTATCCTGCCCCAAGCTTTCAGTAGTAGCTTTGTTCCAGGTATGGAAAGCCTGGCCAAAAGGCAGCACAAGGTTTTCTAGCTCACATCTCTTGAAGAGAGATTTGGCATCCTGTGTAAGGGGGTGGCATTTCACCAGTTGCAGAAGAACACCAAGGAGACGAGAACTGAAATTTAAAAATCCAAGGCTGCTTGCCGGGGAAATGTCCCAGGAAGATGAGATCCAAGGGGCTTTTGCTAGAATCTGGAGATTGATGCTCAGGGAATTTTGCAGTGCTGGACTCTGTGAGCTGTGAGGACGGGGAGGGAGTGGTGTGCTAAGAGAGCCTACAGTATCTGAACACTATTAGATATAAGAGGAAGGGACTTGGTGTCACCTGAGGGTCTTGGGTTTATGGAGAAGGCAGATGCTCACACAGTGCAACACTGAGGTTGTACAATACAAATAATGTCTAATAATCCTGAGATTAATAAACAAATAATAGGAAAAAAATGCTTTTAAAAATTCTCTTTTGGCTTTTCATACACCAGGTTTCAAATAGGCAATTTTCTGTATTGTATCAGAAGTCAAAGGAATAAATTTATTTAAAAATTTGTTAAGAGAAAACTTTGAATTATCAATCTACTGCTACAGTTCCACAGAAAGCTGCTTGTTAGCTCACAGGAGGGTCCTGATTTTGTAACATAGGGAATAGATCAAGTTAAAAAAAAAAAAAAAAAGGTGAGAGGAGGGTACAGACTCTCTCATTAAAAAAGAAAAAAACAAGCACACAAACAAGCAATGAACAGGCTAAGTATCTAAAAATGTAAACAGAACAACTGCTAACACACCAAACCCAGTCATTTATTGCCTGTCTACCACTTAAATAAAGCCTTTGGCAAGTATTAGGGATAAAGCAGTACATTTTCTCAATGCTGAAACTGGTAATCTCAGAGGAGACAAATTAGAGGTCCTGCCAGCCAGGTTGATAAGAATCAGCTGAACAGAGAAAAAGGTACTCTCAAGTTGGGAGTCTTATCAATACTAATGTTATCTAAGACCTGCAGCATTGCCAGGTCTTGTGACATTTCCAGCACATTTTCTAAAATGAACAGCAAATAAAGTTCTTTCCCAACAAGAAGACATCTATAATGTAGGCTATTCTATTACTTATAATATGATGGTAAAAGTCCACCTCCATAAGAATTTTCTGCCATGCAGAGATTATGATTTCTCAGTTTGCTGACAAAGTACATCAGAGAAATCCCTAAGACAATCTGCATGAGTAAGACAATATGCCATAGCACAGCTACACACTGTTCCTGCTTCTGTATCACCACTGATATTGCAAGAAGCTGGGGCTGGAAAAGCCTTATAGCTCAGGAAGGGCATCAAATGAGCTCTGCTAGACTGTTTCCAAACTCAAGCATACAGAAAACTCAGATGCTGCTGCACTACAGCCTACAATGTTTTTGTAGTTGCAGTTAGTAATGTACAGACAAATGACTCTTAGAAGAGTTGTTCAAGCCTTTGACTTTATTGCCTTCCCCAAAAAATGTTACTTCCATAGCTAAAAAGAAACAAACTATCCCTTGGAGAAGTTGTATAACAACAAAATAGAACTGGGCAGGGTGTGGAGGGATGTGTGTGGGGTGAGTTGGGAGGGGCATGACAGAGAGGCTGAGAGTAAGAGAACTGGATCAGACTAAAGTCTGCTTTGCTCAGCATCATGACTCCATCAGCAAACTGGTCACAAATGAATATGCACAAAGAAGCCTACGGACAGTGCAGCCATCTATGACTCTCCTACTGCATATGCATCCCACTGTCCACCTGGCTTTTTGTGGTTTGGGGTCTCTTAAAACAGATGTCCTCTCAACCTTAGTACCATCTGGTGGATTTTGATTGACGGGAAGCTCAATATAACCCAGCAATGTGCACTCGCAGCCCAGAAAACCAACTGTATTCTGAGCTGCACCAAAAGAGGAGTGACCAGCAGGTTGAGGGAGGTAATTCTGCTACTCTCCGCTCTCTTGAAACCCCACCTGGAACACTGCTTCCAGTTCTGGGGGGCCTAACATAACAAGGACATAAGATTTGTTGAAGTGAGTCCAGAGAAGGGCCACTAAGATGATTAGAAAGCTGGAGTACCTCTTCTGTGAAGACAGAATGAAGGAGATAGGGTTGTTCAGCCAAGAGAAGGCTACAGGCAGATCTTAGAGCAGCCTTCCAGTACCTAAAGGGGGCTACAAGGGAACTTTCCGCAAGGGCATGTAGTGCTAGGACAAGAGGCAAAGGCTTTAAACAGAAAGAAAGTGGATTTATACATACTAGGAAAAAATTCTTTCCTGTGAGGGTGGTGACACACTGGAACAGGTTGCCCAGAGAAGCTGTGAAAGCCACATCCCCGTGTGTTCCACACCAGGCTGGATGGGGCTTTGAGCAACCTCATCTAGTGCAAGGTGTCCCTGCCCTTGGCAGGGGAGTTGGAATTTGATGATCTTTAAGGTTCCTTCCAACCCAAACCATTCTATCATTCTACAGTCTTTCATATATCTCTTTGGTCTCCTCTAAGGCTGCGCAAGCCTTTAGAAAATACCACCTTCATGTCCACATCTTCTGTCAAGGAATTAAATTGCTGAACTACGTTCTGCGCACAGATTCACCTCATTTTATTTACTTTGAAACTGCCTAGTGCTAGGAGACGACTCCTCTGCCCCTTTCACCCATCATTCAAGGCTCTAATTTGCAATAATGTAAAGACCTGAACTCATCAGACGTGATCATGCTGGTAGGTGGGTGAACTGCAGTAATCAGCAAAATCACTCAAAGAGAAACAGTTTCTAAAGCCATGGTCTGCAATGCCAGGCATGGCTGAAATTCCTGGGATTTCTCAGGAGCCATAAGGGAAAACCAAGAACTCTGATATGAATCAAAAGCATGCTTCTGCTTAGTTCAGTACTTCAGCAAGCTGGACTTGGACATCACTGAAGAACAGATCAGGGTCATGGGATTGACTCTCACTGTTTTATATCAGGTCCTGTTCTCAGGATAGAGACTGTATGACAATAAAAACATGAGTTTGCTCAGAGAAGCATAAATGTTAGAATAGTCATACAGTATAATAGAACAAACAGCCAGACCTTAAGGACACCAAGGACATTTAACTTCAGTTAGTGCTGGCCTAAATTAAATCTATATCCTTTTTGCTGTTCTACCAATGCACTTTCCCTGTTCCTCCACAATATTTATTATTGTCTAATATGTTATTTATTATGTATGATAATATATTATTGTATGATAAGTGTGATATACCTTAAAGCAGAAATTGTTGCTTCTATGTGTGTTTCAACATGGAGTCTCACTGATTACAACTCCTGGAAAAGTACTGGGAAGCTTGTATTTTAAATTTTCTTGTATTTACCTGGCAATACAAGACAAAAATAGTTTTTGTGGCATAAAAATGGCAGAGTCCATACCTAAGTTATCTTCAACACTGAGTTTCAAGCTACTATTTTAATTAAGAATTTACTTTTACTCCGCCTGACAATTAGTTTTTGGTTAGTTTCACTTTTGAACTATTATTAATATGCGTTAATTGCTTGAAAGAGGACAAACTCAAATGCGCATTTAGCAGCTTTATACAGTCCCATGTTATAACCTAAGAACTCAGTGCCTTTAACAAAAACTTACTGATTTTATCACATGATGTTCAGTGTTTATCATAGCACTTGCACTGAATTTCAAATATTTCAACACATAAATCCTTTTTTTTTACTGCAACATCAAAAAAAGATGAAGTGTGATCTATAAGCAATTCAATGTTGTATATTTGTGTCTGCAGTCACATTCACCATTGGTAAAACTGTAAATACAAATAAGTAATTATAAATAAATAGGTTATTATAAATAAATCAATAAATAAGTTGACACTATCCTGTCTGTCTAGGTACTCAAAGATTCGGCAACACTATATAATCAGTTGATGCCCATGCAACTTTCTTTTAACACACTTCTACAAGGACAGCACCTACCTAGTTATATTTGCTCTTACCACATTCCTTTACCATATCGTTCTTAGCAGACTACACAGGCTCAGAGCAAAAAACAGGTATTTTTATTGGGGGGAAGGAACAGGTCACACTTTATATTGGTACAAATGCTTGGTTTTCACAGCTTCTGTCACCACTGACAGCACTTACAGGTAAGTGCAAGCAACGCCATAAACAAACAAGAGCTACATAAATATATTTGGATTTAAATTGCTTGCTCATAATTATATATGACTAAGCCAAGCCAATTCTCATTTCTCTTTTCCTTTAGCTGCAAGTGTAATTTGATACACTCCTTTCATATTTAACATAAACCAGCCTTCAGGCACTAAACAACACTGGTTAAATCACCATGCACTGTTTATCACAAGCACTAAACAAAGAGGATTTCTGTACAGAAAACTGACCTAAAATTAAAATATACAAAAGGAGCTCAAATTTAGTTTAAGTAAACTTTTTTCACAAATGTCTTTATTCTTGAATATTTTGACTGTATACATGGACTCAACTAACAGGGACACTTCATAGAAAGAAAATCCATGAGATTCCGTTAAGCAATAAACCATCACCCCTGGCTCTGGATCCCTCTGATGTGTGAATCATTAAAAGGCAGAAGAAGCTGGGACAAGCTGCTGCTATGACGCCCCACACCTGAAAACATTCAAGGTTGGGTTGGACATGGATCTGAGCAACCTGATCTAGATGAAGATGACCCTGCTCACCACAGGGGTATTTGGACTAGGTGAGCTTTAAAGATCCATTTCCAACTAAGCTGTTCTATGATTCTTTAAGTATTTTGGGGAGGTATCACTATACTTCTGCACTATTCTTCTACTGAATGTCAAGGCATCTGCTACTGACTACCACCAGGACATCAAATTCAATGATCTTTGGTCTGATCATGTTGTCTCCAAATGTTTATTGAGTAGCAAGACTGGTACTATCTTGCCTTTTATGAGTGGCTTACAACCACCCCAACAATAAATGTGATTTAAAATGCCATACATGATACTAATGATTTATGACAAAAGTTTGACAGTACTTTACCAATGTAAAATGTGGAGAAATTTTTTCATGGACATAAATCAAATGATTTCTGAATGTTATTTATCTCATGTACCACCTTTATTTTCTAACTACAAATAAACCTTATATATTTTTAGTACACTAATACCCAAAAGAGTATTGCTATTAACATTATTAAATATTAAATATATATATTAATTTATTATATTATTTATTGTCCTCTTTTATTTATGTAGCATTTTATTGTGAATTATATTATTTTAATATTTAATAGTAATATTCATAAAATATTTATGTTTTTATTTATATACATGTAATAAGCATACTAAATATTAAATTTATATATAGTATATAATTAAATGCTACATAAATACACAAAAGGCATCATCTTTGCCTCAAAAGTACTTGTTTTAGGCTAAAATAAAGTAGATTAACAGCAAAATGGAGCACTCAATCTGAATTACTTGAGAGGTAGTTTGCTAAAGGTCTTCTGAGTTCCACAGTGATTCTGAGGAAAAAAGTGAATAAGCAAATAAGCACAACTGATGGTTGAGAGCACTCCTCTACATGCCCCAGGGTAAGCCACTACCATAATTCAGAAACCGAATCTACAACCAGCTTGATTCCATCGTATCGGTTTAGCACTCATCTTGCCAGCATATTTAAACAGCCCAAAGCATAGAGTAAGTCATTGTTCTGGCCAAGGCAGAAATACAAGCAACTAAACATGTGGCCAATCTTACACAATAGTCACAGAAAAAGGAGGAGGCACCAAGAATGAAGAGCAGATAATACAATCATTCAAAACCAAACTGAAACAGAATAAACAACTAAACCCAAGCAAAACCAAGGATGCACCCCTACACTATAAAACAACTAAATGCAAGTACCAAAATTCTGATTTATTTTAGCAGTTAAACTTTCAAGATCTATTTTACCTGAGTCATTACACAGCTGTGAGCCTCAGTTTTCAAGTGATATAAAATACTATAGAAAGTAGCTCTTCATAAACTTAAAACCACATCATAATTAACACAGAATCAGACTGAACAGGTTTTACCAAGTAATTACATCACAAGCTATAAAACACACCTTGGATTCAGTACATGTCTGCTGACTGTAACATTTCTAACACTAGTCTTTTGACATGCTTGAGTGAATGGAATAAAAGGCATCTCAATTTTACAAAGAACTCCCTAGTGCAGAAAACAAAACTGCAAACCCTACTTCTAGCCAGACACAAAATATACACTTGTAACATTTGATGTTGAAATGCAATTCAAAAGAAGTCAAGTATTATATAAAGCAGACAACTCCATGCTAAAGGGTCAAAATATTTTGAACACCCACTAGCCTTAGTCTTACCTTTAGGATTTGCTTTTAAGAAAGGTAGGAGTGTGATATTCTTTCCAGCTATTTCCTATCTGTGCCATTACCACGTAGGAGTGCCACCCCACTCCCAGTTCTATTTAATCTGTGTGCATCAGAGATAAACCTACTACTTATGGACTGTTTCCATGTCTGTTTAGTTTATGAAATTGAAATAGAATAACAAAAGATCTAAATTTGCTACGAACTTTCCAATCAAAAGGAAAGAAGTCAAAATAAAAAATACAATTAATCTAAATAAAGGAGTTGAGAAATAAATAAAACAATCTAAAGAATATTTCTAAACCACTCCCTCATAGTTCCATTCCCCTTCTTTTAAATAAAAAATACTACCAATTTAAGCTTTTGGTCATAGCAGATAACCAGTTTATAAACTTATTTTTCAATTTTGTAGTATTCTACGAAATATTACAAAAAAGAACTTTCTTTTTAATCTACTCATTTCCTGAGAAGTAAAACTGAAAAGCTGTAGTCATCACTAATTTCTTAAGTGCTTCAAAGAAAGTGTCCATACTCACCAGCACTGCCACTTTCTGATTTTTCTTCTGACTGGCTTTCTGGGGGGAAAAAAAAAATCATAGTTTCTATGTTGATTATTTGAAATTACATCTGAAAAGTGGGTTGGAAAGCAAAGAATTAAAAATTATGATAAAATCACAATCACTGGATTTGACTCATGTTTATAAATATACCTTCTGAAGAATAATTTGCAACCAGGAGCAACAAAAGAAGTCCTTTAGTGCCCAAACTCACAATGAGAGATATGAGAGAATTCACTACACCTCTGACTGAGGTCTGCAAAAATGAAATTACACACTTATGCAACATCAGTGGTAAGATTATGCATAAACAAACTACATCATTAATTTATCTCTCTGGTCAGTCTAGACAAAAAAATATTACTTTTGTATATTAAAAAAAAATAATCAAGGTTTTGCAAAAGAATGCTCTTAATTGGCATTAGGTAAGGTTTTTTACTTGATCATCGTCTTCTCTACCCTTTCTATAGACCAAGTACAATTTATTCCTTCAACTTTTTTCCTTTTTTTCTGGTTATTTGTCCTCAAATGGTACTATATTATAGCCCCTTTGTATTTGTTTGTCAAGTACAACAAATAATCAGAAACATCACCTCTTCCACAGAGCAGAGAATCTTAGGAATGTATGAAGGAGCAACAGACACAGTGTTGCAAAGTGACTTGCCAAAAAAGTATCACTCAAATGAATGGCAGAGTCAGATTCAGAAATATCTTCCTCCAAGAAATGCAATCCCGCATTTCAAGACATGGCAGACGGTGGATGTAATGTTGTGAACTGAGTTCTAACACTTACCCAGTCCTATGAAATTAAACCTCGACATAAATTTGTCAATCTTATATTTGACTGCTCCTCCTATCCTTCCCCTTTTTACACATCTTCTAAGGCAGAGAATAAAAAGAACATTTTCACCTACCAGAAATACAGTAAAAAATGGTAAAATATACTTGTTCTTCGCTTGCAACTCAGACAAGTCACAGGTATCATTACAGGCTAGAGTGAATTACTACCCTGATTTGGAGAGTAATTTTTGAGTTCAGTTAGGTTGATCGTTTCTGCCATTTACAGGATGGGTGTCAACAGAAATGAAAACATGAAATATTTCAGGGCCTTTTTCTTGCCACTGATTCTTGCTGGCTTTCAAGGTTGATGTCCTTCTTTTCTCATTGATATGGCTGACAGCCAGAGGACCAGTGAAAATCTAGAAACCAGCAACTCACAGCTCCTTCATTCTTTATATCAGGTGGCTGTCGTTAGTCTTAGCAACTACTACCAGAAAACTTCAAACTCAAACTCAAACATTGCTAATAGCATCCCTGATTCAAAAAAAAAACAACAAATGTATATCATGTCTACAGGAGGAGTGTGTGCATTTCTTTGTATGAGTCAACAGAATCCACGCTCAACAGCAGAGACAAAAAAAACAGATAAAATTCAAGCCTTGCAAAAAAGTGGCAGTTTTCCTCCTCCTCATTAGACAATTCAGTTTTGGTATGATTAGGTCAAAAGTCTCTGCTTTAAAAATGTTCTCAGTACTAATACTATGAAGAAGGTAAAGGACGTTGTACTATGTCTACTTAATGTATTTTATTAATGCAAACTAGAGCTGCTCAGTCTCCTCTAAAACATGCAATGTCACAGATAAAGGTCAACAGGTTAGGGTTGGTTAGGTGGGAGATTTTTGCTTTGGTGTGGTTTTTTTTGCTTTGTTGTTGTGGTGACGGCATTGGGATGTTGGTTTTTACACATGCATCAGTGAGAATGAAAAAAACAAAGACATTTTAAGTCAATAAAATAAGCAGAAAGACTATTCCCATCACACTGAGCTCATTCTAACACACCATATCTTTTGAGTGTTCTATCTTCAATTGTTTAAATTTGTACAGGAATTAAGTCTATAGTTTCAATAACAGAAATGAAAATAAAATTAGTTTATGCCTGCCAATGAGTTGAGCGCGCTTTACAGTAATTTTTTAATTGTCCAGCACGCATATGAAGTAATCGAATAAATGTAATTTCCAATTTTTTGGACATAGATAAGGGGTACGATGTAAGCAGTTGCAATTGTTTTCTATATGGACTGTATAACACAATAATACATACAAAATTTTGAGCCATCAAAATTATGTCTGTAATTAGACTAGCTGAAGTCACACATTCTGTTCTTCTGATCAGGGTTTCATCTTTACCATTCTGAAAAATATTTGGAAATTTGCATAAATGCCAGAGATCTGAAAGGCTGCTACTGTTTCTATTTTGATTTTGAGGCTGCTGATAGGTTTTCTGCTTCTGCTAACAGTCCATAAAAGACTGAAGTACATAATGGAATGAAGAAGCATTAAATAAGACCCCAAAGCCTTATGCATACTGGTTAAGTGACAGGCTGAACAGAGACAAAATACTGTTAAAGTAGAAAAGTATGCATCAAAACTTCTCAGCAGGCTTCACTAAAATGGCAGAACAGGGAGGGTGCTTATTTCCTAATAAACAGTCTGATGAGGAACTTCAGAACTCAAACATTTATCTAATAAGACTAGAAGTAGTATTACAAGGCATCAGGATTCAGAGCACAATGTATTTTACTGAAAATAATTAAGTGTAATTAAACAAATAACTGCTCCAATGAAAGATGTTTATTACTGTTTCTTTCCTTCACATTTCTTTAAAGGTTGGATATAGCCTATATTTAAAAGTACATATATACAAGATACAGAATAAAACCCTGTGAATATTCATTTTCACTGGAATACAACTGCACATTGTACATCATACAGTAGGTGTGATTCACGTACAAACTCAGACAAGGTCCCTTCATATATGAGAAGCTGTGTAAAGGAAAAAAACCCAGCAATTCAGAACAATGGGAGAATTTGCAAGGAAATGTGGGAATAAAGGAGCTGTCTAAGGTATATAGGCAGAGTTATGTGTATTATTGAACTAGAATACAGCAAAAAAAATTGAATGTCATGAATTGAGTTTCTGAAAGAAGACTCAGAAAACAGGAAAAAAATACAATGCTAAGAGACAGTAATGTTCTGTGAAGCATGAAACAGTCAGACAATCCATGCATAAATGCTGCTCAGAAGCAAAGATCTGGTAGGCATTCTGTCAGTGAAATTCTCTAAACTTGTCTTACTTTCAGTAAGATGGTAAGAGCATGAAAGAATTTAAAGACACAAAAATAGACATTAAGGCAATCCCACTTATAAAGGGGGAGTTGTGAAGATATATTCAAAATTTAAATAAAATGAATCATCTCACCCAACTTTACAGAAATAACATATACTTTATCTGTGTCTATAGTGTAAAATCTTCTCCACCCATCAGTCCTTTACAGTTTGGGATGCAATCACTTCCCAAGGTCTGTGTTTTCCCAAGTCACATTAGTAGCGCATTTTTCAAAAAAACAGCTCAGTAAGAAACATTTATCATTAACAAAGCTGCACTTTATTATTTAGATCCAGCAAACCTAAACTACCTGCTGGCAGAAAAAATAAGCATCAGGCAATTAAAGCAATAAGGGAAGTCATTTAAAATCATAATCAGAATTGCTGTTAAATGTTTAATGAAAGAATCTTCCCATTCCTTCAACCAAGAAAGAAACTATTAAATTATACCACTACCTTTCTCCAGGGTGTTTGCTCATAGTGAGCTCAGAAAACAATTTTAACCAAACATAGCCTATATATTAGGCCCATGAATTGCCCCTAGATAGTTTCCAGCTATGCATACATAAGAAAGATTCATTTTATTCAATACATTAAAATGTATGCAAGGTGCTCTCCTTTCCACCTGCCCAAAAATTACAGCTATGATAGCTGATGACAAAGATAAGATAAAATGACTGGAAGCACAAATAGCATTGTTGCATAGCAACTGTTGATGTACATATGGTGATGTTTATGGAACAGAATGTAGTTCATATTTAATGCAGAAATAATACTGAAACCAGCCTAGACAGCAAGATCTAGACAGCAAGAGACATACTCAGCAGACATGACGAAAGCCACACTTCCCACCAGCTTTGCTACACTGATGCTCAGCAACACCATCATAGGCCTTAGTGACCTGCCCAGCAATGAAGACAATGTTGCAAGGGAAGCAGAGAGATGTTTTGCAACTACTACGTTCAGAGTACATTGTACAACTCTGTATTGCTCACTAGAGCTATTTCAAAACACAGAAACAGGGAAATAAACAGGAGAAACCCCAGAGTTAGTCTAAACAGAAGGTGCAGCACGTGCAAATAGACCAGATTTTTAACAGTATCTGGGATGGAGCCCCTTTATCCAGCGTCATATTAGCTCAGATCCAGTACACATGCTGCAGAAGACCAAAAAACTGCAATTTATTAGACTTTGGACACAACGTACTGTACTCTATATTGCACTCCACACTCTCTGTTCTCTTCAGTAGACCCACAGCTGAACTGTACATGATTACCCTTTGTGGAGAACTTAAATCAGTTACTCAATCACATAAAGAAAAGAGACAGCAAACACAAAAAAATTACAAAAGTGCTCTGTATCCAGATAAAAACACAACAGAGCCAAAACCTGACGTCCAAGTCTTCCTTTACAGCATTGCATTTATTAAAATCATAAATACTGAAATCATAACAAATAGCTTTAACTTACCCACTGGGGTTTCTGTGAATACAGTTAAGGTCTGTCCTCCCACACTTTGCAAAAGAAATGGATGCTCCCTTGGTGCACTGACTGAAGCAGGTTTTCCTCCAATATCATTGATGCTCGCAAGCTCTTCATTCAAAGTAAATGACACCTACAGTCACAATTGCCACAGTGTTACTAAACAGACTCAATTACAGTTTTACAAGTTATGGGGAAACCAAAAGAGAGAAAAAACAAGTAGTATAACAAATTTCCATTTCAAAGATCTAAAAGGGGGATAAGAGACTCTCTATATTGTGTTGAAAAAGAATTCAAAGTTTTCCTATGCTTAATAAAATTTACTCAACTTTTAAATTGTAAATTACTTCCTCTTGAAGTCAGACAACATTGGATTTTACTTATTAAAATGTAACACATAATAGGTTTTCAGCCATTACTCAGAAGGAGTGCTTAAAAAATGTTTCACACAGCCAGCTGAGTTCCAGAAAAAGTGCTAAAGGACCACAGCAAGTGTTATTAGCCTGGGACTCCTGAACTGCGCACAGCTCAGAAGAGGTTCAAATATGGCTCCTTTGCCATGTTTACACTGTATGCTCAATACAGGAGCTAAGGAAAGGGGGACTGGGGAACCAGAATCCCCAGCCACAGGCCTAAGAAACAAGAAACTTGAATACGATTCTTTCAGACCAGCACTGGGGGCATTTTCTGCGCATCCTTCTTAGCCCTTTGCACTAACACATCTCAAAATGTTTTTAAAGGTCAGCACTACGATCACTGCTTACAGATGGGTAACCAGACTGAGAGAACAGAGAGGATGGCTGAAAGTCCCACAGAAAATTTACAGGCAGAGCTACTAACCGAATTATTTCCTCCTGATTTTATGGTACAGGTGGAACAAAAACTAAGTGACATGAGAACCCAGCATGTTCTAAACAATTTTTAGAATTCGAAATATAAGCATTCATAGCCTTTGTAATTAGTAATTACTTACTTCTGTTCTTCCTTGATTTCTGCAAAAGAAAATATATGTTTAAATATTTAATAAGTAAATAAATATTAAAAATATTTAACAACGTTTCCATAACCTAGTTACTCAAGTTAAGTTTTCCTCATAAAAAAGAAAATTCAAATTCTAGTTTTGTTACTCATCTTCACTCCTGAGCTGCTCAATTTTTTGTTATACTAGTGCTCAAGAATAAGTGTGAAAAGTGAGCATGTGACAACAGGAGCATCAAAACAGTATATGTAAGTTAAAGAAAATTCTCCAGGCACATTTCTTAGATTCAAGAAATCAAACATCATCTAATTGGATACAGTGACTTCCCAGCATAATTCTGTCCAATTTATATTCCTAATGACTACACAAGCAAGTACCATTCAGGTATCACAGAAACATGTATACTGTTGGCAAGAAACAGGATTATGTATTACAATAGGTGCAAATATTTTACTGCAGGTAACTTCCTCTAAGAAATGCAACTACTAAAGGTATACTAAAGGCATACTAAAGGCTTACTTGACAATCCTTAGTTTGCCCACTTCACCTCTTCCCGAAGCTTTATTCCATTGTTGTGACAAGTATTTGGGGACCTAAAAAAAGAAGACAGATTTCACAAAAAGAATATTTCAAAATTCTATATTAATTGTACATGTAGTTTAAATGTTTTCCCTGTGAGCAATTCAGAATAAAGTATGAGCTAAGGATAATAGACAATATAGTCATAGAATAGTTTTGGTTGGAAGGGGCCTTAATGGTCATCTAGTCAAATCCTCTCGCAGAAAACAGGAGCATCTGCAACTAGATCAGATTGCTCAAAGTCTCATCCAACCTGACCTTGAATGTTTCCAGGGATGACACATCCACAATTTCACTAGGCAACATGCACCAGTGTTTCACTATATCATAAAACATTTCTTATATCTAGTCTAAATCTACCCTCCTTTCACTTAAAACTACTACTCCTTGTCCAGTTGCCACAGGCCCTACAAACCAGTCCCCATCTGTCTTACCAACTCCCTTCAGGTATTTGAAGGTTGCTATAAGGTTTCCCTGGAGCCTTCCCTTCTCCAGGATGAACAATGCTAGCTTCCCCACCCCTTCTTCAGAGGAGAGGTGCTCCGGACCTCTAGTCATCTTAGTGGCCGCCCTTCTCTGTACTTGATCCAACAGATCCATGTTCTTCTTATGCTTGGGGACCCAGACACACTGCTTTTGATACAGCTTAGGATATAGTTGGCTCTCTGGACTGCAAGTGCACACCACTAGGTCATGTCCTGCCTCTTACCCACCAACTCCTGAAAGTTCTTCTCTGCGTAGCTGCTCTCAATCCCTTCACCCCTCAGCCTGTATAGATCCTGGGGATTGACCAGACCCAGGTGTAAGGCCTTGCACTCGGCCTTTTTGAACTTCATGAGGTTCATGTGAGCCCACTTCTCAAGCTGTAACATATATATATATATATATTCTACTAGGGAGACCAAAGAGAAAAATGTAGCACAAAAACAGGGACAGCAGAGCCCCAAATGAGGGAAAAATCTGATAATAACTTGAAACGTCAAATACTGTTATCCAATTATGAAAGAAAAATATCAGCATCATATTCTTAAATTAAGTAGTCTCAATATTTTATCAGGTAAAATTATACTTTCAAATACTCATTAGAACTTAAGATCTCTCTGGGGGAAAAAAACACGCAGGAACCAATCATAGTGGATGAGAAGTTAGACAATTACAAGTCAGAGATTAAAAGGCGGTCTTAAGGCAAGGCTTTGAGTTTGGGAACCTCAGAAACACTGAGCAGCAGATCACAGCCCTACTCTACCAGTACCCATTTCTCCAACAGCAGAACTGAGGCAAATCTGCCTCCCATCACTTATTCCCGCACCTTCATTGTATTGAGAAAAACCTTTGTGCAGCTGGTCAGTATATAGAAAGGACAGCCTGATCTGGCTGGAAGGTATGGGGGACTTCCACGTTTCAGCTGTGCTGATTTTGTATTTGGCAGGTGGAACAACCAAATGAGCTCCCCAATCCATTTACCCAAACAGCTGCACAAAGTAGCAGTCACTGTAGGGAAAGGAACAAGCCAGCCTGCTTAACATGATGCATCCAAGGATTAAAAGCTGTTCCAGTGGTGTTAACTCACCTACACAAAAATTCCTTCAATTACAAAACTTTTGGTATCAGCAGCATCAGGTGCAGTGGATTCATAATGGCCGATAAAGGCCTCTGGGAAGCACTGTGCTTCTCAGAACTTTGCAGCAATGTTGTTTAGTGGTACAGCAGAGCTTATTGTGGATCACACAATCCACAGCTACTGAAAAGATTGCACCCATGTAGAAAAATGATGTGAAGCACAGCCAATGAGAAACGCACTAAGCTATATCTGTGGCATTTTCTGTTCCAAGCAGTAAAGAACCACTTTGAAGTCTGACTTTTGTCTTGCTTTTAGAAGATTAAACTAAGCCAAGTTTCATTACAGACGTGAGGTGGCAAAAAGCCTGTTCCAAGAACTTGTTGGCAAAGAGCAATCTGCTAGCTTCCTAAAGTTCAAATTAATTTAACACTAACTTTGCATTTACCTGTTCTTCAAAAACTCCAGAAGATATCTTGGAGCTGGTGTTTAGCACTTTTCTTTAGACTCACAACACCCATGAAGTACTCTGGAATAGCTAGAAAACCCAGATGTCCTCCAGCTGTTCAGATTAACTAAATGTCAGTCTAGGTTCCCATAAAGTTCAGACAGTGGGTCAAAAATACCACAAAAGCACAAGAGAAAGCCATGAACTGGCAAAATCTATTGTTCACAGTTTTCAAAGCAGTTATTTTCTAAAACAGACTCCATGCCAGATCAGACATAATTTTCTTTCTAAGGCTAAGATAAATGCTATGACATGAGCTCCAGCTGACTCCATAGAAATATTATGATGTACTTGCACCTAGTCTGTATTTAATTTATACTGCCAGGTAATGAGGCAGACGAACATTCAGTGTGTGAGGACAAGGAGTGAAGGACACTTATGCTGTTAAAATCACTGACATGCTACATAATATATTCAGACAAGGAATTTATTCAGATTAAGAGGTTGCAGATCAATCATGCTTCTTTCAGCTTCATGGGAAACAGTCTCAAAGAGTTCATTTAATCATCTTTCTGCTGGTCTACCTGCAATCAAAGGCTATGCAGAGAAAGACAAAGGGTTATGAAGGACTATGATCAAAGGATTACTTCAAGCTATCCATAGATACTTCAGATAAAACCAGATGGTACTCACAAAATCATATACTAAACTCTGTAGTACCACGCTAATGACATAAATAATCAGACGGAAGATTAAATAAAGTCTTACATGCTGTTGATATCTTATTTTGCCCATTTCTTTTAACTTTAGCATAATAAAAGTTTAACTTACGGAGAACAATTAGTCCAGAAACTCATAAAATTCCTTGGAAGAGCACATGGAAAACAAGAGCAATCTGCTTTTATAGTGCAGAATTTTCAAAGATTCCACAGCAGGATTTTGAAAAATACATATCCATAGAGAAAGTGGCCTGCGGACAGAGTACCTGACAGACTGAAAGGCTACTGAATGTGTTCAAGACAAGTGGCCTTCATTCCAGGATTTGCAGGTAAGAATATCTTCTCTCCAAAAAAATATACAATTTAATCATTAGAACAAATCGGATCTACTAAGGAACATCACCTCAAGACCTCTTCACACTGCTGCTCTCCTCTTGCTACTGACATCACACAAACACCCAGACTCCAGTACACGAGACACACTGCAGGTAGCATACGACACCCATCTCTCATCTTATTCACAGCTTCCTATCCATCTTTAAAGAAAACACACAAGTAGCCCCTATCTGTAACAAACTACTTCCACTTTTCTGTAAGAAATTAAATTAGCTCTTTCTCTATATGAAAATCTATATGCAGTGCATACATCAGAAACTGAGTAAGGCTGATGTCAGGTTCTATGTTTTAATTCTTCTTTGAATATACAAAAATAATTATATAAATTATATAATTAACTATAGATAATTGCAGCAGATTAAATTTAAAAGAAAAAAAACCCTGACCAACACACAGGGAACAAGAAATTAACAATTCCACTTGGCAAACACTAAATGGGCTCCACTTTACTACAAGTACATAACCAAAAGTTCTTATAGTATTCCTCTATATTAGCTTTCATTGAAAACAAACAAAAAATCCAGTTGAATTTTTTTTTCCCTGGATTTCCACTAAAGCAACTCACTCTCTTTATGGTAACTCTTTTTACTGCTCATGCTTCTAAAATACTCACCACTGCATTTTTTACTGCCTGTTAAGTAGTCTCTGTGGAATACTTTCTGTGCTAGCATAATGCATGCTAAAAGGAAATCAAATAAGCCAGGTTTTTTATTCCCTAAGAACTGATTGCTGCCTCTCTCAAAGGAAGAATAAATTCAGCCTTGTTATCCCAGCTAGTGAAGATAAAAGTACTACATACTGTCTTGCCCCTCAATGTGTTGGAAGTCCTACTAACAAGGATGGCTATTTCCAAGTTCAGGACTGAAGGAAATCAAAGGATTGTTATGCTCTATCACTGTTAGCAACTTCTTAATATTTTTATTATCACTATTATACAAGACAGACAAATTACAAGTTCAGAACACACGCAGGAAGGATTACATTAACTCTTACTTGCAAGAGTAATATTTTGGCACTCCTTTTAGTCCTATTTTCTCATTAAATCAGGCAGCACTCTCTAGTCACACAGTGGCACCATCTGCAAGCAAGTATGTGCCTGAAAATTCCTGGTTTGCTTCAGGAAACACCAAACCATATCAGAATAAAGGACAAGCAAGTTCAGCGTCCCATCTCCAAACGCAGCCAACAGTGGATACTTCAGAAAAAACACCAGAGCATACAAAGAAAAGATGTTTACCCAGCATGCTCTTCTAATTTCTAGGATGTCTTAGCAGACTTGGAATATGGCAGCATATTCAATCTCTCAGTTCAATTGTCTTGCCTGAAATTGACTAATGGTGTTTGAGCTTCTGCAGTTTTCAAATTCACTTTTTACTGCAACAAGTTCCAAAATTTAACTACATATTGTCCAAAAGCGGTACCTGCTTTGTTTGTTCTGATCCCCATCAGATGAATGAATCTGACACACGTCTAATTCTTGTCTTCAGAATTACTCTTTCCTATTCACCTTTACCTATCCACTTCTACCTTATCCACCTATGGCACTACTTACGACTTCAGATCTCTGTAAGATTTCCAAATTAATCCTCTTGCCAACCTGAAAGGTAGTAACACATTTAGGAGTTCCCTCCACAGCCATGATACCTCGTTTCTGAGACCATGCCTGGTACTCTTCTCAGTACTGTTTCCAGGTCCATTGTCCACCTTCCACATCAGGGGGGATGAGACTACTACACAGAGCTTCTAAACAGAGGCCACATGATGCTGCAATAATATTTTCTTTTTTATTTTCTGTATCCTTTGTAACCACATCCAATGCTGACTGCTTGCTTGACATGGTATTCTTATAGTCACCCGCATGTATTGAAAACCTAAATCTCCTCCTAAATGACAACAACCAGCAGAGACTAAATTGCTGTGTAGATATAACTAGCTGAGTGTTTTTCTGTGCACATCAGGTTAGATTTTTCAGCTCTGAATTCTATCTGCCATTTCCTCATGCTGTCACTTGGTGTATCATGATATACTTCCGCAGCTTTCTGCTGTCAGGTTTCATTGATTCTGCCCTGGATAAGCTATTACAATGACAGCACTACGCAGTGCTCATTGTGGTTTTGTTTCACTCAGATGTCATTACAAAAGAGGAAGACAAAGGGAGCAACCTGTCCACCAAAAAATTCTGTACAGCAAAGCAACTGTGAAATTACCGATCTTTTTTAAGGGCCATAATAACATGTTTCAGTAGGTGAAGTATGATGATGTAACACCTCCCTCACCACTCAGGACTAGCATTTAGGTACCACCCTGTACCTGCAGGTTCTTTCAAGTTGACAATCTGAACCTGTTCCTAAAGGAAGAAAGAGAGGAAGCCAATTCTGCCCAGACAGAGCAAATACAGGTCTGGAAACTCAGGGGCACGGGAGACACGAAGAGGGGCAAGGTACATGCTCCCTCACCAGCTGTGAGTCTCCTTTCTGAGACAATGCTTGCTTTTGTCAGCAGAAGCATCCAAGAGGTCTGGATAGCAAGACATCCACTCCAGGGAACAAAGCACACACAGGCAGTGCCGGTGGCACCCGGTGTGAGCAAGGCCTTGCACCAGACAGGTTCAATTTGACAGTCTCGGTACCTTTCCACTTTATCTCCAAAGGGAGCTATAGTGAAAACATACTGGCATTCACTCTCCTTATTGCTTGTTTGTTTGCTGTTGTTTTTTCAATGGAGATGTGAATCTGGGCACACTCAAGACTTTCCTCAGCTCTCAGAGTTTTGGCGTAATAAAGTTAGACTGCCATGCTTGTTACTTGTAACAAAAGCAGAAGCCAAGGATGAGATTTGTTTTACTGTGAGGGTGGTGAGACACTGGCACAGCTTGCCCACGAAGAATGTGGATGCGCCATCCCTGGAAGTATTCAAGGCCAAGCTGGACGTGGTCCTGAGCAACCTGGTCGAGTAGCTGATGTTCCTGCCCGTGACACAGGGGACTTGGGCTAGATGATGGTTAAGAGCCATTCCAACCCCCTAACATCCCGTGATTCCATGACAGCTCCCGGGTACCCAGCCTTTTCTGCGGTGCTTCCTTCACTCGGCAGGTACCCGGGCCGACCCCGAGAAGGGGAACAAGGGCAGCGCCTGCCCCGGGGCACAGGCCAAGCCCGACGCGGACAGTGCCGGCCTAAGGCCGCGGAACCCGCCAGCGGCCACCCCAGGCACGGCGGGACGGGTATGAGAGAAAGGGCCCGGCCGCCACAGGCCGCTCCGGGCCGGCGCCGCGGCTGCTCCCCTTCACCAGCCACATGCCCGTGTTCTGCTTGGCGCCGGTGAGGTCCAGCTCGCCCTTGTCGCTCATGGCGAGGCCGGGCCGGGTGGGGAGGCGGCGGCGGCGGCGCACAGCCGGCACACGGCGGCCCGCGGCGGACAAACTTCCTCCGCTGGCGCGGCGGGGCAGGCCCGGCCCTCCCTGCGTCCGATACCGCGGGTTCGAGTCCCCGCCCTGGCGGGGCCGCGGGGAGGGGCCGGTCTGGGGGCGGCAGCGGGAGGCGGCAGGATCGCGTAGTCGCAGAACATTCTGAGATGGGATGGATCTGTAACGATGATCGAGTCCAATTCTTGGCACTCCGTAGGATATCCCCAGGAGTCACACCATGTGCCTGAGAGTGTTGTCCCAATGCATCTCGAGCTCTGCCAGGCTTGGTACTGTGACCACTGCCCTGGGGAGCCTCTTCCAGTGTGCAGTCGCTCTGTGGGTGAACAGCTTCTTTCTAATATCCAACCTAAACCTCCCCTGACACAATTCCAGGCCGTTCCCTCAGGTCCTGTCACGGGTCACCGCAGAGAAGAGATCAGTGCCTGCCCCCCCTCTTCCCCTCACTGGGAAGTTGTTTCTGCAATGAGGTCTCCCCCCAGTCTCCTCCAGGCTGAACACACCAAATGCCCTCAGCGCCCCCTCACACGGCTTCCCCTCAACACCCTTCACGACCTTAGTGTGAAAAATACTCTTTATTGAAATTTCATAGACAAAAACACAACAAATGCGAGGCAAAGAACCCCCTTTGCAGCACACGCTGGCGCCTTAGCCTGGGGGAACGCCTGACCACCTGCGAGGGATGGGGAATCACACCTTTTATGAGTTTTTATATTTTTTTGCATTTGCATAGCCAACTCCTCCCAGGTCGGGCGTCACTCCCTTTCCTTAAAAGGTGAGAATTCGTGGATAATTGGATTTTATGGGCTGCGCTATGGGGAGTCTGCCCTTTCTTGGAGGCAAGCCCCTCCCTGAGTCCGCCCCACATCTCCCCTAAAAAGGAAGAGATGTGGGTGCTTACACCTGATTGGTTTCTCTTAGGTGGGAAAACTCGTGGTGAGGTTACTGGAAATTTTCTTCCTTAGAAAAAGAGAATGTGAATGCCCGACCCCATTGTCTGCCTTAGGCAGGAATGGCAGTTATGCCTTGTTCGGATTTACTAACTTTTTCATTTTAAGCACCTGTGAATCCCTATCCCGGCTGCCGAGGTCCCTTGGCAGTGGGTCTGGATGGGACGCTTTGCCCTACATGCTTTCTGTCTTTTCCTGTTTTATAATCCCTGCACCCCATAAACTCCCCACATACAAAATACCCCTTTGGTAGCCTACACGCAAAGTAACCTGCAGGCAACCCAACACAAACCAGTTCCCAGGTGTCTTACCTGTCCGTCTTTCACCTGCTTGTAATAAAACATTTCTTTATTCCTCAGTAACCCTCTTTTGGACACTCTCTAGTAGCTTTATCTCTCTCTTGTGATGGCCAGAACTGCATACAGTATTGAAGAGAATAGGAAGTTATTTTCTCTCTGTATGGGAAGAGCTATCCTGACATGCTGAAGCATAACAGCAGCATGCAAAATGATCCTGGGGAACTGGAGAGAGAGAGAGAGATGCTTCTGTGTGGAAGCAAAATGACAGGCAGAGAAGCAGCTCCGAGCAGAGAAGTCAGAGCATCATGGTGTGCCCAAGGGTCACCAAAGTGAGGAAAACACGATTGGTCCCCCAGTACAGATTGACATCCTCCTTGAAGTCTGGTTGCTCAATATGAAGGTCATACTCCATCTGAGACTGTACCAGCAGCAAGGAGAGAGTTTTCTGGTACAATATGCAAGACATTGCTCATCTGTCTTGCAGAAAACTATCTCAGTATTATATCTCAGATACAACAGTCTGCCTTTCTAATTATAGGAAGCATCTAGGTAACCAAGGAGAACTTTTATGCATAACTGAATCAGTAACTGCTAACACTGGACAATTCTGATTAGGATTAAATACAATTAAAAATTACCTCTGTTTTTATATTCGAACTGGTTTTGTCTGTAGAACTCATCTGGGAGGGTGGATAGAGCTTATACTGTTAGTCAGCTTCTACTAGAAATTTACATTTCATTAAGACAACCTTTTACAGACATACCAGAGCCAGCTCCTCAAATGCTAACAAAAACGGAAGCAGGTGCATAGCAACAATTGTAAAACCAGCCCCAATTCTTGGGACTGTGCCGCCTTCAAATACTGTAGGTCTAAGATCCTTAGGTTTTGTTCACCTGGAAAAAGGGCAGATCTACACAGACAAATACCATCACTTTGCAGTCTGCTTCGGGTCCTGCTCCTAGAATCATAGAATAGTCTGGGTTAGAAGGGACCATAAGGATCATCTAGTTCCAAACTCTCTGCCCTGTACAGGATGCTTTCTACTAGACCAGGTTGCTCAGGGCTCCATCCAACCTGACCATGAACACTTCTAGGGATGGGTCATCCACAGCTTCCCTGGACAACTTGTTCCAAAATCTGCCTACCCTAATTTAAAAACATTTCTTTCTTATGTCCAATCTAAACCTACCCTCTTTACACCTTGTCTTTTCATAACAGGCCCTGGGTAAAAAGTGTATCACCATCTTTCTTATAAGCCCCTTTTATGTACTGAAATGCCACAATAAGGTTTTTCTGAAGCTTTTCCTTCTCCAGACCCTCAGCTCTCTCAGCCTGTCTTTACAGGAGAGGTGCTCCAGTCCTCTGACCATTTTAGTATCCATCCTCTGGACCTGCTCCAACAGGTCTGTGTCTACCTTGTGATGAGAACCCTAGAGCTGGGTGTGATACCCCAGGTGGGATCTCGAATATTTGCCCAGGAAAAACACTGAACTAACAACAAAGTTGTCCCTCTGCCACCACTCAGTCTGTGTGCTCAGATCACGCCTGCCACAAATTTTCAAATAGAAAAAAAGCGGTGGAATGGATGTATCTAACAGAAGTGGCATTTACAGCCAAGTGGAGTCCTGGGGGGTTCATACTAGCCTGTCGTCCACTGGATGGCCGTGGAAGAAGAGGAGCTCCACTTGCAAGCAGCCTAGTGCCAGGCAACAGGAGCATGGCTAATCACCTCTGGAGTCCTTGGAGAAGGAATCCATGAGGAGTCCTCATTCATATTCCAGGCAGAAAAGACAATAGCAAAAACCTCTGAAAAAGCCTGGCAATTGGGGTGGCTCAGCTGGCAACCCAGAGGGGAAGGCAGCCAGGCAGTGATCTCTCCTGGCTCCCTCCAGGCAGCCTTTCCAATACCTGTTTCCATGGAAACTGAATTTAAAGGGAAAACAAGCAGGAAAATAGTGCATTTTCATTAATTCCTCACTTAAAATCTCAACTTTCTGTTTGCCAGGGACACATTTAGTGCCATGGAGGAGGATCCAGGGGCCAGCTGCTGAGCAGCAGAACTGTGTGTTAATCACCCATTTTCTTCCTGCCTGCATTGAAACACGTTGTGTCTGAGAGGTGGCCAAATTCAGAGTTGCACAACCTTTCTTGATTTTTTTTTCCCTTTGTCCAATGAGGTGAAATAAAGACTCTGCAGCATCGTCAGCATCGCAAAAAGTTTCTCTTCATCAGTTTTAGGAACTGGCTAATCACTGCAGCCTGATAGTGCTGGGTGAAAACCAGCGCAGCGAATATGTGAAAGACCTGATGCTGTCCTGTTGAAGCTGACAGGAATTTTGCCATTGGGAACTCATGTGCTTTCCTCAAAACCCAGTGAGAATGAGAGGACGTGTGCTTCTGGGACCTGATGGTCCCATCTAAGATGTCAGGGATGGACACCAACAAAGAAGTTTCACTGAGAACCCTTCCTAGCAATAAAATGGAGCTTTTAGGGAGGGGGAAAAAAGCTGCTTTTTTTTTATTTTTTTTTTTTTTTTCATGAGATTGAGTGTGCTCGAATCATTCAGCAGGATCCTCTGTGGAGAAAGGCTGCTTTATTGCTGGGTAGCACTAAAACAAGACACCTGGGAAGTCTCTTCAGCTCCTGCCATGGTGTACACATCTTCCCAAGGATGTCGCCAGGGACAGCACTCATGCACATGCTGGTCACTGCTTCGTGACTCACTGGTTCCCACTGGAGAGAAGGGGACTTGGATATACAGGTAGAGAGCTGGCCAGCAACCCTGGAGTCTTTCTTTTCCTGACTCCCTCTAATAGCACTAAACAGAAGAACTTCCACAAAGATAGCTCTTGTAGATGTCAGGATTCTTTTGCTCCAGCCTCGCTGATTCCAGTTGCAAGATGATTCATAAAATCGTAAGATATCCTGAGTTGGAACGGACACAATCAAGATTACCAAGTCCAACTCCTGGCCCTGCACGAAACACCCCAAGAATCACACTAAGTGCCTGAGTTTGCTCCTTGAACTCAGACAGGCTTGATGCTGTGACCACTTCCTTGGGAAGCCTGTTGCAGTACCCCTCTGGGTGAAAAACTATTCCTGATATCTGACTCAAACCTCTCCTTCATGCTGTTTCCTCAAGTCCTGTCACTGGTCATCAGAGCAAAGAAATTGGTAATTGCCCCTCCGCTTCCCCTTGTGCAGATGTTGAAGACCACAATGAGGTCTCCCCTCAGTCTCTGCTTCTCCAGGCTGAACTGACAAAGTGACCTCAGCCACTTCTCATAGAGCTTCTCCTCCAGACCCTTCATCATCCTCATGGCCCTCCTTTGGACACTCCCCAGTAGCTAAATGTCTGTTTTATCTTGTGGTGCCAAAACTACACACAGTACTTCAACACAGTTTTTATTCCCTGCCTGTCAGGAAGAAATTATGAGATGACTCTGTTTTACAAACAGTGGAGGTCTTGATGAAACGATGTTTTTAATGTATTTTTCCTGATGCGGAGAAAAATCTGGGGAAGTGAAGGAGGTGGTGTAGAAAAGAAATAAAATAGAGCACAGAATAAGTAATGTATTATGACCTGGAGAAGATTAGTGCTGCCCAGATCTGGAAGGTCCCTGAGTTCAGCTGTATTCACAGGAGCTGTGCTCGGCCTTCACAGGATGAAGTTATTTGTGTCCAGAGCTAGAGCTGAGATCTGCTGCCAGGCACAGAGGGAAGCTCCTGCAGAACCTGACTTTGGTTTGGGAGCACTGAGCCAGTGTCATAGGTTCAAAACTACCACAACCAGGAAGACTGTTCTACCAACAACTAATGGTCTCACTTCATTCATTCCATCAGCAGAGCTCTGCTGGCCAGCGAGGTTCTCTCCTATAGCCTGAACATCTGATTTTTCAGCCAACAAAGGTGCAAAGGTGCAAGAATTAATTCTCAAAACTACTGTTAATGGTTGAACTTCCAGAATAAGCAGAAGGCAGACTTTTGGCATCTTCAGCTGTAATGTATCATTCATTTGCCTGCACTGCAGGTGGTCTGTGTAAGGTGGAAAAAAAAGAGGGCAATTAATCTGCAGAGAGGCAAAAAAAACACCTGGGGAGATCATGATCATTTGTTTTGGAAGTTTGTGTAGTTTATTCCCAAAACAGGGCATGGGCTAAGCTGTGTATCTATTTCCAGAGGCAGCAAAGGCTTATCAGTGTCTCTTTAAGGCCAAAATATATGTTGTAGCCATTGTGTTTTCAAACTGCTTTTGAGCAACACGTTAATAACAGACTTGTTCTCCCCAAGCTGTTTTGTGGCAGAGTGTGAAAGCATCAGCCTCATGACAGAGCTCCCATTTCAGTACAATGCTAGGCAGTGTGAAATCTTAAACTTGCCACATCTGCCTGAAAATAGAACACAAAAACCCAATTCTGTACAGAAGGCAACCTTCATTCATTAATTAAAAAATTTTAAATCTTTCTATATGTTTACAGCCACATGTATTCATCTATACTATGTATAGCATAGGAGAACACTTAGTTTTCAGGGTAGTGTCACTGCAGCTTGCTTACAGTTTCACCCACACCATGTCTTCCATTACATTAACAGTGTGCAGTGAATTTGACTGTAGGCAACTTGACCTCTTGTTTATTTGGATTTTTCACCATATCAAGGAAAGGGAGAAAAAAAGATAATTGAAAGATGCAGCTGCTTTTTTTTTTTAAGGAAAAAAAAACATTTGTCAGAGACTTTTTGAAGCTCATTTAAAACAATTTCTTAAAAGGTGACCATAAAGGTGACATTATCTCTTTAACTCAAGGTACCTTTTGCCTCTCTCTGCCTAAAATTATATTATCTAGCATTTTTCACCAATGTCTCTGAAGAAAGATTTTTAAGCATGCAACATTTTCAACCCAGTAATAGTACAAAGGTAATATAATCTCTGAGCAACTTGTTGCTTTCTGAAGTGCCTTTTCACTGTAGCTGTGTAGATGTTGCATAGAACACAACGCTACCTGTTTTCCAGTCCTTCACTCCTTTACCTTTTTTCTGATTCTTTTCTCTGGTGATGTATTACTTTGGAATGAAAGGTCAGTGGTATCTACAGTATCTCATCTGGACTTTCCACTATTGACTTGGCGAAGAGTGAGGTACTTCCTGTTCAGCTACCAAAATTACTGTTTGCAATGAGTTTATTTCCTTTGTGTTCTAATTAAACAAGCTTGATTATATGCCACTGATATTGCCATTATCAGGTAGGTACAGACAATGCACAGTCACCAAGGTATGTTATTGTTATATAAGTTGTCACCTAGCAGACTATTGTTTTGCAGAGAAAATTTCCCAATAAGACTAGGAGAAGGCTGTGTGATTAAGCTGAGCAAAAACAACATTAGTGACCAGAAGAACAAATCTAAATGACTACTAAAGAAAAACAGGACACTTGTGTTTGTAAGCCAACCAGCCTGTTGTATAGGGGGTCACACTGAACATATATAGGACTGACTGGCTGACGGTCTTCTGCAGCTGCCCACGGCTGAAAGCATAGGTGTATATAATTTTAAGATTGTGTGTACATCCAATCTCCTATCCCACCCTTGCACCTGGTTGCAGCTCAGCCACAGCAGCATCTCACAACAAGCTCTCAGTGAGGTAATTAACTGGAGGCATCAGACAGGTCTGCTTCATTATTGCCGTGTACTGCCTGCAGGTTCTCTCCAAAACCTTTCCACCTGATAGCCTTTGCTGTCAGGTCTCTTTTTTCCTTATGTGCTGATTGTTGGCACTTCTCTAAAACAGTGCTAATGATCTAATAAATATGATTACGCAAGAGTGGTTTGTCTCCTCACTTCATAAGCTAACAATGCTACTACAGACTAGAGCAAAATACATTCTCTTTGCCACAAAGAATGGCTTTCCCACTAAACTGAAATGAATAAACTGGAATGAGTAGAAAGTGTTACAGACCTGCAGCTGGATCATATTTTACTGCATTTCTGTTGATGGATGAGGTTAAATAAGGTCTGAAACTTTGCCTTCTAGTTAATTATTATGAGTTACACATGAAAAAACAAACAACCAAAACAAACAAAAACCCACAAACAAACAAACAAACAAACCAATCAGAAATGGCATTTCATTCAGTGGGAGGAAAATAAGCAGAAAAGGAACCAAGAAAAACAGAAAATAAACCCATCAAGAACAAGAAGATCCAATGAGAGTGTGGGTGTCAAGTGGTCATGAAAGGGGGAGAGACTGCAGCCAACTCTGATGGCCTTCTGTTGCTTCATTTTATTTATGGCAAATGACATAGGGGGCTGGGAGAAAGAAATACCATGTTTCTGGGATTATTTATTATCAGAGGCCATTTCCTCATAGTCTGCTTCTTGCTGAAAACTGCAGGCTTATTACTGAGAACAATTTCTTCTGAAGACTGAGCATTTGGCAGCAAGTAACCCTCAAATCAGCACCTGCAGCTTGCAGGATATGTCCTCCTCCCTCCAGAAGCTCTCACACTGTTTCACATGCACTTGTCATTTCTGGAGTCCCGACATGATCAGGTCAACTGTTCACTTCTTATACACTTGAGGATGAGTCACTGAAGCTTTATCTAACAAAGCTGAGCGCTAAACTCTTTCTTAAAGTTACCAGAAGAAAAAACTTAAATAACAATACACCATTTCTGACTGCACTGAGATTTCCCTTCAGAGCCTGCAGTATTTTCACTAACTTTGTAAACCTCATCCCATTACTTCTCCCTGCCCTTATGGCCCTTTGGCTTACAGTGGCTCTCATTCTGTGAATTCAGGCTTTTGGCCTCGTTTTACCATGTTACTCAGTTGCTCTTCTTTCAAACAGGCATTGTTGTCCTTACTTGAATAACCTTTCTGGTTGTTACAGATTTTTCAAGGCCTTACCATTACATTCTTATTCATATCCATACACCTTCTTAAAACCTTTTTCTGTCTTGTAGCACCAGTGCTACACCAAACACATGTAATATTATCCTTTTGGTTTCTTATTATCGGAGCACTTGCTTAACTTGCCCTTCCTTAGTCTGGGGCTCAGAGTCCCTTGGCAAATTAGCAGTGTCTTGCTTTTCACTATTCTTTGAGAAAGAGTATTCTCTGTCTGCCTGCCTTGCCTTGCCTTGCCCCACAGATCTGGTTCATGTCTTCATGGCACATTAGCTAGTGATTTCTTAGAGAACTGAAGGAACATAATCCTTTTAGGAGCCCCCCAGTATGAGTCATGACATGTTTCCTACCTCTGCCTCTAATTTACTGATTTGCTGTTATAGATTTGCTATCATTATTGACTCTGACTCAGTTGTCTCATAAAAAAACACCAAAGAACAACTCTGGCTCCAGCTGCTCTTCTCATTCATCTTGCTGTTCCTGCTGTGCATCTCCAGCACCTCTGATGGGCCTGGCTACCACTGAAGATCCTAACCCTTTTGATCAGGAGTGGAAATGGCAATGACTTGAAGTCAGCCATCAGCTTTATCCTCACTTGCTGGCATGTTATTAGGCAATAACTCCCTAACAGCATGGTGGTTGAATTACCTGAACTTTCTTCATGTGGAGGACTGCTGGGGTGAGAGAGAAGGCATCTTTCTGACCATGCTAGGAATAATGAAGTCTGGTTTCTCTTCCACTTGAATTTCATTTGACTGAATTTGAGTCCTTCCTTTATCTCAGGCAGGCTTTTCTCTCATAATTAATCTTAAATATT
The DNA here is from genome assembly GCA_013399695.1 of Formicarius rufipectus. Lineage (NCBI taxonomy): Eukaryota > Metazoa > Chordata > Aves > Passeriformes > Formicariidae > Formicarius > Formicarius rufipectus. Next base: position 546,057 of record VXAU01000452.1, on the reverse strand, counting down.
TATCTTACGTTAACAGCTGTACAATACTTTTCAGAATGTAGCAATTTGAAATTGAAAGGGAAATATTTAAGGATTTTCTCACAATGTGGAGAGATGAGTAGCAGACCTGGATTAAATTTCTGTGACTTGTTTTCCTTGTCCCTTTGTTTTGATCTCAATGACATACAACCATGCTTCTGCTGAAGAAAATCCAGACATGGAAAGTCACTTGTGCCTGCCAGCTCATCTTGGGCTTTCTAGGCATACAGAATCCTTTACAGAAAGGAGCCCACTGCTATATTAGAAAGGTGGACAACGCGAAATCATCAAGATGACTGCTCCATAAAACTCAGGTTTTGAAAATCAAGGCAGGTCATGTAAAGTGTCCTTGCACCCGGAGTTGTAAGTTTGACATGAACTCCGTTTTGAGTACTTTGTGGGTCAAGTAAAACATTGTTGATTGAAGTGTAGTTATGGTTTTGATGAGAGACTTTGAACTCACTGTTGGAGTAGGAGCCGATTTCACACCAAGAGAAGCAAATGTAAAAAGAATGGGTAGCAATTTCCTTTAGGCCTGATGGGTTCTCGGCTGACATGTCTGTGCAGAACAAAAGGCCTGGATATTAAACCATCTTGTTGCCTCTGCTGAGTGACAGTGCAAATTATTTCTGACAGCCATTAAGGGGTGCTTCAGTTAAGCACCCATAACTGTGCAACTCTTGACTAGAAAATTTGCTGATATTTTGAAAACATTGTGATATTTCTCTAGTCTCAGAAATCCTTGACAAGCTGTCAAAGATAAGAGTCAGTGTCTCAGTCTCCGCACTAATAATTACTCCTCTAACCTGGTAGACAATGTGCCAGATACTCACTTTCCTCTTAGGAAATGTGAAATCTTCAGCAGCTAGAAACATCTTTTTAATATATTTAAAGAAATTGTCCATTCTGACCCTCTCCAATGATGTAGCTTGTCAACTACTTTTGAGAGTGTCGGAAAACCACTGACTGGTAGCAGATTTCCATTATTCCACTGTTGTTAGTCTGTACTTGTAAACAGTGACCCAAAATAGAAACATGAGTGTTGTTTGAACAGCCAGTATTTGCTATAGAATAGCAAATTTGCTAAGAAAGTGGCTCCAGAACTTAGGGCAGATCCCACAGATTCTGCTTAAGTGAGTCATCTCTCTGCACACAAGTGGTGCTGTCAAGTTCAATAAGCCTGTCTTGCAAGGCTTGAGGATCAAACTCATCAGCCTCCCATCATCTGTGGCATGGGGACAAAGAGGTGGACAGCTTTTGTATTGCTGATCCTCTGTGTATTTGTGCACATGTTTGCCCATATAGTCTTCATGGGCAAGAGAGTGTGTGGGGAAAAATTCAAATAACATGAAAATGAACAGAAAATTAAAAGGTATCTTCCCCCACCTAAACACAGTCCATTGGAGTTAATGTGCCATTGCACAAAGTACTGCATTGCATCTAAAAATACTTCGTGGAAAGAATCATTAAAATTGTAAAGTCAAGGAGTCAAACATCAAAAGGGGACAAAATTTAGGCTGCTCACACACTATTATTCCTGTATGTCTATGTTTCAGCATTATAATAGAGCCTTAAATGTCATGAGTACATAGCATTTAGCTTGTTTTTCTATTGGAAGGAGTCCCTTGGGGTCATGCTGTCTGTGTAGGTGTCTGTCTGCTTGACAGTTGTTCCCTTCCTAGCTTTCGAAACCATCCACCAGTTTCAACTAAATCCTAAAGATACTATACTGCCATAAATATATGGAAATTAGTGGTCAAACTGAGGAAAGAGATCCTGCTAGAGATCTAGTGAGAGAGAGTGAGACCAGTATAAACCCAACCCTTCAGAGCTAACAGAGCAGCCTGAGGGGGGAGATGCTTAAAATACTCAAGATATGAGAAAAGCCTCAGCTAGTCTTCATACTTTATCAAAAACTTGGCCATAGTCAAAGTTTACTCCTCTGCTAGTTCTTTAAATGGAATAAATAGGTATTATGGCAATACTCCTTCAGTAGGTCACCCTGCAGGCTGGGTACCTGTTGGTCCCAGAGCTCCTTGTTCTTCTGCACAGCTCAGCACCACACAGTCAGCTCTTCACCTGGGGGCATAGAAACAGTGTTGGCTTGGCCCACACTGGGGAATCCCTCAGCCTCTGCCCTGCTTGCTGCCTTCCATGAGCAATGCTTCTTCTCCATGGGACGTCCTGTGGCACCTGCTGCCACAGAACCATGAGGGCTTTGCAAACATGGAGTAAGCCATCTTTGAAGCTCCCAGTCAGGATACCTGTTCTCAAGGAGAAGAGACCCAAGTCCTCTCCTGCTGTGGAAAGGTACAACTGAGTTATGCAACTGCCCTGGTAGGTATTGTTAGGACATCCTATCCTTCTCATGCGTTGAGTTGACTGTGAGATGCTGTACAAACCTCTAGGGGAGAGCAGTGGAGGTGGCTGTCTGCAGAGAGACCATGGTCATGGTCAGGAGCAAACATGAGGAGCAATGGATAAGCAGTGGTGAGGCACAGCAGGCTGGAGTGGCTAAACCTGAACCTGTCTTACCAAGACTGAGGAAGACCATTACCTCTACAGATGGAAAACTGAGGGTCTATGAAAGGGCAGTTTGGATGCTGCTTCCCTTATGGAGAAGAACCTTATGAAGAAGTGAAGAGGTGTTTCTTCCAGGCAGGGGCTGAAGAAGTGAAGGGGAGACTGAGCTGCACAGTGCTTTGTAGCCATGTGTTAGTGCTGCTAGTAAAGATGAACACTGATTTTGAACTAATACTCAAACCCAACTGTGTCCTGTGAAACAGAATTTAAGGTCTTCTGTAAAGCGTGCCATAGTGTTACACCTCTGTATTTTACAAACCAGACCCAGTTGCATGCTGCCCCTCCTCTTTGTGGTCTATGAAGCCTTTTGGTATGGTTAGTATCATTATGCCAAAGGTTTAAAGATAAAGATTTTTAGGTAGGTGCAATAACTTTCATGAAGCCAGCTAATACAGGTGGAGAAAGCAGATGAGGTCTGGGGCATGTACACTCCTCAGGAAAGATGAGTTGAATTTCAAACCTAACTGCACATGTGGAACAATTGTTCTGGTTTTAATTAGACCTGTGTCTGAGCTAGACATCTGACAGCACCTGTGGAATATATAAAGACAATATTGGTAGTTATCTCCTAAGGGGAAAAGAGATGCAGGTAATTTGTAGAATAATAGCAGCATGATGTAGAGCACTGAGAGACTGATTATTGGGAAAGGTGCAGAGAGAAGGATGGTATTGTATTTGAAAATGTTAGTATTCAGGGAAGTGATGAAATACAGTTCCCAGATTTACCTAGGGAATGTTTTGTAGGGTTTTCTTTGAAAAATCAAGGCTGGGATATCATAAGTGGAATGAATACACTGTAAGAATTGTTCTTTGTTGGAGGCACTTCATCCCAGCTGACTAGTACAAAGAGTTGAAGATTGTTTCTTTTGACAGGCTGAGAAAGAAGCTTTCTTTTGCTTTTGCAAAGTCATGCCTAGTGTGTTTCAAACTTCTGGACATTTGGCAGATCTTCACTGTCTCATATTACCTTCTAAATCAAGAATTCCTCGCAGTGAAGTGCTTTTAATATTATTTTGTAACAAAGACTACTCAGTTGCTAATCAAGGAGGGCGCAGCAGTCAAAATAGGATGATGCCTCAACTGCATCATGTCTCATCTCATATGCTATTGATATTTGGATGCTGGTGGGGATCCCTGCTTTTCCTGTGTGCCTAAAGCCAGATAAAAGGTTCCAAATCCACTTGAATATGTTCCAAGAGGTATCAATCTCTTAGGCTGTGCCCATCTCCCAGTGTTAATGAAAATCACCACCAACTGGTGGATGACCAGGCAACTCCTTCCACACTCAGTTTTCCAGGACATTGATGAGTAGAATTTGACAAATGGGGATGGGACAGAAATTTCACTGGTTGCCTCTGCTGATGGTGATATATCACTTAATCCCAAGAATGGACAAGGGAAAGTGCATCTCTCCACATCCTTCAAGAAAGTGGGCCATGAGTTTCCTGCAGGCCAGCCGAGGCACACAAATGGAGAAGTCTGGTCTTGTGGGGTGGGCAGTCTCTCTGCTCACAGATCCACTCATCTTGGCATCGCTGCAGCCCCTGCCTGGGGTAGCAGATCTCAGCCAGCCCCTTGACTGGGGATACAGAATAACCCGAGCAGGTCTCAGGGAGCTGCTCCTCAGGCTCCAACCTGTCTCTTCTCAGCATTTGTGACCTGAGATGGTCCAAAACTTGCAGGTGGGGTAGATTTCTTAAAAAATAGAAATGTACTCCTGATGCTGGTGAGACTCCCAAATTTAAGCCTGAAGTCTTCAACAACAGCCTTGGCTCCTCTGCTCTTCTAAACTCTCTTTTTATGGACAATAATGAGTACATCAAGGAACTAAAGTATTGCACTGAGAACATGACTGAAAATGCATCCTCTTAGTTCTCTTATTTTCCTCTCATGCTGAAGAGGCATTTAAAACCCAGTGGCTTTTGTCGCAGGGAGCCCAGAGGTGAATAGCACCTGACCTGTGTCACCCTGTGCCTGAAGAGCTACTTGGTTCTGTGACAGCAGCCCAGCTCTCCCTTGGTTGCCATGGAGACGAAGTCTGAGAAGTCTTCACTATTTTTTGTCCCTGGAACATCCTGAGATGGCCTTGAGGCAGCAGCCAAGCCCAACTGCTGATGATGCTGGCTGGAGGACTCATTGATCCTCTCAGGTGAGCACACAGAGAAAGTCAGATCCGTGTGGTGTTGGCACCAAGAAGCTGCGCATTAATGAGGTCCCTGGGCTCTTGAGTCATGACTCCAGCTGGAAAGCCACCTAAGGTAATTTTGAATTACCTGACTTCCCTCTGGCAGCAAGTTTGAAGGTTCAACTGCAGTGGATGAATTCCTTATTCCTAACACTTTTCCTCAATGGCCAGATATGGAAGGGTGGAAGGTGAGAAACCACTAGCAGAACATCTAGGGTAACTTATGCCATTCTGTGTTCATGTTGTTTTCCACCCCAGAGCCACTATTTGTATTCTGCTTGCATGATGATAAAAGCTGAGCCTCACCTGGATGGCAGAAAATAGAAGTTACCTTGGAAACTGCAGCAAGACCTTAATGGCTTCTAGACAGTTTCCCCCAGACTCTGGACATCAGCAGCTGGCTGGCCTTCTTTTCCTAAAGCTGCTGGTTTTCCATTGTGCCTTTTTTCCCTAGATGGGAACCGGCCACTGTGATTTACCACCAACTGGTGCTGTGGGGCATCACACACGGAGTGGTGCTGCACTGGGAAGCAGCAGTGGGAAGGGGGGCTTGCTTGCTCTCACAGAGCTCTAGATGTCCCTCTAGATCAGGCCAAACCTTCATTGCCCTGAAAGGAGAAGTACAAAGCAGCTGAATGGGAAAAAAAGCAAACTTTAAACATTGGAAAGGATCATTAGTCTTCCACGGCCTGAGTGTCAGTGTTCTCCAGCTTCTGTGAAAGGTGGAGAGTCCCCAGTCCCCGTCATGCTTCCCAAGCACCATGCAGTGGTTGTCCATGATGGCCAGTGAGACAGAACCAGCCTGCTCACTGCTGCAACAGGCTCCTGCTCCCATGGCTTACTCATTTGACCTCATTGGGTCCTTCTTGTCCATGAGGCCAATGGCTATCTACAACTCCATCATGTACTGTGGAAAGGGAAGAGGGGAAAGTCAGGCAGAAAAGGAAGATGCCAAGAAATAAAACTCAAAATCACAGTAAATGGCAGACATAGGGTATGACATAGCCAGGAGGGGAAACACCAACTTCTGTCCTGTCCTATGAAAATTATTTCTTACAAGAAGTCTGCTTCCTTTTCCAACACCAACCTCTATTGGAGTCCTGGAGACCCTATTCCCAAGCACATATATAACTCCCTAAAATTACACCATAGGAGTCCCCTTCTGAATAATGAATGGCATTCAGGAGCTCCCACACCTGACATCTTTCTTGTGTGTGTGGACAACCCTGTCCTCAGAAAATCTCCTATACTGGAGGATTTTGTGTGAGAGAGATCCAGCAACAGCAGAGTTCTAATAAGAAACACAGCAAGGAGTGTGAGACCCTGCAGAGTAGGCACATGACCTGCTTGTGGGTCATGGAGGAACACCAAAAAGTACTTGCAACAAGATGATGTCTATAAGACTCACTGTGGGATGTGGTGGGAAAAGCATTTTTTGGGATTGTCCACAACCTATTTTGGGATGCTTTTCAAGGGCTATGAGAACATACAAGACTTTGTTCAGTATGTTGGCACAGGGATTAAATGAGGGGAAAGGAAGGAGTTGAGGCGGATTGGAAAGGGACAAGTGTGGGGAAAAAAAAAAAAAAGAGTATAGAAAGGGCAGATCAGTATGCTTGTCTGAACCCTACATGCTCTTGACCACTGCAATCTATTCTGTATTCTCACTAAACCCAATTTTTATCTGGTTGAAACCAGTGTGTGCTTTCTGTCTGAGTTGGTGTGTGTGAGCACAGCAGGCATAATCCTGGACTGGTGGTAGGTGAGCAGCAGCAGAGAGGTGAGTACTGCAGCGGGAGCAGGGCTGTGAGCTGGGGGCTTGCACATCCAGGACCAGCAAAGTGATACCAGAGCAGGGGTCAGGAAGCAGCTGCAGGACGTTGTGTCCAAGGACTACTGCCTCTGTGTGTGAACATACTTTTGCACGTACCATTAGTTGTCTTCAATCCCGATCAGATGTCAGGGAAGAAGAGAATGTGGCAGCAGGCTTCTCTAGCAGGCAAGGAGACCAGCCTGCTAAGAAGAAGCAATTGTCAGCACAGCAGGACAGATCTGAACCCTTAAATTCATCACAGTTCTAAAGACAGGAATTTTTCCTTTCAAAACTCTTCGACTTTTCTTGCCCCAGGCTCTTGAGTGCTCCGTAGGGACACAAGATTGTCACAAAATATACAGCTTGCACTAATGTGAAAGAGTTACAATCAGATCTACAGGTTTGAAGAGAGACACAGGAAGGCAATGCTTGTTCCCTTGTAAAGATCAGCCATCACTAGGAGGAAATGTTAATCAAAAGTGTGAACCAGGAGAGGATGTTAATGCCTGAGAGTTCCACAAAGCTCAGGAGCAAACAGTCCACTGGGCTGCCAAGGGCTCTGCCATTAAGCGTTGGACAGAGGAGTGGCCATCCTCAATTTCTGAATTTCTTCTGTTGTATTTGTAACGAACACTTTCAAAGCAGCACAGGATATCCTTCATATACCTACCTACTTGATTAGAAACAATGTGGCAGTTTTAGTTTCTGCAAAATGCCACCCAAAGAAAGCCTACCTGTGTCAATGCTCTGCCACTGGAGATGAAGTTCAAGATGAAAGTACACTGTAAAGCTTTACAAAACATGACCTCAGAGTTTATAAGACAGTCTTTACAGAACAGTCTTAGAGACATGTAAAATAAACTTTAGACTAAACTGCAAAGAGAAAATAGTGAATTTTTTTTTATTTTTCTGGAGTAACCCTTTAGGGAACAGTTTTTAACTTTGTGGGGCATTAGAGCTGCATCTATTCAATGGAATATAGCATATATGTTACACAGAAAATATTCAGCATCACTATATAGAATTGCAAGTAGCTGCAGGTCTGGAGCAGGAGCAGTCAGAGTGTGATCCCAAAGGCTACCATTTCATTTAGAGACTGAACTTGGGAAAATTATAACCGTGGTTTTCCTGTTCTGCAACAGCCTTTTTCTCTTCAGCTGAGACCTGGCACTGTTGCCACACTGTCATACTGCAGCTTATGGGAAGACATGTTAAGCCCTCACAAATGTTTTCTTGTCAAAAAGAAATTATTAGGTTACAGGAGTTTGGTTTTTTTGGGGGGGAGGTTGGTTTGTTTGTTTGTGTGTGTGTGTGCTTTTGTCAACTATGTAGATAGAAGGAAAACCTCTTCAGTTTCCAAGGGTATGCTTCTTAATAGCAAATAAATGCTTGGAAGGGCACCACTCTCAGGGCTGCAGGGTCTGTTTATTCCTTCTCTATTGTGCCCCATCAGCTCTGTCAGGTTTCTGGCCTCTTCAGGGATGGTGACCTCTGGAAAATATTAATTAAAATATGTCACCAGTGATGGAAATGAAAGTTGTGCAGAGATGTACCTAATGGGCTTGAAATTCGGTGCCCCAACCATGTGCACAACCAGTGTGGTTTGGACAGCACAGTTCTCTGATCTATTTCTAATCAACATGGACAACAAAGAGGAGCCATACCAGAATTTCCTTTGAAGGCAGAGCTTATGGTAGTGCATGGTTGTGTCTGCAGCATCTCCTAATATTATTTGGAGGAGAAGGAGATTGGCTCTGTGGGGCAGCTCATGCTGTGGCAATTCAGGGTGGTGGCTGGCAAGGCAGCAACATGGGACCGGTGGGGAGCCACTACTGGGAGTGATTTTTATAAAGAAGCTGCAGGTTTCCTCCCAGGGAAGTCCTCCCATCCCCAGTACTGATGTGCTACAGGGCAGGAGATGGCTGGTTTTTAGCATTGGCTGGGATGACAAGTGCACTCGTGTGGCTCCCTGCATCCTGACCAGGGAAGCAACTCAGGTGCTTTCACAGGACTTTTAGTTGTCTCCTCAGCCCCAAACTCCAAGCAAAAGCAGAGTGGCTCTGTAACAGGCACCAAGTCAAATTCAGAACACTCACTTTGGAGAGTTAAATGCTTAAAAAATTAAGAAGAAGAAATCATGGTGGACCTAAGCTAATTTATGTTGGGTAGACTATTGGATGCCACAGAGGTCTCAGCCAAGTAGCCAAGATGCATCCAGCCCAGTAATGCTCAGCTGTAGGAGTCCCCCTAGGCTATCTGGCCAGACATTAAATAGGAGAAGTGTCTTCAAGATGTTTATTGAGGAGGGGGCATGGCTAAATGCAGAGATTGGCCCTGCTGAATGACAGGGATGCTGCTCAGGTCAAGGAAGGAAGACATGTACCTGTGGGGCTCTCCTGCTCCAGAATTTCCGGTGTTTGGACCAGAGTCTGGCTTGAGTAACTCAAACAGGGCAGCTTCTGGGATCAGGGTTGTGCCACAGTTCTGCTGCTCTACCATAAACCCCGCTATCAAGCTCCAGTGGGCAAAGGGTCTTCTCTTCCATGAGCTGTAGCCAATATAATAACACCACTTGTCCTCTCTCCCTCATGTCTGGGCACAGGTAAATTCCTTCCTGGCCTAAACTGATGGGTGGCAAGCCTGTACAAACCCATAAGATCTAGGGGCAGATCCTAGGAGACACAAAACTCTGCAACTGGCTTTTCTTGGAGCCAGGCCACCAGAACCAATGACGGGGAGAGCTGTGGGGGTTCTTTCAGGGCTCACACAACTTAAGATGTAGCGATAAGTATTTGTTGATGTATATGAAGTGCTTTGCAGCAGCTGGGGTACTAGCTAAGGTAGGGAGTGAGGATTTTCAAGAGACACAGTCAAACTGCTGGCCAGCTGTACACGTGCAAGGACAAATGGCTATAGCCCTACGAAGTGAAGCAAGTGGTTGCAATGTTAAGCAGTCAAGAGTCTGGACCAGCCACTTCCCCCCCTCCCCGCCTTTAAAGTCTGCTTATGAGAATTATTTTTGAATACTTATGTTTGGAATAATTATTTGGAAGAAGTCACAGCTGCAGCTGCTCCTGCTGAAATGACAGTCTGTGCTGCTGTCTCCTAGAGACCTTAAGTTCCCACTCTAAAAGACTTTGTTTTTAAAAATAAGGCTTGATTTGCCATGCTGATTCAAAATGGGTATTATTTCAAAGAGCAATGGGATTTATCACTGGTTTAAAGACCAGTGTTGGGAACACATATGAACAGAACCACAAGAAATAAAGGTAGGATGATGAAGGAAGGGTTTTTGCTATTGCAGTGATGGTCACTTTGGGAGGACCCAGAAGTGGCTGCTATGAAAAAATCAGCTCTGCACGGGTAATGCCTCAGTCCCCGTGTCACTTTTGGAAAGAACAGAAATGCCATACTTGGGTGAGTTACTGCTGAGGGTCACCACTTCCCATTCACCTGCCAGAGCTGGAAGTATCAGGAAGATGCGTTTCACAGGTGCCTGACAACCAGGAGCCACAATCACATTCCTATTGTATTCCTCAGGTGAAAAGATACCATCTTCACTTGTAAGCACATGAAAAAAATCTAAAAATGTTGGCTGAAAGACTCTGCATAATTTGTTGTTTGGTTTTTTTTTTTTCCCCCAGCATATAAGCCACTGCACACAATTGATAAAGACAGAAAATCACATGCATGCGTTTTATTTGAGCAATTAGAAACTCTATGCACTGTATGCAGGTAGTGTGGCAGAAGTTAAGGATGCATGTACAGAAAGTTTTCATGGATTCTGATTTTGAATGCTATATTACTCTTAAATAAACGCGAGTCATAATTGGCTGGACAGAAATAACAATGTTTACATTTCAGAAACAAAACAATTCCCCAAACTCAATCAGCCCTGAACTCTTGGAGTCCTCTAGACCGTTTTAAAACTTCTTTTATTTGGAAAAAAAACCTTTAATAGTGGAGAGAAACATATCAATATTTCATCTCAATGTTTCTTTCTAGAAGAATGCAATTTCAGCAGTGCCACTTTGCTGCTATCAATATGATATCACCAAAGTCCTAAATAAAATGCATTGCTATTTATTGTTTATTGCTGTTTATTATTTGAGACATGCAGTTCATCCAGAAAAGCCAACATGCACAGGGCATCCACAAACTGCAACAGCAGAAGCAAAAAATTACTCTCCACAAATAGGTGTTTAAACCAGAAAAGCAGATACAGGGATTTTACTTACATATTACTATATATTCTAAAATTTTCCAGCTCAAACATCATGGTAGCTCAATGTATTTGTCCTGAAGATACATACAAAGAAATCAGTACGTTTTCTTGAAATGTCCTTATTGCTTTTAGTAGTTCCTTGGTAACACCAGATTCAAAAAGGAGTTCCTTTTTTCTTTTCCTTTTTTTTCTTCTCGTTTTCTTTTTTCTTCTTCCATTTTTGTTAATGGATCATATTCTTAAATTTCCTTTAAAACATCCCATTTATCATATGCCTACCACAAAAGCCTTTGTTTTATTGACTACACTGTTATTATTTTATTGACTATACACCTTTTTAACATTTCAGAAGGAGAGGGACCCTACTCTTGAGCAGAATGTTCAATATAATTATTAATAAAGGAGGTCTATGCCAGCACAAACCAAAGCTAAGGGCTTTAAAATCTAGGCTGGTAGACTTTTCACATCCAGGAGAACCCCCCTGACATTTTTTTTAACAAAACAGGGTTTCCTGATATGCTGGGAGTCGGTATGCTGGGACACACGCTGGCACTGCAGAGCAGCAGTAGCACACATTAAAGCTGTGCCGGGAGCTAGTTACCAGAAATGTTACAGAGTAATTATGGGGAGGATTTTCTGTGAAACAGACTCTGGTCTTTCAAATGAGATTCTGAAAAATCACCCCCTAACATTTCTGAAGTGCTTTACAACTTGTCCAAATTGTAGAGGACGTCTCATCTTTTCCCACAAAAGCTCACAAAGCTTGTAATTTACTGAGTTACTGCTTGTTCTAATGACTATTTGAGGGAATGGTTTGGCCTGGGTAAGAGGAGATGAGTTTGTGTATTACTGCAATTCAAAGCTCCACTCACTTTACACAAAGCAATGAAAAGCTTAACTGGAACTCTCAACAATTCCACTTTCCCCCATCTCAAGTTCGTAACACGGATTTCATCAAGTCTTTGAGAGGCTGACTTAGAGTGGGGGAAAAAAAAGATTGAGCAGATGAGCACAAACAAGCTCCCTGCTCGCATTAATGCTTCACGAATTAGAACCACACGCCCCACACTCGGAGGTGTTGTGTACAGCCACATGAGCTCTCCTCTCGAGCAACACTGCAGAGCCTCCACTCAAACACATCCTTGGAGAGGGCAGGAGACCATGATGGACCTGGGGAGGGCAGAGAACAAACGGCAGGAATCCAGCTGGATGGCAAGGTCTGGCCACATGCAACATCGGATGACCAGCCCTCAGTTTGTAGGAGGACGGCCCAAGGAACAAAAATGAAAATAAAGCACATAACAACAACAAAATCTTCATACAAGCAGCCCTCATCCCTGCTCTAGACTTGTCTGAATGAGCGAGGACTGCATGATGTGCTCATGAAATAATCTTTTATCAACTGTGAAGATTTAGCTAGTCACAAGATGCTCTCCCTGTCATCGCTTTGTCTAAAAAAATCCTAAACATTTCTAAAACTGCTTTTCCAATTAAGAAATCTACATTTGCTCAGAGAGTAGAAACCTAATGAGGCATTGCTTGCTGAGTTAAAAAAGCACGAGGCACTAAGAGAAGTCTATATTACTGGAGGAAAAATAAATAGCCCTTTTTTAAACCCTCCTCTCACCTCAAAGCTAAAGGCTCAGAAACTGAAAATTGACTAAAGAAATAGCAAACACAATACAAAACCAGTCCCTCTTCCTCCTGAAGGTAGCAGATTTGTCAGGTGGCAAAATTAATTGCCTATTAAAAAGGAAAAAGTACTGTCTAAATACATTCTACAAAAATACTCATTTGCAACAACAGAAACTCTCCAAGACTTCTCAGCACCTAGAGGCTGTGTCTTTGGGCCTATGCACACATGCAGTAAAACAAGACCAAGTTTTTAGCCATTTGTTTCTGGGGATTGTTAGGCCACTGTTCCATTAATACGAACCATCCCAGGCACCATCTCTTGGGGTAGCCTTTTTTCATATTACATGGCATTTAATATTTCCAAACAAGCTGCCAGCACCTCACATATAAAATTATTTCCATTAATAGATACTTTCAAATTCCGAGTCCTCAAAAAGGACCCCAAGCATTACTCAAATCAAAAAGGGTGAAAGCACAAGCCTAATTTTGAATGAATAATACAGAATCAAATAGGTTGGAAAAGACCCCTGAGATAAGTCCAGCCTTTGACAGGTGTCAGCTAGACCATGGCACGAAGTGCCACGTCCTCCCATTTCTTGAACACTTCCAGGGTGGTGGCTGCACCACCTCTCTGGGCAGCCCGTTCCATGTTTAACAACCCTTTCTGCTATTCATACTCAAAAGAAGTGAAGAACTCTAAGCATGAATGCAGGCTTTTTAAAATGTCATATTTATTTTCTTTTTGATATAGAAGAGCTATTCTGCTGTGCAAATTAACTGACAAAACAAGCTTAATTTTGATTTCACGTTGTATTTGCTCAGAGAAAAGATGGATTTCTGCTGACAAGCCCTACAAATTGAAACTCAGATTTTCTCTTCTCATATACTACCATTTTACAACTAAATCTGAAAACCTTCAGGTCTTATTACTTCTGCTACCACCTGCTCTTGCTGGTATAGCACAGAAACTATACTGTATACATATAAACCTGTTTTTATGTACAGACACAGAATCACAGAAATAAAAACACTGGGTATATGTAAAAGCTGCCATTTAAGTTTATACTCCCCAGCAGGAATTCCAATCAAGCAGTGTTCTGCCCACAAGCCTGAAGGGGATTTTTTCATGGCCTTCAGGTCAGGCTCAACAAGACTATCTTAAGCACAAAAGGAGAAAAGGCAAGACTGCCAACAGCATTGCAAGATCAAATTTAGGACTCCTTACAATAACGCCTATTTTATTTTAATCAATTATGTATATGCTAACAACAAAAAAATATACATATCAAAACTTTAAAGTAGCAAATTTACATTATCTTTTCTTATAGCATGACTTTCCTTTACTAGGTTAGTTTTAGTACAGATGGTCCTCCTTAATAGCATATTTACAGACAAGGAAAAATAGTTAAACATCAGGATATTTATTTTGCATAAAAATATTTACAGAAAAATACTTAAAAAATCAATTATGCAAAGTTTAATGGACTTCAAAAAGGCTTTTATCTTATAAAAACATATTGCCTTTACTGTGCTCAAATTTAGAATTCAGATCTCTAGATTTTCTTATAAGAGCTTTCTTTTGTGCTTCGTCAAATCGATTGACTTTGAGATCCTGGTCTCGGTCAAATGGCCTTCTTTCTTGAGGCTTGCTCTTTTCTTCAGAAGCTTTGCTCTTCAGCTTTTTCTGATGTATGTCCATGAGAGATTCTGACCTCTTTGACTCCTGGAAGAAATGAGAAGAAGAGGAGATAAAGTATAACAGAGTATCAACAACATACAGAAAAAACTAATGTAATTAGGAAGGCTAAAAATTGCAGAAAAAGAAGGCAGCTTAGTAACTGGATATAGAATGATAAATTTAGCACACATGAAGCAGATAGTATGAGCCATCTTGTCTAGGCTGAGCAAAATAGTAATAATTCACTGATGTTAGATATCTGTAATGGTTTTGAATCTCCACAGGCAATGGAGATAAATTATAAAAACAATGCTAAATAAATATAAAAATTGCTCTGCCATTATTAGCAGAGACAAATTAAGACAACAAGGGAAATACCTCAAAGTACAGGCCTAGTTTCTTACACACTTCCCCTAAGCACCTGGTTTTGGTCACTACTAGGGGCAGGAACAAGCTAGATACCTTTTTCCTCTTACTTTCATGCAAGATGGTGTTTTTTTTAATGGGCGCTCCTGACTTTGAACCATCTGTTAAAAGCCCACAGGACAACGTCCCAGACTTGAGGTAGAGCATCTGCTTTGCCAAGCCAAGGACTTAAGTTGCATTTCTTGAAGAGCACAATCTAGCCCGAATACAACACAAAACTTTTGCTGAGTTCAAAACGGAGCAGGATTAGTCCTCACAAGACCATGTGGCCCCTCCTTTAATTAGATACAGTGCATTTGTGTATCCAAACCAATTCCCTCATCAAAAAGTGCAAGATTAGCAGGTCTCTTCTTGTTATTTTTATTCCAAAGGTTCATTTCCTCTCGCTTTCTGTGCAAACACTAACTTCATCACACACACAAATATGGAAAAGAGAAAAGGAACATAACTTATTCATGGTATAACTGCGCCGATGTTGACAGAATTGCACCAGAGAATGTATGTAGCATCCACACTGAGACAATAAACCCTAGGAAATTATTCTAAGAATGAAAGCTCGTGTTCTAGGAAAGTCTCCTTGGTAAATGACAGTGGAGAAATAAATAGGAAAGAACAGAGGAAGAAACCCTAAAAGAAAAAACCCACAACCAACCACGTGAAAATCAGAAAAGAGTTGATTTAAAGAAAAAAACAAAACCCAACCAAACAACCCAAGAAACA
The DNA here is from genome assembly GCA_013399695.1 of Formicarius rufipectus. Taxonomy (NCBI): domain Eukaryota; kingdom Metazoa; phylum Chordata; class Aves; order Passeriformes; family Formicariidae; genus Formicarius; species Formicarius rufipectus. The sequence goes on along the minus strand of VXAU01000452.1, from coordinate 530,774 downwards.
CTGTTCTTAAACATGATGCCTTCAACTTTTTTTTGAGAGAACTCCATTAACCTTAGAGGCAGTAAAGGCCTATATGTGTTTTATTCTGGCAATGGTAGAGAGAAAAACTCATAGTTTTGCACAAAAATTATTCAAATACATTGATAGTGACAGTAGAAATAAACAATAAAGAAGAAATTTAAAACAGAATGCTAATATCCCTGGATTTACAAGTCTTTAAGTAAAGAGGGACATGTCATTTAGTGAACTACAAATAAATTATTAGCTGTGCCAGATAAATATAATTTATGTAAAATAAGCCAAGGCTGTGATTCTCAAGTTAATTATACTCCCAACAGACCAGACTGCCTTCCATAAGAGTTCAGGCCATGCATCAGGGAAGAACTGGAATTAACAGCTGTAAGGCAGGCAGAAGTCCATACACTCTGGTGGACAGGGCTGACAGACAGAAAAGCCAGAGGGAATGTGACATGGAATTCAGATTTCTAGTAATCAACAGTTGTCTGTGAAAATTATCTGCTCCTGTAGAGACTGAGGAAAACTACATGTAATGAAATTGCTGTAATAAGCAGTTAATGCAATTAATGACTGTGTAAGTTTTGCCAGTAATTTGGTGAAGCAAACTAATATTTAAATTAAGGTTGCCTACTCCCAGCAACCATGTCCTGACATGAGGATGATTTAAGGGAAGCACCCTCTAAAACTGAGACAATATATACAAACCCAAATTCTGTCACTTTGGAGAGGACTCAATCCTACTCTTGTTGAACTCAATGGCAAATGTTCTAATGACTTAAAACAGCAGTAGGTTTGGTCACTAAAAGAGAAAACTGTAGTGGCATCACCATGGGAACCACCAGCACTAGAAATGAGAACCAGAAGAAAAGAGTGAAGTCCTAAAGGAAATACAGGAAGTATTTTGTGATTACACTTACATTGTATGAAGTCACCTGCTCAATAAGTCTCTTGTCTCTCCCAGATAACGACGTTTCTTCATTATCCTTACTGGTTGACTTTTTTGCCTCTTCTCTTTCCTGATGAGCAGAAGCAAATCACACAATATAGCAATGAAAATGTCTGAATTAAAAAGCAAGGACATCTATTTCTACTTTAACTAAATACGAGGAGTAGAGGCCACAGAAGAGGCCACCAGATATTTTTTGCTCAGTTTGATGAAGAAGAATCTGGACAGGCTAATTAGAAATCCAATGAGTTGATACAGAGTATCTGACTACTGTAAAAAGGAGAAGGGATAAATGAGTATCAATGACACTTCATACTGTTATTTCATTGCCTTTATGTTTAAGCCTGAATTAGTACGTTTTGATAACAAAGAAAAATCTAGGGGGGGGAAATTTCATTTAACAGCCCAGGGTATCTTAACTTTGTTTTCACAGAACATGAACAACATACATACTGCCTACAGGAGTATATGAAATGCTCACCTTGGCTTTTCTCTCTCTGTCAGCTGGAGTATCTGTCCAAATAGATCTATCGCCCGATTTGTCATCAGCCCGTCTCTTGAATGTTCTTGGGCCAAATCCAAAACTTTTCAACTCAGGTGGAAGCTCTGTCATCCATGATTCCCTGGTAACTTGCTTAGGTTCATCCTTTGCAGAAGAAATAGAGGCAGGGAAAAGTAAAAAAGCATAATCAGAAATTAGTCTGAATCTCTTAACTTCTCGCAGAAATCACGGATTTTTCTTTGTGTTAACAACTGCAAACACTGAGCACCCCAAGTGCAACTGCAACTGTGTTCACACAGAAGTAGGCAAAGGCATATACAATCCAGCAACAAAATTTTAGAAATTAAGAAATCTGACTTACACAGTCTGCTGAAGTAAGTTTTTCTTTCATTCTCTGAGCTCTGCGTTCAAATTCTTCAGTCACATCAGACTCCACTGGTCCCTTTGCAGGCATTGGGCCTATAAGATTGTCTTCTTCCTCACTACTATCTGTCACCTTCCAAAAACAAAACACTTCTCTCAACCACAGTGCTAAGAGCATCAAGAAACACTTTAGCTTTACAAGATTAGAATTATTTTGTCTAGAAGAACACATAAATCTAACGCAGTGCATCTGCCAGACAACAAAAATCTAGATTGAAACTCCAGATTAGACCTGTTCTAGCCCTTCAACAGGTATGCTTAGTCTCATCATCACAATTTCACACTGAAATAACTGTCTCAATCTTAGACTCTGTAAGGATGACAGAAAGATTAATATGCGAAGTTGGGTAACAGTGGCATGCATGGTGTTACGCCCCTAGGTGTACATCATCTGCCCGTCTAATCTCTTGGTTCTGTCATTCACTTTTTTGATTCCTTCTGGTTCCCTTCAGAAAGAATTTCTTCACTGTGTTTGCAGAAGAACGGGCACTGGAATGGGCTGCCCACGGAGGTGGTGGACTTACCATTCCTGGAAGTGTTCAAGAAATGACTGGACGTGGCACTCAGTGCCATGGTGCAGTTGACAAAGAGGAGATCAGTCAAAGGTTGGATTCAATGGTCTTAGGGGTCTTTTCCAACCTAAATGATTTGACAATTCTGGCATTGCATTGTAAGTAATTCTTTGGAGAACAGCTTGAAAAACTAAGTTTGTAAGGGACTAGATGTTAATGAGAACCTTTGTAGTTGCCAGAGATTGTATAAAAGGCTCACAGGTTCCTCCCTCCAAGTTCAAACAGTACAAACGTGGATGGAGGCAAAACCGGACCAGACTAGAAAACAATGATGCCACAGGGCTCTGGAAGCAAAGCTCAGGTACCAAATACCTACAAAAGGCAAAGATTTAGCTACAGTCTCAATGTGGGTGATAAAGAAATGGGAGTAAGCATGACAAGGCTGTGTAGTCAGGGAGCACAAAGCATTACCTGAGAATATATAGGGTGAAGATTCATTATATTCACTAATACAAAGTGAAGAGTCAGCATGAAATAAGCTGCCTCTAAAGATGTACTAGAATACAAAATCATTAAATTAAAACAAAATAAACAAAAAATTACTCCTATTCAAAAATTTAAAAAATCGTATTATTAGAAAGAGGTAAAAAAAAAGGATAATTACTAGGAAGAGCGAAAAGGTGAGTTTTGAAATAACTGTAAAAAAGTTGACGCTAGAAAATGTATTTATGAGAAAAGGGACATTTTTGTTTGCAAAATATATAAGCAGACCAGTTTTGACATCCCTGCTTCAAAAGATTTGTCGCTATGATAAATTGCTTAATTGTTATTTGGAGTTAAAAGATGATGAGTATCTCAGAAATGTCAGATAATCATCCTTCATGATGGATTACAACAACACTCTCTGTAGGAGGCTGGAGAATTATATGCTTTGCAACTACTAACCAAAAAAGTGAAGTTTCAGAGCAGCCTTGGCATCGTTTCTTCCTCGCATCTCCCACAGTGTCTGGGAGTTAAATGTAAAAAATGTAAGTATTTTAAAAAGAAACAGAATAACCACTAATTCTCACAAGGAATTATTATTGAGTTTATTATAGCATGGGAGAGATTCAATTTGCCTAAGCACTGGTATCTAGCATCATTTTTGGTGTGTTAAGGTATCCTGCCTGGCTTAAGAGGTGCTCCTCAAGAAGAGTGCAGTCTTCTCTAAGATGCTACTCCATTATCTGACAGCCTCTCCTGCAGACAATTTGGATCCCTCAGAATAGTACTGGAGGCCCACGTCTAGGGAGCTGAATATTCCCCATACTTTTGGCTTTATTTTATCATACACATTATGCTTGAATGTTCTTTAGTAGCACATGCTTTATTTTGTAGTTAGGTATTAGACTACAGAACTTCTACTTGGTTTTCACTTAATCTGATGAGAACAGTTAAAAAACATGAACAAAAAAGGTGTGTCAGTGTCACTGTCCTGCACCACCTCACTCCCAGTTACAGGTATCACCTTGCTATTGATAAGAACAATTGCTGACACTGTAATGCCGTTCTTGATTACATTCTTTTGTAGAAACTTATTTAATGTAGCCACTAATAAACATATTTAAGGAGGTGAAGATATGTAAAACATTCAATCACTTTGCTTCCCCACCAGTAAAGGAGTAAAAGCTGGAACTACAGGCAAATACTTCCATTCTAACAAGTTTCATTAATGCCTTTAAAAATCTGAACTTTGCCAAGATGTTCACTTGTTACAGATGGCACAACAAAACAAGTAATGGAAAAATGTTAGGAAGAATTACTGTGACTGCAGTTTAGGATGCATAGATCACTCATGTTCAGTGAAGGCACTATCCATTTAAGAGCAAAAGCACAACAAACCAGACCAGTCTTTTTGTTTAATTTTTTTTAAGGCTTATTTATGCTTCAGTATTTGACTCAGGCAAAAATATGCCAGACACATCCTGGTCCAAAATTAAACTTCCATCCTGAATGTCTAGTATTTTTCAAGCTGCAACTTGTGTAACCATTCCAGATAGTTTGTACTAAAACAAAAGGCTTCTGTTTTCACAAACCTGGGGACAGAATTCTGATGAAACAGACGGTCCTATGAGACATCTCCTACTCCTGATGTCCTCTGAAGGTTTCCTAAAGCCAGGTGGTAATGCAGGACCTATAATGGGCCTTGAAAAGGAAAAAAAAATAATCTTGTTTTATCTTGATTTTCAGTTGAAGGGGCAAAAATATAGCAGATTAATACAAAATTAAAAATCAAATATTGATGCAAAGTGTGACTCTCCTTCCTTCCCATGCCAAGTATGCTCCCTACACACACACCATAGAAATAACTCATTAAGAGTGTCTCCATTTTTAAAGAGAACCTGTGCAGACAGCTAGGATGTAAATAAAAAAAAACAACCAACCAAACAAAAAAGCCAGGAAAGTTGCAGCATGGAGTCAGGAAAATCCACTGTTTTTCAGCTTCCTTCATTACATTCAAGAGCAATGAAAGGTGTTAAGCCAAATATACACTTCTTCTCTAGCAACAAATCTGATTTTGTTCTTCCTGTCTTGCACCACAGTTTCACTGTCCTTCAATAAACAGTGAACTGCTCTGATTTTAAGTTTATTTTCCCTTGGAGTGGGGATGAGAGAAGAAACATTTTGTGATTGCAGGTAACTTCACTGATTTGTTTTTACGTAGCAGGTTTGCAAGCAATGTAATTCAGTTGTCTCCACAAACAGGAATATGAAAATCTCTTTACAATGGTGAAAACAATACAAAGAATTATACAAATTGTCTTTGCAGTATTGAAAGTCTTTTGTATGTGAGTTTCTCTTAATAATCCACCAGGATATTCCTTAAAGCTAATAAAAACTAATTAAAAACCCAAACAGCTTCAGGTGAGATACTGTCACCTGAAGAAACATCCAGGTGACAGTATCCTCACAAAGCAGCAGCAAAGACTTTGTTTATTATGATCTTCAGTTCTGAGCTTTGGGGTGATCAAATGTAGCAACATATGAATTGAATTTGCTAATTACCGTCTTCTACTGGATCCCACACAATCTAAGCAGTACAGCCCTGCTGTACTGATATTACTGTCAGGATTTAAAGAGGGGAAATGAAAATCAGAAGGTGTTGCTGAAGAGCCAACTACAGATATACAAACATGAGAAATAAATATGAGCTCAGGCCAGGACAAAGGCACTGGTGAGATTTCAAACCAAGGCAAGAGTTTGGGTTAAGTATGAAGTTCCACTCCCACCTAGCTGCTGCAATTTTATCTTCCTCCCTTCCTTTCTGACTGTTTTCTTGTTAAAACCATGTTTTAAGTTCCCAATATAAAAAGACTGAATTTAAACCTATACATATATAGCCAAGATACCAGTACCTTTATTTTTACATGAAGAGATAGTTAAACCAAACTATAAAAACCAAACTCTCTACTAAAATATATATGAGTATCTATGTTGTGGGCTGTATCTGTGCAACCAATAAAAAAGAACCAATCTCAAATTCTCTGTCTCGATTCTGTTAGAGCTCAGCACTCTTCCAAGGACTAGAAAAATGGTTCCTATGTTCATCCTTCCCACACTTTCTATTCCTTATGCTTTTTTTTGCCCACATGAATAACCCTGTGCCTTGAGTCTTTCCTGATCAGTACACCATGGATTCTTGACAGCTTCCTGGATGTCTAAAGGGTCTTTGAACAGGTGAAGTGAACCTAAATAAAACACAGTTAAACACAGTGCACAAAGCACAAAAATGCCCCCCAAACTTATCACAGGCTAAGCTTTAATTTAGGGAATGTTGCATTTCATATATGGCAAGGAACATTCTCTGGCTGTTGGACTTGGGAGTCCTTGCTAATGCATGTTTCAAGATGGGCATTTTAGCATTCTGATGTATAACAAAATTTTTAAGATAACCTTTGCTCTTTACCTTGATGTGTGAACACTTCAGAAATATTTATGAGTGCTGCACTCTGTCTAACATTGATAAACAGTAATATAATTGCCAAAGTTGAAGGAAATCTTTTCACATATGTATTTTATGCTGGAATGATTCAAACCACTTTCAACAAGCTGCAAATTGCCCTGTGAGCTGCCCCTAATCACGAATATGTTGCTCTGACAAGGCTGGAAAAGATGTAAGAGCACAAAAGCTTCTCTGAGAGAACAAGTATGTCACAAAAAACTAATAAACAGGGAGACAAACAGCCTGCATTTGTTTCAATTATTCATGGCTCAGTTGTCAGCTGGCAATCTGCTCAAGGCTAAGGGACAGTCAGCAGCATTGTCTCTGCCCTGCACAGCTTACACACTTCAGTGTGTCAGCACAACCAGACTCCCAGGTGTTCAGGAGTGGTAGACAGACAAGGCTCTTCCCACATATCACACCTTTCCCACCTATTCAGGGAATCAGGCTGGGTGCAAAACAGCTCTGCTCAATCTGATTTCTCAGGGTGTGCTAGGAGCAGTTGTATGGTGAGGTAGAAAAAGAACATAGAAAGTGCCTTCTACTGCTTTAATTTCTCTGCTCATAGACACAGAGCAGACTCTTGCCTCAATGTAAATGCAAGTTATCCAGAATTTTGGAAATAAGGAGAAATAGAAGTTGGGTCAATATACAAAAGACAAAGATTGTATAATGGTTGTCCCCCTGCGTTAGTGCTCAACTCTCTAACCTTTAAACTACAAGTGGCCTCTTTTCTTCCTCTTGTCCATTTTACCATGAGTACTCATGTCAAAACTCAAGAAAGAGAGAAGGCTACCTCTGCTGATACTAAAAATTACAAGCACTTATTTGCTTTATTAGAGATCACGTTATCTTTAGTGACCTCCTGAATTTTATAATTAAAGTGACACATTATGCATATGAACACAAGGAAAAAAATAATTATCAGAGCATAAACCATCAAAGCACCAGATGAGCCCACTAAACATGATACTCACAACTGCAAAAGGGTTTGTTTATTACAGCAAAGTATAACCAAACATATACGAAGAGGATATTTCCAAATAAGCTTAATTACACAAATTCTTGTTTTCCTAACTGCTGCCAAGCATCCAAAAAAATTATCAAAACTAAAAAAAATTTAACTTAGAAATTTTCTTTGAGATGGTACACTTCATACACAGCTCAACAATAAACTGAGTCACCTTCCTAGAACTGAAAACTCATCCCTGACAGGCAGGTATTCCTTTATCTTACCTACAAGCTTCCTGTCGCTCTGAGGAAGGTAACAGTGACCAAGACACTCTTGTACTTTTTATCAGTAAGCATCCCCTTAAAAGCATCAATTTCACTATGGATTATCATTTCAAAGTATGTTCTTCCTTCATACAGAAGGAAGAGCACAGATTGGTGTAAAGACTAAAAGGCTGTGTGACATGGTTGAGTTCTGCACAGATCCATAGACAGGTTTTTTTGGGAAGTATTTTATAATTGTGTGCAACCAAATGGAAAGCTTTCTGATAAAGACCACAAATAATGCTTACTTACTTAGACCTGATGGCCTCTTTTCTAGAAAGCTACACTGTATAGCACAATTTCACACCTGGAGAGGCATAAACAATAATCCTTGGTGCATTAACAAATGACAATTCTAATAATCTGCACTGTGTTGCACTGCACAAAAGCTAGCTGCCCTACTCCCTCACAGACCAGAAGCACCTACAGAACTATGGGCCCTCATACCTGTAATTTGTTTTTTTTCTGCACTGAGACCTATCAAAAGAAATGAGAGAAATGACATTCAAAATACATCTGAGACAATTCTCCTTTGTTCTTTTTCTCTCCAACCTTCCAAGTCTAGGAAGGCTGTGTTCTGTTCTCAGAACATGGAGAAGGAATTAGTTCTAATCATCTGAATCTGAAGTGCACAACTGAAGTGTTCTGTAATAGTCACACAAAATATTTTTTCTAAAACAAGTGTGTTTTAAAAGAATCTGAATATAATACCATTTTAATTACCTCTCTGGAGAATCATCCTGTTTTTTAAACCCGGGAGGAAGAGCAGGCCCAAAAAAACCATCATCATCATCATCTTCTTCATGAATTCTTTTTGGCTTTCTGCAAATACAAATTTCACTTAATAATTACCTTGGCATGCATAGCAATTATCTACATTTTAAAAAGGAAAAAAATACATAAAATTATTTCAGATGGTCTTATGTACTAAATATCCTGCCGTTACCAAGGAAACAGTGCAAAAGGATCCAAAATAATTTGAAGCAATTAAAAAATTGGGAGCATAAGCTTCACTCCAAAAATGCTGACATTTAAAAAAAGGAAAAAAATAACAACCCCAAAACATTAACAATGCTTTTGCAATAGAAAGAAGAGTAGTATAATGTTGAAATACCATTTTCTAGTCACACCATAATTTCAAACTCAGTACACTTCTTTCTCCATTTTTATACATTCTGCATTTTGAAAAGTATTTTTCCCAGTTCAATTCTAATTAACTGAAAAACTATTGAATAAGAAAATAAGAAAAAAGTGAGTAATAATTACTCTAACACTCATTAACATGCCATAATGACCTTCAAGTGTTTTATACAATGCCTAGAACAAACACACACAAATTCTTAACACAGCAATTGTGAGTAATCAATCCACCAAATGAGAGTGTGTGCAGGCTCCTGTTACTTGCTAAACAATTCAGGGGTTTTTTTCATTAGAGTTGACTTGATTGAATGCATAAATTCATGCCCATTAATAGTTCTTATGGCCTCTCAGTGAGAGCTAGCATACCAAAACCAGGGCAAAATTCAAGTACCAAACACTTACATACATGGTAAGTGGGGTCTATCATTAGTAGAAACATGTAAAATTGCTGAACTGAAATAAAACATGTAAACATAGAGGTCTGATTGCCCCAAATAACTTAATCCCACTGTAGGGTATGAAATAGGTCAGCTGAACATTCTTGACCACAAAGAAGATGTAGAACATGTCATCAAAAGTTTTACAAAGGTACAGACTTTACCTTTTTTTCTTATAGACAAGATTGTCCCTTTCTGATAATTTAGACACACATTTAATTTGCAATACAATGTAAACACACAAATAACCTAAGACATACTCACTTGGATGCTGGATCTCCTTCTGTCTCCTCTTCAGAATCCCTGTTTGCGTCTGTGGGTAGAGGAAGGGATTCTGAGTCGTCATCACTGTCAGGAGTTTCTGAGCTACAGCTGCTTTTGTAGCCTGGAGGCAGTGCTGGTCCTGCAACTGAACATCCAGAGTTATTCGGCATCATAAAATCAGAGAATGGTTTGGATTGGGAGGGCCCTTAAAGATCATCCAGTTCCAATCCTCCTGCCATGAGCAGGGAACCTTCTGCTAGACCAAGTTTAATAAGGATACATATTGAACAGTTCACATGGGTATGATCTATCATAGCATTCCCAAAACACATATCTACTTGGAATTAAATTTATTCTATCACTGCTCTGTCTAGCATTTAGAGAAGATATCTAAAAAGATGTCTAGAAGTTACTTTTTTCAGTACCATATTTCAATAAACAACATGCCCTGAATTGTACTAACTTAGTATGTGACTAATCCATTACTACATGAGTGTCTTCTGGAACAGGACTAGAAAGCCCTGTTCTATATAACAACGATTTACAATGCATATGACATAAACCAGTATATTTAAAAGAAACTACCACCTTAATAAAGCATTTGAAGCTTACTAGTAAAGAAACACATCATTTGTGCATACACTGCATCGGAGACCATGAAGTATTAAATGGGAGCACCGCAAACACAACGTATTAAATTAACTGTCAGCCTGCTTCAGGAATCATTTACCCATTAAAGTTACTCCCAGTTCAGCTAAGTGTGAACTGCAGGCACAGACTTAGGTACTCCACTAAAAAATGGATGATTTAGGCATTCAAAGAATGAATTCTTCAAAGAATCATTGCTGTCAGAAGGCCAGAGCAGTGCATGGAGCTGTCATGCTCTGGTCAGTCCTTCACCCTCTGGAGTAATGACAAAGGGGGATATCCTAGCAAAGGAAAGATTCGGATGCTAATACTGCTAACAGGCCTGAGCTGCTTCTGCTGCTGCCCCACCAGCAGACACTAATCTTTACAGATTGGTTTGGATATAGTACCATGTACATTGGTCCAGAAGTAGCCTAATCATTGATCCTAATAGCAAATGTCCCCCAAGCAGGACACTTAACAGGGATACCCTCCCAGGCTCAATCAACAACGAGCCAGTTGGATGGAGTAAGCAAAGGGCAGCAATGGTCCCAAGGTAAGAGGCCTTCCCAGATCCAGGGCACTACATGAAGCACCAGCACCCATTTACAGAAGCTCAGTATGAACAGCCTACTGATGATTTAGCATCCTAAAGATGAGGAGACACAGACACCATTCCTCCTTTTAATATTTCCAGCACTGAGTACAAGACTGACAGGACAGAGGGGTGTTTTGGTGAGAAAAAGACATTGTTCACTTTATGAATAATCAAGGGTTAGATGAAAAGATGAATGGTACCAGGAAATTGCATCTCCAGTTAAAGAACTACACTTTTTGATAGTGCAAAATACAAAACCTGATACAGATTATAGTTCCATTGTTAGCTGACAAAGGCCAGGCAGAAATCGAGTCCTTCGAATGAGCTTAACAAAGCTTTTACTCACCCTTAGTACAAGACACAGAACAAGGACAGTCCCTTAGTTACAGAGCATCCAGAAAGATCTGCAACTTCTTTGTTCTCTGTCTTAATAGGGAAGACTTTAATGGGACATAGAAACCCATTACAGCACTAAGAAGGAAAAAAATCCCCAACAAATTGCCCCTCGCCCCCCAAAAAAATCCAAACAACACAACACTCCAGCCTATAAAGGTAAAATAAGCTAAAGATCAGAGGGAAACAATAGATGCATGCTAAATAGGAATAAAAACTGCTATCAAAAAGTCTCCTTTTTTGGTATGAGAAGAAAAGCACCGCTAGATAAAAAGCAGTGAAAATCCAGACAAAACCTGCACAACAGCTTTCTCCAGCTGCCTGGAGCCCTGACATCATGCAAGCATATTTCATTTGCTCTGAATGCAGACAAGTAAGAGAAAGGACTTGGAGTGAAAGTAAAAAACAAGGGTGCAGCTTGATGAGTCTGATACTGCAGAGAAAGACGGAAATTTGGAGCAGCTTTGTGAGCTGGAAAAAATTAGTAAAACCCAAACTATTTATGGAGACTGGTCCCACGGACATGTTGTCCAACACCAGGGCTAATAAACATACTTTCACTCCAATGCCTCTCTTTCATGTTGGCAAGACTGTTTGCATGGGCTGTGCAATAGACTGGATCAGGGAACTTGAGAGGCATAACAATAACACTGCAAACCCCAGCATTCTCCTGAAAGAATTGTTTGTTTGTGGAATGGCAACCTGAGAAGGACAACCAGGAATGATGTAGAGACAGAGACTGATTAATGAAGGACATTTAAAGCCTGAGGAAGAAGTCATTGGACATGGTGAAAATAAATGGAGGAGAAAGAAACTTGGGATTAAAAATTAATATGGTCATGATACTGACTGAGACTAACAATCAGTACAGGCAAGGACACAGCTATGGAGCAAGGTGGTTTGGGGAGCCGCAGGGAAGAGCAGAAAGGCAGGAATGGGAACTGCTAAGCATAGATTCTAGAAGCAAAGAAAGGAAAAGGTGAGGAGGAAGGCCAAGATCTAATCAGAAGACTGTGAATTAAATACCCCAGAAGCCAGAGAAAAGTAGAAAAATATAGATGAAAGGAGGAACAGAGGAGACCTCTGTGGCAGGTACCTAAAGGCAGCAGGGTGAGGAAAATAAATTGATGTAGCAGCGGTAGAACAACAGAAAAGTGACAAAGTAACCAGAGCTTGGAACAATTTGAAGCAGAACGACGGGATGAAAAAAGTATGAGAAGAAAATTTTGAGGATGGAGAGAAACAGAACCAAGTCACATTGAAGTGAATGTTTCAGGGATGCTAGAAGTCACCATCCTACTAATGTTGCTCTGACTTGCCTTGTCTGCTGAGCTAGCTCTGGTGACTGAAAATTAAGTCAATTCAGTTCAGAAACCAAATTAAAAACTACTATTTGCTTTGTTTAGCTAGGTCAATTTCTGCTGTATTTAGGGACTTTAATCTACCACACCATCAGGCATGCACAGGGAAGCTCTCTAGGACAGACAGGGCCTTCCACCTTCACCAATAATGGTAGATCAACTCAGATCACATGAAAACATCTGTATTGTAACAAATGTGGCCTCAATGCCGAAATAGACAAAACTTCTTTCTGCATCCCTGGTTATTTTTAGCGATTCCCTAGCATTTCTCTCGTGCTGGTACAAGGACAGCAGTGCAGCAGGGAAAAATGGACCAAAGGAATATGATTGTCCAGCAGGAGCACAATTAGACCAGCTTCAAAGCACCACCAGGAGGTGAAGAATCAGGAGATGCATGTGTCCCATGGGTTGGTCAGCGATAAGCTGAAGAAGGCAAAGGATTTGCCAGGGGTAAGCTTCTGGGTCTGTCCAACTACCACTTGTTCCCATTCTCTAGCTGACTGAGGGTCACAGAGTGTTAGTGGCATCACAATTCTGACAGCAGAGATAGTTGGGTCTTGGAGTAATTTTGGCCACACATACACTCCCCCTCTCCTTTTCTAATCTGTCTCTGGTTGGCAGTATGGTTTGTCCTATGATAAGAACACTAAAGAGTATTCCCAGGAGAAAGTGTCTGGATGCTGCATCCAGAGGTGGGTGGGGCACAGGGCTCCAGGGTGAGCTGCTACTGATTGTGGTGCACATCAGTCTGCATAAAGGCATACAGTGCTGCTGGAGACTGGGCCAACTTGTTTCCCTAGGTTGCAGAGAGCTTCCAGGTGGATCACCCCAAGCAGGGATGCCTGCAGGGTACATGCAACCCAAAGACAAGGAACACTCACTTTTGGATGGGTGAATGTAAAAAGCACTAAGATCTGGTGAAGTCCAGAGATATAATCCTAAAATAACAGCATATGTGCTTTGTAATTGTGAATTCTGCATGGCCAAAGACTGTAAAGTCATACGTTTCAAGTCAAACTTGCTTATAATCCTTTAGACATAAACTGTTGGCCATATCTGAGGCTATACGGACCCAGCTGCACCCAGACTTCTCTGAGAAGCTTAGAAAGCATGGGGGTCTCACAGAAGTTCATGACTCATGGGAGGGACCACGATCTAATTATACAATAATCCATTGTAATAGACGATGGAGTTGCTATTGAGATACTACACTGGCAATATTTACATACTGTAATAGTAGTAGACCTAATCATAATCATACATAATCACTGTGTCCTACTTCTTGCACCTGGCTTTGACTATGCTACCAGAGGATGCTCAAAGTCCTACTGTGTTGCTGTTGGGAGGCAGACACTATGAAATTGGAATAAAAAATTAAATGTCCTTAATGAAAAGCAACGAGCAGCTCAAATATCAGTGAGACCACAATAAAACAAACCATACTGGAAAAGCGGTTCAGCTTTAAAGGGTGAAGCATCTCTAGAACAGACAGAACACACAGGAGAAGTTGTTACTGAACAACTTCTAGGTTCATTTCACTCAAGACCCAGCAAGTGTTACAGCGCAGGATATGCCTGTGGCAACCCCATCACAAGATCTTTGGCATTCCAGGTGCAGGGCTCCAGCTGGAGTTGTACTTCTGTGCAGCAAAGTGTGTTAGACCAAAGTACTTGCTCTCCCTTCCTCCTCGGCACTGCAGCACTATGCCTCGGGGTTAGCAGGTACACTTAGTTGTTGTGAGAAGCTGTTGTAAGGCAGCAAAAGTTTGCAAAAGTTAAAAAACCAAATAAACAACCTCCCAGTAGCTGGGGTTTGGTGGCTTGGGCTTTTTTTTTTTTTAAAGCAAATAAATTCCTTCACCCGCTTTGCACAGACATCTCCAAGCAGATCCACCAGTGCTACTGTATACCATGGAACTGACATACACTGGGACAAAAAGTGGACAAACTAGACTGAGTAACCTAGACTAGATATTGCCAAAACACTCCATGTCATGAAACCATCATAAACCTAATGATAAGTTTAACTTGCTTTGTGGATTCATACATGATATACATACTTGCAACATGCATCATTGTGCTGATGGAAAATGAATTAGCCATCAACCCAGATAAGAACAGGAAAACTGCATCAGCTCAAACAAGCTTGCAGTCAGGGCTTCCACACAAAGCCAAGCTACAGACACAGAGCCTCATGTTACCATGGTGTCAGCTAATGCAGTATTTTTGCTCCCTCTTCTGGCTTAAAAAATCAGGAGTGCAGATGAGCACAGCAAACCTTTCCCGTCGAAGCTCCTTTCTTTGGAATAAGTGAATAATCGCTGACACACTGCCAGAAATTGAAGATGTACAGCAGTGACCCGAACGCGGATTAAAGACACGGAGTGCTAACTAGCTCAAAGTGCTGCTTCCAGAGATATTACTGACAGGGAACGTGCAAGTGTTTAAGTGGGGGAAACCGAGCTCCACTGCAGAAGAGCCAGCCTGTCAGCCTGCTGGTCTCAAGAGGGATCCCACTTCTGACGTGACTGCCCTCAACACCAGAGACTCCGGCAGGCGAGGCACCACAACCTCACTGACTGCCAGGCTGCTCTGCATCCCGAGGTACGCTGCCTGGAAAACCACGGTTCCACGAAGTGGATTGGTTTGACCAAAGGCCCAACCTCCACCTCGCTTTCCTGCCCAAACTTCACGCTCAGAGCTACTAAAAAGCACAGGCTTCAAAGCCCACGCGAGACTCGAGAAGGAAAAAATAAAGGACTCCACGCAGTATTTTTCTAAAACAAGTTTTAGAGGGTTTCGTATCTGTAGTATCCCATCACATAAGGCTTCCACCCCCCTCCCCCCCGAAAAAGTCACTGCGATAGCTCCCCGCGAAGTTTAGCTCCATTCAGGTGCCGCACTGGCTCATCCCGCATGGTGGAACACTGCCTGCACATCCCCGTTATCCCACCCGCGGAGCATCCCGCGCTGTGCCACACGGGCCGGGAGCCCCGTTATTTCCCCCCCCGGCGCATCCCCGTTATCCCCCCCCGGCGCATCCCTGTGTTCTCACCCTGGCTGAAGTCCTCGCCCGGCTCTGCCTCGGCGCGGTGCGGGAAGCCGGGCGGCAGCGCGGGGCCGATGAGCTGCCGGGCCATAGCACAGCCCGGCCCCCCCACCTTCCCCGACCCGTCCCACTCCGCCTCCCCGCTGCCCGGTCCCCGCCCCTCCGGCGCTTTCGGATGATGCAAATCCCGCCTCGTCAGGAGGGCTCTCCTTCCTCAGCCCCGGACGTGACGCGTGTTGCGGGGCGGCCGCCCCAGTGGCCCCACGTGGTGGTGGTGGCGGCATCGCATCGCGGAGCAGCGGCTGCATCCGACATGAACCCCTTCCCCTGGTACCCACCGCCCCCGCCGGGACTCCCTCCGCCAGGGATGCCGCCGCCTTTCTTCTGCCCGCCGCCCTCCTGGGAGCCGAGCTTCTGGGCTGCGCCCGGGCCCTTCCCTCCGCCAGGGCGATACCCTCCTCCCGACAGCTTCCCGCCGCCCAGCACCTACACGGCCACCGACACCTGCTCGCAGCCCTCCGACAGCATCCCGCCCGCCGAGGGCTACTCGCAGCCCAAGAGCTGCCCTCCTGCCAAGAGCTGCTCGCAGCCCGCCGAGAGTTGTCCTCCCGCCGACAGCTACTCGCAGCCTGGGAGTTACCAGCCCGCTCAGAGCTACCCACAGCCCGAGCGGTACCCGCCCGCCGAGAGCTACTTACAGCCCAAAAGCTTCGTGCCCCCGAATGGCTACACGGCCCCCGCCGCCTGGCACCCACCAGCCTATGCAGCGAGACCGCAGGGCCCGCAGCCAGGTGAGGGGCGTGGGGGAAGAAGGCGTCTCTTGGACCCACGGACTCCTTTCCTGTCCCGCACAGGCAGGGGTGCTGTGGCTGTCCCCAGCCCTTAGCGGGTGGGGGACTCTTCCCTCCAAGCATGCTGGTCGTGCAACCCTCTCTCATCTCTTTCTTGTCTTGTATCTTCCCTAGACCTTCAGTGAGCCCATCGAGGGAGAAGGGAGTGTGTTTTACCATCTGTCTGTGTAATTGCCTCTTTTTTTTTTTTTTTTTCCTATTCCAAAGGTGGAAATGGTAGTTTCTCCCAGAAGTGGCAAGGCAAGCAAGTGCCTGCATTTAGTAAACGTCCAGAAGAAAATAACAAGCCAAAGGTATGAACTGGGGTTACCCACACAAGAGGGAGATGGACCTGTTGGAGTGGGTCCAGGGGAGAGCAACAAAGAAAATCAGGTGGTTGAAGCATCTCTCCTGTGAAGAGAGGCTGAGGGAATCGGAGTTGTTCAGCCTGGAGAAGAGAAGGCTCCAGACAGACCTTACAGCAGCCTTTCAGTACTTTAAGGGGACTTACAAAAATGATGGGGACAGACTTTGTAGTAGGGCTTGTAGTCAGAGAACAAGGAGTAATGATTTTAAACTGAAACAGAGTAGATTCAGATTGGACATAAGGAAGAAATTTTTTAGCATGAAGGGGGATGGGAGGCTGGCACTGGTTGCCCAGAGAAGCTGACCTATCCCTAGAAGTGTTCGAGTTGGATGGGGCTTTGAGCAATCTGATCTAGTGAAAGATTGTCCCTGCCTGTTGCACGGGAGTTGGAACCAGATGGTCTTTGAAGGTTCCTTCCAACCCAAACCATTTTGTCATTCTCTGATGATGTTGGTGTTTGTGGATCTTGCCCCATGGTACTATGGAGATCCCGTACTTTTGTCCAAAGTGCTGGTCCTTAGAAGAGGGCAAACATAGGACAGTCTGTAAATCTTGACCGTGTTTAAAGATACACTTCAACCAAATTGTAACACGGGTTTGTGTTAGAAAAGCCCTTGTTATGGTGATGACTGAGTGCCTAAATTACATTAGTGCTCTGTGATACCATCAAGACCAGAAAACCAGAGGACACTGATGTGTGTCCTGGAAGAGGGAAGGACCTGTGCTGCCCTCTGGATTTGTACATGTCGTTTGAGGGCAGTCATAGTCTCTCTTGATAAGGAAGAGACTCATGGCTGTAGCCTGGTTTGCCTCACAGCCCTCAATAAGTCTGTGCCAGCCTGATACCTTTGCAGAAGTGATAATTGATTGAAAGGTGATAGTGGAAAGAGATGAGTGCAGGGCACTTTGTTTAGAAGATAAGTGATTTGATCATTCATGTTACGCTACCTTATCTTTGAAACTTTTGAAATGTGTAACTGATGGCTTTATTAACAAAAATATTCATGATAGTGTTTCACAACTAATTAAAAATAGGAGTATCTTGTAGCTGCGATCTTACAAGTATTTCTTCTTTCTCAGACCAAAAAGAAAAAAGAACCAGTTTTCTCTCATTATTGTGATACCTGTGACCGTGGCTATAAAAACCAGGAGAAATATGATGAACATATTTCACAGCATAAACAGGTTGAAGAGTTTGGCTTCTTTTATTCACACTTTGATTTTTTAATTTTCTCCCTGATAAGTAGTTATCTGTAGTCGCTCTTTGAATGGAAGACTTAGCAGAGAGATTCCAGAGCTATGTAAAGTATTGGTGGAGGACTTTTTTCTGAATGCTGTGTGTAAGGGAGGTTTTAGTTGTATTTTTGGTTTTCTAACTGAAGTGTTTTTAAATGTTTTTCCTCTGAAGTATTGTCAAATGATAGGAATTAATTCACTGACATCAGTACAGCATGTACAATTTTTGTGTGGAAAATATTTTAAAAATCCACTCCTTTATTGCAAAGAAGTATCAGAGTTTGAAATTGGAGAGTTCTGCCAAGTTTTCTCTTAGGTAACTTCACACTATCTCCAGTTATGAGAAACGTTGGCTACACTGTTTTTTCTAAAGTCAGATGAAATTTAAAAGCACATTATCCCTTCTTACTGTTTTTACAGCCACTTTGTGTGGAAACTGAGTAACTTCTGTACAGCAAACTGTACAGGCATCTGTCACCAGTATTGTCTGAAGTGTGCTGAAATGCTCGTTTGGAATTTGTGTAATTTGATGTGTTTTAAGTTCACCCTCTTACCTTGCAGTGCACTGAAGAAGGCTGCAGTTTCAGTGCACATGAGAAGATTGTTCAGATACACTGGAAAAATGTAAGTACTCCTCTGGGCCCAAAACATGAGTCTTTGCCATCTTTAGTCCCTTTTCTCATTCTTTGGTGGTTTGTTTTCATTCATCTGGAAAGAAAATGTGTCATCTCTGAGCAGAATCTCTTTTAATACAAGTGGATGAAAATATGTTGAATATTATGGGGGTTTTATAATAAATGAATTTTGTCATCACTGTGTGCAGTCTCACCACTTTTGGAGGTGAAAACAGTGTGATACCACTACAGGTGACATAATGATGCTTTTCCTCCCTTTTTCCTAGTTTTTTCCTTTCCCCTTTTAAACACCTATGAAATACTTTTTTCTTAGGCACATGCACCTGGTGCTAAAAGAATAAAATTAGATAGTCCTGAAGAGATTGCTAGATGGAGAGAAGAAAGAAAAAGGTAAGACTTGTGGCCTATGAATTTGTTTTACTGTATTTTCCCTGTGTGATTGTTAGGTGACAGGTGCAGGGCAGTAGCCACACATATTCGGTGCTGTTCCATTGACTCTGAAAAACTCCTTCTCAGAGTGTGAGCTGCAGAGACTATAATAATTTGGAATATTACAAGATAAGGCAAGATACCAGCAGAGAAGGAGTAGCTTTCCCAGATGTTTGATTTTGTACCCCAGGTTAGGTGAGTGTCTCAATCCTCTTAGCCTGAGGACTAATTACATTTTAAGTCAGAAATGTGTGTTTCTGGGATGTTTCTCTAATAGCTAAAATATCTGGAACTATATCTGGAACACATCCTGTTGTGTGTATATTTCTGCATCTTAAGTTGTCTAACTAGACTGCAGCATGGAGTTTTCCTAGTTTTTTGAGGACTTTCTGCATTATTTGATGTTTTTCTACTGCAAGAGAACAACATCAATGAATGATGTTGTCTCAGGTAGTCTTAATTTATATTTTTTATAGGGTGCAAGGCAAAGCTCTCCTGTACGCAGTATTTCTCATTATTTCTCAATCTGTGATGTGACAGTCTATCACTTTTTTCTTTTGACTAGGATTGAAGTGTTTAAAAATTCATATTTCCATAGATATTATCTCACAGATTTTCCTCAGAATTGAACAAATTAAAATCTGCCTCTTCTGCAGGAGAAAGGTGCTGCAGGCTTTCCTCACTTCTGTTCGTGATTTAGAGTATAGTGTTCTGAGTGATCAGTGCATGGGTTTTGTTTCTCTGAGCACGAGTCCTATTTGCAGAGTGGGTAGTGATTAAAAATTTAATTTTGAGATCAGTGGTGATGAGCTAGGGTGATGCACTGGTAATCTCTTTTTTTGTAGTGAAAATAAACCTAGTTGTCTGATGCAGTCTTACTGATGAATCCAGCTTGTGTTTGTGTCAAAAGCAGTATTAATACATTCTTGCTGTGTACTTGACTTCCATTAATAAGTTTTTATACAGTGTTTTTGTTAAAAGAAAGAAATGAGTGTAATGTATTGTAGAATGTTTATTGCCTCCCATCACTTTTTTCATCATTTCTACCAAATTGCATCTTTATAGGAAATGAAGATAATCCGTACGTGGTTTTTGTTTTTATTTTTTTTAAATATGTTTGGTTGATAAACAAGAAATTATTTTCTCTCATGTTAAAAATGCCATAGTTAAAGTGACAGAAATTGATTGTGGTCTGTGCAAATACAGGCACATGTTAGATTAAGCAGGTTTGTTGTTAGGTTAATTTTCATTCTAGGGTTTCCTTTTATTCAAAAGATACTTAAGAGATTGGTTTTTGTCTTCAGTCAACATATTATTTTCTTTTTGAGTGACCTACATCTAATTTTCTAACAGTATCTCCAAGTAAAAAGACCAATACCCACGTACAGTCTTTGAGTGACTCTTTGCTACTCATTTTCAACTTCTGATACACTTTTCTGATTTAGAATGTGTTCAGGAGAGTTTCTGTCTAGTGGTTGATGCTAAGGTTTAAGTGCTGAAATTGTGTATAAGGTGTATATGTCATTAGGTTCTTTACTGTTTACCAGAACACTAGGGAAGTAGGAACTGAATGTACAGATGATGATGAAGGTACTGTTTGCATGGAGAGTGGATGCTGTGAGTCACAGCAGCCTTTACAGTGAATTATAAGGGTGATGCTCTACCTGAGATGGTTTGGTGGAGTTTCTAAAGAATCTTACAGTAGATACTGTTGGTTTTTTACAGATTAATGTAATTTGGCTGTGGTACAACATTGCTGAAAGCCCTTGCTTGCTACAGCACCGTAAAATCAAAGAAAACAAAGTCTTGTGGTCACAACCACCAACCAAAAAAGGCGAAATGGCATTAGGACTGTAAGACAAGGCCACTAGATGGAGTAGTGCCGTACCGTATATTGGTACTTCAAGCTTTCTGTGGGCACCTTACTGAGCCGTGATAGATGGATATGGAAAGTCTACCTGGGTGGCTTTTGTTACTCTTTGTACAGCAAGGAAGCGTACTAGCATCCTTTTAATTAAAGAAAGTGGGTGGGGGACAGGCAGAGAGAGAAAGCCATCTGGAACTTTTGTGAAGCTTTAATTGGGTCGCCAGCAAAGCATTGGTTTAGTACTGAAGGTCTGTTGTTGACTTACAGTAAACATTGCATTGTACACAAAAAAAGGACACCAGAGGGAGTCTGAGCTATTAAGCAGTCTTGGCTTATGGTGACAGGAAAAAAACCTTTTTCTTTCTAGAAGCTCCTGTCAGAGCTAAGAATGAATCATTTTAGGTCATTAGTAGTTTGTTTCTAATTAGGTTGCAGTGATTTAACATGTGTGTTTCCGTGCTGCATCCTGTCTTGCTTGTTCTTTCAGCCGTTATAAATAATTGCTTGGTTACAGAGTTGAGATTTTTTTTCTTCTTAATTAGCTGCTGTGTTGCTCAGTTGTGTATCCTGCTTAAAGTCTTTTAGAAAGAGCCTGTGTTTAAAGTGCAGCCTTACTCACATAGAGGGAGGAGAAGGGGGAGAGATGGTAAGGAGTATTTCTGGATGAAGTAGGATGGGTTGGAATGCTGTTTCCCTGTTGAACCTGCTGAGCCAAGCAATCTAATTAAGCAAACAGCAATAGAGATGAAGTTTCATGGTATCTTAGGGTTTCCCCGTGTTTTGCAGACAGATAGATGTGAAGTCTGACATCAGCTTTTTTGTTTTGATTTATCCTGTCCTTTCCAAGTGTTGGGAAATGTGCTGCTTTCAGCACATTTTTTTCTTAAACATGAGCTTAAAGAAAATTATCTGCAGTGCCTTTCCTTAATGTGTCAGAATGAGATACTGCTGCCTTCCCTTCTTCCCAAGTGAGATCTGTTAGCCCATCTGTTTCTCACCAACTCTTCTTGAGCAAAGGTTATTAGTAAGAACGTGTCGAGGCTGCTCTATCATTACCGTCACTCATTAAATGTACTGTTGCTTAGGTTCTAATACAACATTGGAAGATTTTTGTGATCTTGTGTGTTACTTATAAATTCTCCTCCTCCTCCCCCTACCTTTTTTTAATCTGTTTTGGTTGGTTTTTTTTCAGATAGGGGTTGTCTCTTGTCTTTCCTTGCAATACATCTCATAGGCTGAGCATGTGCTTAATGAATGAAGTCCAATTGTGTTAACCACACAACTTTTAATTAATTTGTGGTTCTCTAGTTGAATAATGATAGTTCTAGAGTAGCTTGGAATCCTCCCTGGTGTTCCATTTATAGTAATTAAATGTAGTATGAAAAATAATTTCTTAGTACCTGGTAAATTAGAGAAGGCAAAGCAAAGTAGAAGGAATGTGTCGGTAGATCAAGGTAAGCATAGATACAGTGAAGTTTACTCTGATCTGCAGGGATGGATTAGCAATAAAACTGCCTCAGCTGACACGGTAACATCAGGTGTGGAAGAGTTGAACCAAGATTTTATCAGCTCTCTGTTGGGTCTCTTTGTTCCCGTTGGGCTGTCCATGTCCCCTTTGCTGTTGGTTGTGCATAGGCAGTTAAGACCAACTCAGATTATTGGTTCACAGTGCCATTCCTATTAAGGTAAACTTGTATAACTCTTGGCTCAGAAAGTCATTGTGTGAACTGCTATAGAAACTGGTCTCTTTCCTGTTAGACATGGGCAAAGCTTTAGTTTTTCATTGCTTGCTAAGAACTAGTTTACTCCAGTGTTTATGTGAGCAAGGTAAAGTACGCTGGTCTATAAAAAGAATGCATGGGTCTGACTAGTGCACTCAGTGATTGAAGTAAAAAAATATATTCACTAAAACACACATGTTAGTGATTATGTTCAGTGTCACCATTCCCTGTCTCTGAAAGCTTGGGGTAACCTTTACCTGCATGTTTTACTTTGTTGGTATATATGCAATATCCTCAACCTGAAAACCAGTTTTCTGGTATTATTCTGACAATTTATACCGTAAAACTTCCAATTTGGATTATAGCAGTGTCTTATCGTTGGAAACTGCAGCTGCTCTGAAATGGGGCCATCTTCTCAGGCACTACTTGCTTTATGAAATCTGCTGTGCCAGACCATCATGTTCTGGTTTAACTCTCTCTTTTACAGTAAGTTGCTTAGGTTTGTAAAACCTTTGTGGGGACTGATGAAGTTGTTTGTATTCAAACTCCTGTATTCAGGACATAAGCACTGGGCTACTTTTTCTACTTCAGTTGTGTTTGTAGGTAACATTTTAAGAACCTAATTTTGTTAGGGGAGGAGGGCATGCCGGCTTTCAGGGGTTCAAACCCAAGGCAGCTCACTGGATTTGAACACATGGCCTTTTATTTGGGGAGATTCAGTCACTACAGGTTCTACCTTCTGCATTGTCACACCTATGTTCAGGAGCAGTCTTCCTAAACTTAGCCTTCCTGAATAAGAATTCTCTCTATAAGAAAGATCAAATTGCTCTCTTCTTGATTTTTTGACCTCTCTTGAGTACTTTGTGGCTGTCCTTTAGTGAAGTTTACAAAGTCTGCCATGAAGCTGTACCTCAAGACCATAATGTTTCCCTTGGAGGCATCTGCCTCCACATAAGGTCCAGCTGAATTTTGCTGCCTCAATGAGTAGATTTAGCCAATGCTAGGAGGTGCACAGACCTTTTTGTGCTGGGGCTTCTGTACCGTAGGAGTTCTGGAGTTGCTCTGGGGCTGGTACATTGGAGTGGGTGAGTAACTTTGGTCTACACCTCTTTGGTCTACTTGATTTTTACAAAGTGAACTGGCATTAACTTGGCCCAGTAGGACCCACTATGACCCACTGATGGGCTTAACCGAGCCTTGTCACACAGCAGAGCACTGGGAGAGGAGTGAACCCAGTCTACCATGTGCTGAGGCTGGTGAGCTGAAGACTCTAGAGCTTACTGATGGAAGAATAAAGTCGCAGGTGCTCGTTGTGAGTGAAATGAAACACCACATGTTTGCTCTCAGAATAGGTACATTTTCTGCACCAGTGAGTAAAATGAGAAGAATTGGAGAAAATAAACTGAGCCACCACAAACAGGTGCCTTCAGATGTGCTCCTGCAGGCATACCTGGACTTGTGACTTGAGCTCTCGCCAGCTGTTAGTTATTGCCTGTGTCTGTGGGAAGGGTGGTTCAGGAGAAATCTGTCGATCTTGGCAATGAATTGCACTGGAAGTGTTCATGCAGTCCATTACGGTGGCTCAGTGGAGGGAGTGGTAGCTCATAGGAATGAAAGTGGGAGGCATTCATGTCTCAAATCATGTTGCAAGAGCATGTCTGAATATGTTCTTAATCAGCATAAGTACTGGAGCACTTTGAAGACTCCTTTGTTCTAGGATTTAGGGTCTTCCTTTATATTAAAAAAACAAACAAACAATTTCTATGACAAGCTTGGGGATTTTTGGAGTATAACTACTAATTTTATAACTCACTCTTCCCCTGTGAGCCTTTATATGTGTGAAGGAAAACATCTTAAAACTGGAGGGATGCCAAGCACAGTGGTCTTTGTCAATGCAAAGCTCTTGTGATTAAAGAGTTTATTGCATGTTTGCTGTGTGCTGCAAGTGTTATAAGAAGGATGAACAAATGTAACTTAGTTCCCTATTAGGGAAGAGCAGAGATAAAGCATCTAATTAGCTTCTTCACTTGAGCTGTATGGTGGATTTCTGGGAGAAATCCAATGAATATAGATGTTGACTGCTCATGTTCAAGTCCTCTTAAAGGAGACAAGTTCTGTAGTGTGTTTAGGTTTGTCTCATAGAAGATGCTTCTCTTCTTCCCTTGGTATGCAGTTGAAGCTGTCCTGAATCAATGTGACACTTAGCAGTCATGCTGTAAAGTGGGGAAAATGCATGTGATAAGATTAAATATTTAAATAAAGAAGTGTCTTTTTTCATAACTATATACAGTGAGAAGCTGTTCTAAGTTTCTCTTTACTCCATTTTAATAGACATCGAATATTTATACTTTGTGTTTCCATCCAAAAGCTGGGGGAGTACGTGCATGTGTTTCCCATTTACCACCTTTATCTCAAAGCACTGGGATTTAGCTAACAAATGTTTGCAGAGCAACTACTGTAGCCATTTTTGGGCTTTGATGGTAAAAAGCCTCCTCTGTGGGCTTTGCATGTTAGAACCAGTGTGACGTTTGTCTGTAGGGAAGGATGTTAAGGGAGGTGGGGAATGGAAGAGAGAGATGGTTATAACAGTAGATTGCTTTTGATCTGCATGGCTTAGCAATTTTTCTTGAAGCTGGAGTTAAAAAGGGGCGATAATTTTGGTGAACTAGAGGTCAGAGTGCAAGCACAATGTGGAATATTTCTTGAGTGGAAACTTGTGTGCTTTTCTCGAACTTTCACATTAAAGGAATCTTGCGCACCCCGAAGCTGTTCCTATAACCTTTTTTTTTTTTTTTCCCTTTTAATATTAGAAGAACTTAACAGTTAATTTGCTAAAAGCATGTTGTACCTGTTAATGCCAATCAAATAATCCAGTTGAAGCTTTATAAAAATAGAATTGGAGGACCATATGATGCTGTTATGTGTTGGGACAAGCAGAGGGTCCATGACTGTAACCAAACTGTTTGTCTGTAGCTTATTTGCTGGGTTGGTAAATCTAAGCGTGATCATTTGATAGACATTTTTGTTTTGTGTTTTTTCATCTGGATATGTAAGCATAAATGCATTTATGTTTCTTTTCCTCACCAGTGCCTTTTTAAGAGAGAAACAGTCTGTTAAACTTCCATGAAAAGTTTTAAAAATCTGTGATGTTTATAGAGGAAACTGGTTTGGTAAAGGGGGAATTGAGAAAGCCCAGTGACTCCTTTAAAGGCCACTGAAATTTTTTTTCTTCCTTCTAGAAATTTTCCTACTTTGGCCAATGTTGAAAGGAAGAAGGCGCTGCAGGTGCAGAAGGAGGAAAGGGGCGAAGTGCTGACTACCCAACAGTTTGGGTAAGTGTTTTGAACTGTGTCTGGTGTTTTCCTCCTTCACAAGTATGCTGTCTTACCGTGGTCTCCCAGCACTTACTGCTTCCACTGTATACATAGTCTCACTGCCCTTTAACAGAGGACAGGTCTTTTGACAAACTGCAGATGTAATATTCTTTTGTTTGCTTCATGGTGCTTCTTAGTCCACTTCAGTTGAATCAAACAATACCTATATTAAAAATCTGATATTCTTGCTGAATTCTGTAGTCTGGCTTGTTTGAAAAAGCCGCATTCTAGTGGCCATTCGTTATATTAGTGTAACCTTGGTCTCTGAAAAAGTAGTAATGGGAACAAAAGTCACGCAACATAATGAACCCATGTGGTCTAATGCTTTAATGCCTGAAAATGGCCAAGAGAGATTTTATGAGCAGATTTGGTTTCTTAATCTCTCCTTTCAGAGGATAAATCAATAATAAGTGAAGAGGGGAGAAAGATTTAACTTTATTTTCACGTAGCTTTCATTATTACTTAAGTAGTGCTGCTTCTTTCTTATCATCCCTCCATCATCTTAGATACCCTCCATCATCTTTATCTATCTGCCACCATTGTTCTGAGCTGGTACTTACTCATCTTGGATTTTTATCCATTCTCCCCTTATAAATTACTTTGCAGTATGGTTTTATTCTTTTCACTTCCCTCAGTGTCATTGTTAGGTGGAACCAGCTAACTTTATTAGGTCTACTTCAGGACTTGTGGGAAGAAATTTTTTTTGAAGTGTTAGAATGAGCCACACTCCTAAAATATTACTAGAGTGACTGTGTTGGAAGACAGGAACAGTCTAAGTCCTAAGGGGTCTGTCTAAATGCCATTCGCTGCTGCGTGCAAGTGTATCTGGGGATTGCTTGGCTTTTTCTTTTTCAGTGGGGTTTGACACCAAACAAAACCTGCACCACAGTAAAACAGTTGGACCAGTGCAGAATAAGAAACCAGTGTCACCAAACTACCTTGGTGCAGCATGTGCTTCAGAAGATCCAGCACTTACCTGCCCCTTCCAACCAGTTGCCTTTCATAAGTTTGAAAGGAAAGATTTGTAAAAGACTGAAGTAAAACTTCCTTCAGAGGATATAAAGTGTAGAAGTGCTTTGGACCCAAGAAGCCAAACCTAGGCATTGAGACTAAAGCTGCAAACATACATAATCCTATGTTTGGAGATTCTTATGAGCAAATATGAGTTCCTTGTCACAATAACAAACTGGTGTCTGCAGGTTTATTTGCTAACTCCTGTGGCTGTGAGTCCAGATGCATTATGTAGTCTTAAATGTCCATCAGCAATTCGAAGCTATTACATTTGCTAGTGGCTTTATAGCTGGTAAATTGTTGGGGAAAAAAAGCCCTCAAAATTACAGATTCTTTGCTTTCACTTAGTGACCTTTTACTCTGGTTGATTCTGGAAATCTTTACTTTTTCCCCTCTCCCTTCCCTGAGGTGCTAGCAGTATAGACTTGATGAATGGTCCAAAAGCTGTCATTTCTGCTTTGTATATCAACGGTAGAGATTCTGGAATTGGTGCTTATCTGGCAAATTTACTGATGCACAAGGCAAAAATAGAATACAGCTTATTCTCTGCAAGCTGTACTATTAAAGCAAATAGCTAAGTAAGATTTAGAAAGGATTAGATGCTCAACACTTCTATGTCGCTTTCCATTTGTGGTTGTCTGAAGTGCTTTACAAATGCTAATTCTCAGCATCCCTGCGTGTAAGGGACCTGCAGAAGGACCACTTCGGAAGTCTGACTGGTGTCTTGCAATAGTGGAGTAACAGTGCATGGCTCTCTGTTCCCTCTGAATGGGAAGTGAAGAGCAGTATATCTTTCACAAAAGAATGGCAGAAGACAGGTGCCAGGCTGATGTTTGTGACCTTGGAGTTTCTTTCAAGGTGTTTGAGGCCCCAGAGAACTTAAAACAACTAGAAATGTTTTTAAACCTTGGTCAAGGACAACACCTCTAATTGAGCCTTGTATTTGCTCAGTATCTTTTAGGTTATACAACAATGAGCTGAATTTAGAGCCTTGTTGTACAAACTCAGAAATGCAGTTTTCTCTCAGATGGAGTTGAATTATAGGAGCTAATATTAGGCTTCTTTTGTGGTTGAGAGAGTGATGCACAGGAAGGTGGTGAGTTGCCACTTGTACCTCAGGAGCCCTGTGGTGGGTGACGCTGTCAAGGCTGAGCAATCAGTGTTAGACACTGTCATGAAGTGATTGGAGAGTGAAACTAAGTATGTTTTGCTGTAATATAAAGTAATTTTGAGTCATATGACAGGCTATGTTCTCTTCTCAGAAAGAATTTAATTAGACTGAAAAAGCATGGAAGTGAGGAATGCTGGCAATGGGAACACTTCTGTACCAGCAAGGTAGTGGGTGCCTTGGAAAGGCTGTATGATGTAGACATAGAAAAATTGCATACGTGGCAGAGGTGAACAAGGTGTAGTCACGTGCTGTTTCTTGTAACTCAGTAAGGATGGGAGTACCAAATGACCATTCTAGATGTCAGATTAAAGACAAACCCAAAGAAGTCCTTTGTCACAACACAGAATCCCACAGCATGAGGTGCTTGGTAGACATGGGATAGTAGGGGCACTGCCATGCTGTCAGTGAAGCTGAGGCAGGAAGTACTGATCAGAATGAGCTATGGGGCTTATTCAGGGAAGTAGATCTTGTGTGTTTTTTGCTGCTGTAATGTACTGATGATGAATTACAATCTTGTTTTGCTGAATTAAGTTTCTGTTGCTTAAATATAGCTGTTTTCAGGATACTTGGGTTGTCGTGCTTTTTTGTCTTCGTCACACTTATTCTTGTGTCTATAGAATTTGACCAGAGTTTGTCAAACTTTCCAGGTATCTTTCTATTAACATGTTCTGTGTTTAAAGTATAACCTGAAATATTATGAAACCATGGAAGATAAGTGGAACCAGAATGCTGTGCTCTTACTGTATTTTAGGACTCATTCTTTTGTTTCAGTTTTTAAAAAATTTGTTATCCTGAGAGACATTCCTTTTACTCCTTTTCCTTGGAGTGGAAGAGATGAGCGGCGTGTTGGAGGCAAGCGTAGGTAGTTATTGCAGCTGATGGTGTCAGGTAGCTGAATGGATTTGGTGCAACAAGGTGCTTCTCTCAGCTGTAACTAGAAAAAGGAGACTTCAGCAGTTGAAGTTTGCTTATAGTAGATTATTTCTTTTTCATTTCATGTTCCCACTGTTTTGAATGGCTTAAATGCCTAATCCAAAGGTATACTTGTTGACTTTGTTATCTGAAATGAAAGCACCGTGTCCTCACACTGTGAATGATCAAGGAACTTGCTTAGCCCATGTACCTTTAGCCTTCTTAAAAACTAAAACTCATGAACGTCAAACTGGTCAGAATTCACCTTTGTCACATTGCCCTGCCAGTGAGATGAACTGTGACTACCTCTCTGGTCTTGTCACCATGTGTTAGCTGAACTGGTGTAAGTCCTGGCATTGTCCTGTGTTGCTGAACCTTAAATGTGGGCCTGAGCCATTTGGTTTTATCAATTGATTTTATTCTCATAGCCTATCACTTGTATGAGCTTTGTTTTTCTATTCCTCAGCAAAATGAAGGGGATGTGGAAACCTCCAGAAAATGGAGAGGCTCCTGGTCGTCAAGGAAGACACAGGAGAAGACAATGGCGCCCGTTCTGGAAGAAATTTAGGAAAAATGGTGGGGATTATCATGGGCATGGGACTCAAAATGAAGCCAAAAAACTGGAAAACAACATGTGTGACAAGGAACATGAAAAACAAGAGGCTCTGGCAGGCCAACCGTATGAGAAGGACGTGGACCCTCTTAGTCTTCTGGCAAATGGTGATGTCGGTAAGATGAAGGAACTTGGAGAACTTTTATTTTAAATAGCTGTTTTAGGTATAGATGCTGACACTTTTCTTGCTAGTCACCATTTTGGAAGTCTGACATAAAACTTGTGTGCAGCATTACACGTTTTGATGTAAATACTGTATGATAGCGTAAAGGACATCTGCCAACTTAAGTTGCTAAACAAAAATGCAAAATGAGAAAATATTTATAAAGCTAGGAGAAGAATAAAGTTTTAACAGTCAAATTAAAAAATTAAAGACTGTTAAATATTCCTTTGTGGTTTTGAAAATAATGGTATTTAGAATGTGAA
The DNA here is from genome assembly GCA_013399695.1 of Formicarius rufipectus. Classification (NCBI taxonomy): domain Eukaryota; kingdom Metazoa; phylum Chordata; class Aves; order Passeriformes; family Formicariidae; genus Formicarius; species Formicarius rufipectus. The sequence continues at coordinate 500,656 of VXAU01000452.1, read as the reverse complement.
AACAAATGGATTTCCTATGAGTTAAGTGAATTACTTAAAATGTCAGTATTTTTCATATAATTCTGTTCTTTGCTGTATTATTATTCTTTATACACTCCATCTGTGTGTGTTCTCTGAAATATTGCTACTTAGGTTTTGGAGGTTTTTTTGGTGAGCATGTCTTGCTCCCACATGCTGGCAGCAATATAAATTCTTAGTCTGTAACTATTTATAATACAGTTAGCAGTGGTGCAGTACTCTTAGAATATGGCATGTAAGCTGACTTACACTCTAGCTATTTTTAGCAACAAGGGTAGAATACATCCCCTGGAAAGATGTCTGCTGCCAGTCTTTTCCTCTTGAAAACATAGTCTTCAATTAGTGGGAACAAGAACTCAGCATCCCTATGCAATTTGTTTATTGCTCTAATCTCTGCATGTTGGGAAACTTAAGTATGCTTAAATATATCTATATTTCCCCACAGCATCTGTGCTTTACTTAATGATTAAAGGTCTAATTATACCAGGGTACAGCTAGTAACTTCTGTTATAATATGTAGAAAAGGAATGTGATAGTTGCTTATTATGCAGTAATAAAGCCAGTTGCAGCTTTTTTTCACTATTCAAAAATGTAGCCAGAACAGATAATAACAAATACAGTATAACTAAGTAGAATTTAAAAAAAAATACAACTCAAGTCCATTATTTTAATGTATAGTTACATTTCTTTGAGTATTTAAGCCTTTCTAACAGCAACAACCCTTTCTCAGATGGAATGTATTTTTTACGTAATGAATTTATTTAAGTCCTATTTAGTTGCTTGTACCTTCAAAGCTAAGAAATTGAATAGATTAGAAAACAGAATTTTCCTCTTTGATTTATAAGCAGAACTCAGGTATGGTGCTGAACCTGTCAGGTGTAAAATTTGGAAGGATGTACTGACCAGAAACTGTCAGTTGTACCCAGTAGTGCATAATACTTCCTCCAAATGTGTAACTCTCAAAAAGAAAATGTATTCCAGTGTTTTCCTAATTTTAGAAAAAGCAAACAGTGTAAATATTTAAAATTTAGCAAAAATAAACCACAGTATGCAGTCAACTTTTTTGGATGAGATAGAAAAAAAGCAGCTATGAATCCAAAATAACTGGAAGTAAAAAATACTTTATAATTGCATGAGTATATGCAGGTGCTGTATGTTCTCCATTAGAAAAATGCACTGCATTTGGTGAGAGCTGCCAGTGTAATTGCAAACTGGCATGATTACTAAATGCAAAGAGAATTTCTGAAAAAGTAAGAAGAGGCAGGTAAGTAGTTAAAATAAATACCTGAGTATTTATCAGAAAGTTGATTTACCAAACATGAGTTCCAGTGAGTCAAATTGCCATCTATTAATCTTATATTAAAAGAGAAGAGAGAAATTGGTGATTTCAAAATAAAGCTCTTGTAAGTGTTCATTTCAGTATTTCAGTAAAATCTTCCTATGAAGTGTGAGGCAGCTTTCCTGCAGAGCAGGCTTAGCCGTACAGGAAATGGGAAAGGGCACGACTCTTTTTTCTTCACGACAGTAAGATTGCAACCAGTCATTTTCTAAGTCTCAACAGACTAGTGTTTCAACATGCTTTTAGCAGAGGGGGGAATGTGTCTCTGTGTGTGTACACATATATATATATCTCTAAAAAATACACAATTTGTATTCAGGTGTATTACTAAAAAGCATTTTCCGGTTTTCCTGATAAGTGTGACACTGTTCACCTGTGAATCTTTCCAAGATTTTAGTTCATATAGATTCTTTGTTTCAAACTAAAGCCATCACAATTTTACGTGTTTATTGTTAGGGATCTTTTTCTGCTAGGCCTCTGTTTTCCTAGAATCCTCAGTTGTCAGTATTTTTGGTCTGTTTGCCTCTTGTCTTGCCAGTGTTCTCTTTTGGGGTAGTTTGAGTAGTCTGAGACTGTAATACTTTACTTGCACATTTATCCATAATGGTCAGCAGGGATTTAAGGATCAAATGGTCTGAAGTACTGCTGGAAACAAGATCATCTAATTTGTAGGCTTGGTCTCAATGTCCCTAATGAATTCTTTTACTCTCCAAAAATGTCTTTGCTCTTCGGTTCTCATTATGAATGATCCAAATTATTTTTGTTGCTTTTGGGTTTTTGTTTGTTGTTTAGGGGATTTTTTTGTTGGTGGTGTTGTTTGTTTTTTTTAATTCCCCCGACTGGCTTTTAAATCCTTCTTCTCCACACCCCAGCCTCCACAGGACTAAATCCAACAAAGCTTCAAAATATATTATGAAATCCTCTGTCTCTCTTTACCTACGTTCAGTAAAACCTATAATTATGTTTGTTATGTGAAGAAAGCAGCAGCTAGCTCAAGCCTGTGTTCAGGAAACTTTTTGTTTCGGTAGCTTTGCTGACAGGACTGTAAACCAGTGGAGATACAGGTTTGCCACTGAATGTGTGTAGGGAGTAGACAAATGCAGGATTTTTCTCTCAGTCCACTGTATTGAGCAATGGTACCCAACACCAAGCTTGTGTGGTGTTAGGTGGGGATTTAGCAGCAAGGCTCGCTGCTGGCCTGCAGGAATTTTGGGAAAAATCCCTCTTGCTTTTTCTTTCCCTGCAGAATCTGACAAGGATGAAGCAGCTGATGAAGATGGGAGGCTGGCAATGGCAGTTGTTCCCAAGCAGGTGACCTCTGCCCTTAGCTCATTGTCGGTCAACTATGGCAGCGCATCCGATAGCGAGCCTGAAGGTACATAGAAGCACATCCTCCCTTCTCCTCTCCCTTTCTGCCCAATGTCACACTGCACTCATGTGGACTGCAAGCAGGATATGTTGGGCTTTTGCCTGCCTTTTCTCAGCAGCATGTCCTGTGTTGAGAAGGGAGGCATAAAATGTCTTTGGTTAGGCTGCGTGTCGATGAATTTCCCAAATGTTTTTTCCCTCTTGCTGAGGAAAGAAAACCAACCTGTTTTCACTTTTGCTTCAAATAATGTTTCAATAGTGCCAGGAAAAAGCGGTTGTGCTCAACCTGTGAACTAATTTCCATGTCCTTAAGGAAGGGCTTTTTCCATAGAGGGCTGTTGGGTGTTGCAGTAAGACTTGGAACTCTGTAGTGCTTGGATTTTGTGCTTCTCAGTATGCATCAGTATATGGTGAAGAATTGCTGCTGCTTGTTTTTGCAGATAGGTGCTATGCCTTACTTGCCTGAGGTGACCTACCTAAAGCTAGAGAGCATCTAGCAGGCCATGAACTGAATTTGGGCATCCTCTGCCTGACTATTTCATGATTTTCTCAGCAGCCAAATTTGCAGCAAGCTATAATGTGAAACAGAAGTGATATAGCTCCTAAGTGATAAGAAGGTAGAGGTTTGAAAATCTCATTCAGCTCTTACTCCTATTTTTCTGTTGCAGAATTTAAATATCTCGTTTTTCCTTTCTCTGAATGTTTAGAGAAAAGTCTTTGTATTTAAAAGCAAAACCCCAACCAAACAGAACCCTCCATTTCTCCAAGTAAATCTTGAATGTCTTCACATAAGGTTTCATGAGCAAGAATAGTACTAACGAACTGCCAGTGCAGGGGGATTATAAGCATGTTAAAGAGGCTTTTAAGTTTGAGATGAAAGTGTGTTCTTTTTCTTTAAGAAATTCCTGTCAAGACTACAACAAAAGCTCAAAAGAACCAGGCTGCACTCAAAAATACGCCTCAAACTACTTCTGTTCCTCGGAGTCGAAACCCAAATCAAAACCATTCAGAAAATGCAGGCACGATGTTAAGAAGCTCAAATGCAAATGCACGTCCCCCCAGAGGGCCTGGTAATGGGGGCAAGAAAACATTACCTCCCCTTCGGAAACGCCGTCCAACTCTCCTGGAAATGGTAATGGTCTTAGTGCTAAAATAATGCCTCCTGTATGAGAGTAGAACTGTTCGTGAGGGGTTCTTCTCTTGCATGCAGGAAGTTGGAGCAGTCTGTTAGCAGGGGGCCTGTCTTAAAAGTAATAAAGTGAATGTTTCACTTGGAGAAGGTGTAGATGCTTAAACAGACAAATTGAAATACCCTGGTGTGCATTCAAGTCATGACTGACTTTGGTGAGCAAGAGATGGCAACTTAATCATGTGCCTGAAATGAGATGCACAAAGAGCAAAACCTTTCTTTGTCTCTCTTCCCTTCTCTGTGGTAGTATCTGGTCGGTTTTGTTTGTGTATAATCCCATCAGCCTGATTCTGATCTGCTTCCCCATTGCTCCCAGCTTTGCTGTTCAGCTGCCTTCCTCTGATAGAGGAGCACACAATTTTTTTTCCACATGCCAAAACACCTTGTTGATAAGTATGTTGGTGACTTAAACTATAGAGTGGTGTTGAGCTGCAACCTGTGCACACAGGGGTTTCTTCTCTGTAGGCATGTTAAGATCGGTCTGAGGAAAGGACAGCACTGGTATCCTGAGGAGCAGCAGGCTGGTACCTCAGAAGGGTAAAAAGAGGTTTGTAGGAATGAGTCCAAGGTGTTCAGATTCTGTTCTCGATATCAGTGCAAAGCAATCTATTTGGCCGCAAAACTTGGTGGCTTTCCTTAGAAAGCTCCAACTAAACTTTGGAGCTTTTAATACTCAAAAGCAGTATCAGATAGAGTACTTTTATGATTCTGTAAATAATCAGCATAAAGCTCCCCCATCGAGGGAAAACTTGCTGTTGGCAAAACGCAGGAGAAACCAGAGTGCCACTGACATCTGAGCTCTGAAATAGCACAGGATGTTTAGGCAAGAGATACCTGATAAGGTACATCCCAAGCTGCAGATGTGGGAGAAATACCCTGGTAGTCTTTTTAACACACAGTACCACTGCTGCCAAGAATTAAAGTTCCTAGTGACTGAAAAGGAAATGTTTGTCCTTTGTGTAGGGCTCTAAGCATGCAATTGCCTTTATCTCTTGCTCTTCAAAGTAGCTGGTGATCAAAGCAGTGAAGGCTCTGGAAGAAAGTCAGATGAAGTCCCACATGCTGAGAGAAGCTAGCAGAACACAGGAAACTTGAGCTGAAGCTTGCCAGTATAGTCCATTTTTAAAACTGCATCTTAGTGAGGTTTCTTTACCTTTTAATGTTGCTCAGAGCTGTTGTTAAAGGATGTGTATTGTGGCTGTGAATCACAGAGGAGTGCCTGCGATTTGCAGGTAAGCTTCCAGTGTCATCAGAAATAGTCAGTGTGTAAAAACAAGTGTGTATAACCTTGAGAGGAAGCAAGGTTGAAATTTTACAAAATGCATCGAAAAAGTGAGTTAGAATGGTAAGAAAAGGATGCATCAGTGAAATGATGCTTAAAAAAAAAAAAGAACAATAGGTACAGGTATCTATTGGCAGTCATTCAGCAGTGAGCAGGAGCACTACTAAAATATGTTTATTGTAGCCATGCAAACAGTAATCTTTAGTTGTTCTCTATGCTGACAAAATAAAAAGCTTGTGTAGTATAACTGCACTGGAACTCATCTCTGCATTAAAAAATAAAATGCAGAGATGCAGTCTTTGATAGGGTGATGGTGCATCCCGTCTGCACCTTAATGTGGCCATTTGGGAATTCAGCAGTTTCTCCCAGTCAGACAGAGAGAACATCACTGTGCTGTCCCTTCTCTGCTCTGAAGGACATCTTAGTTCAGGTGGAAGGTTCCTGAAGGTTTATTTTTGTTGTCAGCTGCTTGTAACACTTCTTAGCAACTAGTCTAAGTAGAAATATGCAGACTTAAAAGTGGATGGTTAAACCACTGCTAAGACTTATAACAACAACAAAAAAAAAGCTGTTCTGTGACATTACAAGCCAAACTTAGCCAAATCTCCTGCAATGTGTAATACAGCTCTCCTGCAAATGATCAGGTAGGTACAGATTTAGCCACTTGCTTCAGATTTTTTATTTGTTCAGAGTATTATTCTGCTACCACTTACTATGACAAAAGTTCATTCAGCTCTCTGGCTGATAGCTCTTTTTTATCTACTACCTTCAATGAGGTTAAAGGAGATGAGGGAGGCTTCCAGCACTCTCATTAAGCTACTAGACTTAGGCTGGTGTATTATAGCCCAAACCAGTTACTGCTGTTTAAATCCACAGTACATCTAGTACCTCATGAAACATGCCCTTTCCTTTTATTTATCTGTTACTCAGAAGGGGGTTGAATTAAAAATGCATGGGATATTAAATTACAGGTACAACATAAGAGTAAAAGATGCTAATGAACTTGCTAACCTGGAATGCATGGCCTCATAGTCCATAATATGAGAATATTGTCATCTCAATCTACAGTCAGATAATTGGGGAGGAAGTCCCTAGTATTTAGGTATATTCAGAGGTGTTCTCTGCTGCCTGAGCAAACTCTGACAGCCTAATCCAAAGATACCACCATATATGTCAGCTTTGTCTAGCTACCTTATTGCATTAATGGTGCTCAACCAAGAGTGCTTAAACCATGTGCACTTTGGGCATGTGACTCTTTTTTTCACGCTTTTTCATCCATAATGAGGTGTGACTATTGAGAGCCTCTGCCACTAGAGCAAACCAACCTGCACTGCTCTAGCAGCCTGCTGCTGCCCAGAGGGGCAGCTCCCTGCCTGCTGCCTCCTCTCTGTTTGCCTTGCCCCACCTCTTCTCTGCTATGCTGAGCCCTTCACTGCCCCTGCTCAGTTTTTGATACACGTGTCACACAATACACAAACAGTAAAAAATCCCAGAACACCCCACTACTTGCTACTCATTGTCTGAATGAGGCTGCTGAGTTGAACTGGGACAGTAAGAGGTCTGATCAGCGTGTGCTGGTGTGAGGGAGGGGACAGCAAAGCCTTTGATTATCCAGCCCAGCAAGCTGAGTGATAGTACTGTCGAAGGTGCTTGCTGACTCTGCCAAAGCCCCAGTTGGGGTGGGAAAGCACTGATTGTGGGAATACATGGCTTTCCTGTGCTGTATCTGGTACAGCAGTCTCCAGTCTTGTTGGCCCAGGACCTGTGTGAGAGAGCCAACTTAAATTCAGTGGTGTTGGAAATTACTGAGGAGAGCCACACATCTTGATATGCTTGTATCAGGTACAGAGCAATAGAGGGAAATGTGCATCATCTTCTCTGTTTTTATTTCCAGTTACTGGCCCAGGACATCCGGCATGAAAGGAATGTGATTTTGCAGTGTGTTCGATACCTCATCAGAAATAACATGTTTGGACTTCGTTTTAAAACAGAACCACAAGCTGAAAAAGAAACTGAACAGTCCTCTACAACTACAGCAGAGTCTTCAGTGGACAAACTTGATGAATCTAGTTGTTCTTGTAGCTCTGACCTTCAGTTAGCAGGAGGAAAAGAAAATGCATTATTTATAGTCCAGGGTGAGAAAAAACCTGTGGATCAGACTTCACAGATGGTTCACCTGGCAGATGAGGACACTTGGGAAACCCCATCAATTCAGTGTGAAGGAGCACCATAGAGGATGTCTGTTGTGGACAGTAAAGCCAAGGCTCACATTTTCTACCCGACTGATGATTTTTTTGAAAGACACGAGTATAACAAAAATCATTAAAGTACATACTGAGAGCTGTGAAAACCGCTTTCCTCATCTGTTCTGCCCAAGGTGGCCATTTCCTTGGAAAACAGCATCCATGCTGAATAATCCCATTTCCCCATGGCACAAAGGCAGCAATGGCACAGAATATGACCTTTCCTAGAGCAGGTGCAGATCCCCACTTTTGTCCTTCAGAGCTCTGAATAGTTTACTTTTGTAGGAAATGTGTGTCAGTCCATCACCACAGCCAAGTAGTGTCATGGTAAGATGGATCTTCATGTGAAGTCATGCTCTGGTGTGTCTGGAGTATCTTGAGTGTCCAGCAGTATTTCAGTGTAGTTTTGAAATGACAGTTCAGTGCACCTATTTTTTTACTTCAGCTGTTACGAGATATATCTCCATTGTAAAATAAAGAAATTAAATGGAAGATACAACTGACCTGGCTCGTAAAGTACTGCTTGCACTAGGAATCTCCTCCTCTCTGAATTAATGTGCTAATATGAGAAATCGAAATGAGGATGCAGGCTGATGCAAAAAACCTTTATAAAAAAACAAGTAAAGGTACTGTAACTGCTTACATCAGTGCTAGGTTGCTGGTTGACCTCAGGTTCCCAGTATTAAGTCTTATGCCTTCTGTTAAAGTTATTGCCTGATGTATCTAACTCTTGAAACAAATCCTTAGTACTATTACCAAAGTTTAGGAAGCTTACCAAGAGTTACTGGTTTGTCACTTTTTAATATGCATTGGGAATCTATTAGTTGGCCTTCTGGAGAAATACCTACCTTGGTACATTGTTATGATGCTCCTATAGCACCCAGTGATTGTTTTTTTCATGGGTTTGTGAGTACATCCATAGTGTGAGCACTAAAAAAACCAAAACAAAACAAAAAACAAACAAAAACACAAAAAACCCAAACAAAAAAAAAAACAAACAAAACAACACGACACAAAAACAAACAAACAACAACCAAAAAACCACCCAGTTTATTCTTTTGATTCCATTATGCATTTGTTTGCCAAAATGCTTCTTGTCAAAGGCAGGTGTTAGTTTGTCACATTGACACCAAAAACATGCCATGAAAATAATCTGTTCTTAAAACCTCTGATTCAGAATCTGCTCTTTGTGTTTTAGTCATGGTTAAATGTCGCAGTTAGATCTCAGGGCCTAGGAGTTTTTTGTTTTGTTTTGGTTGTGGGTTTTTGGTTTTTTTGGTTTTTTTTTTTTTTTTTTTTTTTTTTTTTTGTTTGGTTTTTTTTTTTTGTTTTAATTTATTCTTAGGTAGATGTTTAGCCTTCCATTCCACCATCTGAAATACAGAGTCTCGTGTGGGGTTTTTTTTATTGCCTAATAGCTATATTTTCTTCCTTTTAGTTTCTTAACTTGTGCCACACATCTCATTTGTGGAGTATACAAAACAAGGAATAGTTGAAAATTCTGTCCTGCTGCTCCACTATTTATAGCTACAACTGCATATTGTGTTTGTAATGCACTGTCTAAATTTATGGGATTATATAAATATCAACACCCTTGTACAAGTTGTGTGCCTCAAGAATATATGTGCAGAATAGAAGCGGTGATCATAAACATTTATATTTCCAAGGCAGATGATTCATTCTTCCCATGATGATCTCACGAGCCATCTCAATCTCACTGACTTGCCTCTGGCTCTTACAGTTTTTACTGCAATGAAAATACCAGCAAAGGGCTCTCAGCCATGGAGATCTGGCACTTGGGCAGAACCTGATTTCAAAGGGCAGTGGTACCAGTGCTATTGAAAGCATAGGTAACAGCTGCAGGAAAAGAAATGGATGTCTTAAAATTGCTACTAAATTGCACTTTAAACAGCCCTCTGTCCCTATTGAGGTGATGGCAGAGCTTTCTTTGACTGTACAGTCTGACCTTATGTTTAAAAAGACAAAACCTTTACCCTGACTACTTTATACTGTCATTACAACTTAAGAATATTAAACTTTCATACAAAACCAAAAACTTTGTCAGAAAAAAATCTTCAAGAAGTCTGTTTCATGTTAATAGGAAGAAGTAGGTTTCTTTAGAGGGAGATCTGTACATGGCATAAATCAGGAGTTTTAGTACAGACTTGTTGCATACATGAGGAATTGCTATTTTTCTCGTAACAGTCCATTTCTGCCAGCTTGTAGAGTGGACACACGGAGACATACACAGCAGTGATGTTAAACCCTGAACTGCAGTCTTGGTCTATGAGTAGGTCTCTGTCCCTTCCCCTCCCCTACTTTTCTTTTCCTGTTCTTCCAGGCCATGTTCAGACTTCACACACTCCTTTCTACCCATCTTGAATGTGTTTTCTTAGTATTCAGCCTTTGTATAGGAAAGCTGCCATAATGACCTTTTCTGGTACTGTCAATGTCTGCAGACTTCTCTAGTCCCTGCAACTGTTCTGGGTTGGGAGGGGTGGGTTTTGCTCACTCTAATAAAATACCTCTCTGTCTGTTTAAGAGGAGCCTGTTATTTCTGACATGCTGCAGGAGCCAGTGTCTTTATTAAGCTTTGTGCTTTCTCATTGTCTTGGTTTGGGGTGGTAGTTCCTTTTTTTTTTTTTTTTTTTTTTTCAATGTTATTAGGAAAAAAAGAATCCTACTGCTCAGTCTTTGTGACTCACTTCAGATAAAAATATTCCAGTGACAACCTTCACACTTCTGAAATTTTATTTTTTTATCTTTCTTCTTTTATAACTTAGCTACTGAAAATGTAATTGTGGGCGTCTAGTTTAAATTCAGTATGCTTGGGCTTTGGTTTTTTTATTGTTTGTTTTAAATCCCTCTCACCTACTGAGCTAGAAGAGTTGAGAGAGGGAAGAAATAAAATCAGACTTTACTCAGTTGTGGTGGTGCAGCTTGAGTAATTTAGTCTTGGCTATGAACAAAATCACTTGTGCTGCAGCACAGCTGCTCCTGAGAGGGCAAGGGATATAAATGGTGTGCATTTCTAATCTGTAGGATTTCTTGATCAGGGAGGGCTTTTGCATGTTTTACATGTTGATGCTGCAGTCCTTGCCTTGAAAACACAGGAGATGGGGTGGTTTGATCAGCCCTCCCCTGAAGGGAGAGAGATGCTATCTGTGCTGCCAGTGCTCTGATCCTCTGTGTCACAACTGGATGTCCCTCGTGCTTCCCCTTGTTCCTGCAATTAACCCAAGTCATGTGCTGCAATCATTTTTTTTGAATAACAGTCATACAGTCCTAACAGATCTTAGATGGTTAAAAAATGTTGAGGAACATACAGAGTCTTTGGGCAGATTATTCTGTCAAAGACAGAAGTCTGCACTGGAATACTGCATTCCCCCAGCTGTCTCTCTGGCATACTGCATCATTGTGAGGCTACTCTTGAATATCTGTAAAAGCAAAGACAACTGGAGAAAATTCCTGAGGACTGGAAGGAAAGCAAAAGCAGTTGAGGAGGATCTTCAGCCCTTTAGGCTCATCAGCTTCACCTTGACCCCAGAAAAGGTGGAACAGATGAGCCTGGAAACCATTTCCAGACATAGTTAAGATAGTGCTAGAATCAGAATGGTTTGTGTGGGAATGGATCATAAAGATCATGCAGTTCCACCCTCCCTGCCATGGGCAGGGACACCTTCCACTAGATGGGGTTGCTCAAAGCCCCATCCAACCTGGCCTTGAGCACTTCTAAGGATGGGACACCCACAGCTTCTCTGTGCAATCTGTTTTAGTTCTTACCACCCTCACAGTAAAGAATTTCTAATAATCCAACACACAAGAGGGTATTTAGGTTTAGTCAGCATGGCTTTATGAAGGAGGAATGCTTGATCAAGTGGTAATCACTCTTTTACAGAGAAATTACTTATTTGATTGCCTGAGGGGTGGGGCAGTGGATATTGCTCATTGTAGATTCAGCAAGGCTTTTGATGCTGTGTCCTATAAAATCCTCACTGGTGAGGTGTGGGCTAGGTAGGTCGATGAGGAGGTAGATTGAACGCCAGCTGAACTGCAAGGCTCAAAGGGTTTTGATCAGTCACCAACAGGGTGAAAGAAGTGGTCCTTTCTCTCAGTTCAGAACTGGTGATGCGCATGTGGAGTGCTGGGCTACCCAGTACAGGAGAGACATGGGCACACTGCAAGTCCAGTGCAGGGCCACAAAGTTGAAGGGACTGGAGCATCTTTGTTACGGGGAGAGCCTGGAGAAGATAAGACTCAGAGCACTTATATCCATGTGGATAGGTATGTGATGGGTGCGGTAAAGAAGATGTAGCCAGGATTTTCTCAGAGGTGCCCATGGTGAAGACCTGGGAAAAGTGACACTAGAAATACAAAATACACAAGTTTATTTTAAATATAGGAAGAAATGTTTTTACTGTGAGAGGGATCAAACACTGGCACAAAGTTGTGCCAAACTTACCCAGAGAAGTTGTGGCATCTCCATCCCTGGGGATATTCACAACTTGATGGGATGCAGCCCTGAGCAGCCTGCTGTGCCTGAGCCTGCTGTGAGAGTTGGGATGCATGATATCCAGAGGTGCTCACCAGCCTCATCAGCACTGGGACTCCATGGGCTGAAATGGATGTGCCACTCAAAATTGCTGCTTGGCATTAAAACACCTGCTTTGAAAACACTGCCCTTAATGAAGTGACAGAGCAGGTAGACCCCATGGGCTACCCTGCCTGCAAAAGGCTGATGGGCTGGAACAAGGACTGAATAGAAGGGCCAGACTCAGCATCCACCAAAATTGACACAAGTCCATGGCCTACATTTGTCCCTAGTGCTTGCCTTTGTTCAACCTTGGACTTCAGCTCTGTGCATCAGTTTGCAGAGAGAAATGCTGAATCCAAAGCTTTAACTCTCCTTGGGATGCAATTTTGAGATGGATGAATGAAAAATGCTGCGTAAGTGTTGGGTTTTGCTGTTACTTGGTGAGGGGAAAGAGTGTTGTGTCGGTCTGGGTATTCACTGGTGCCGTCTGGGAGTGCTTGATACCTGAAACTCCCACTCTCCCTACTTTTCATTACTCTTCTGGCTTATTTTTTGTGACTCTCTTCCTAAATCGCCCTCCGATTTCTAAATATGCCCTTCAGGGGGTGGTTCTTGTTTGGCAAGACAGCTTTTTTGGCATGGTATAATTTTTCCATCTTTATTGCATATATAAAGGAAGCTGTATAGCCTGTGTATGAGCATGGGCTCATATATAAAAACAATGCCAGCTCCATAAAAGCTTTTGCTGTGGAATATCTGACATATCGAAACCCATAAGTACTCATACGAGCAGTTGTTCTGGGTGAGGGGAAATCCAGTGTGGATTTAATTTTCTTTCAGGTTGACTAATATCATTATGAAAATGCTGATCTGGGTTCTTGTTGAGGTAAAAGAGACAAGAAATTGAAACAAACGCAATCTGTAGTTGGAGAAAACAGCAAATTCATTTTCTATTTGTCACAGCGAGCCAGGTACAGAGTTGTTAAACATGCTTCCCTTCCTCCAGTCGCACCACTTTACTTTCTAAACATGGGTTGATCTGCTTGAATAATGGGAGTGTATCCTTGTCTTTGAGAAGGCTGAAGGAAAATGGCCACCAATATTTGTCTATGCTGATCCACTGCTCTCTTGACTAGCAGGCATCTGTTCAGAGCTGGGTGCCTTTTAAACTCTGTTTTCTCAACAAACAATTGGGGTGAAATAACTAGATTTCCCAATGGACTGACTTACACATGGACCTGGGCAGGAAGGATATTTTTTCAGTTCCAGAAGTGACCTGAAACATCCCAAAGCACACCAGTTTGTAATGATTTCAGAAGAGATGTTTTTCTTATGTTTGACTAAAGCAGAACATTTTTTCAACGTCGCTTTTAGATTAGTGAAACCTTGCATTTCATTTAGAACAAAAGCATTTAGTTTCTGTTAAAATAGAAATAAGGAAGCCAGAGCAGTTCCTCCTCATCATGGAACAAAGTGGCACCCACTCCCAGGTTCCCAAGAGAGAGCTGTTTGGAGTGGCCCCCATCGGGCATGTAGAGCTGGTGGCCCCATCTGCCTTTCCATGACTTCACTTGGCCCAACATGTTTCCCTACTGGCAGAGGAAGAGCCAGGCTGCTTTACCTGGGACATTGAATATCTCCAAAATGAAATTTGAAAAACACTAAAAAATAAAGCCAGAGGATGCTGGAGAGAGGCAATGTGTTGCTTCGAGTATTCCTGGTCAGGGAGACATGGTGGGGATCCACATCCTTGGGATGATCCTCTTCTGAGCAAGTATTTTTGCTGACTTTCTTAGTAATTAAAGCTGTCTTCTTCCTCCTCCCCCCACTCAGCCCAGGCTAGGGAGTCTAGTCCAGGCTCTCATTTGCTGGAGCTATTAAGTAAATTCAACCTGAATTTCAAAAAGTAGCAATGGGATTACTTAAACTACATTTCTCAGCAAGTTCACTGTTTGTAAAACTCTTCATTCTGCTGTACTTAAGTCTAAACCCTTTTTATTTTGGTCTCTTAGCAAAGAGATTTTGACTTACAAGGGCAAGATGTCAGTATTGTACAAGACAACAGGTACTGGAGGGAAGGTGATTGCATCATATAGTGGCAAAATGTTACTGCAGATTTCCAAAAGTAGAGGTCTTTTCCCACCTTTTTATTAAAGCAAATTCATTCTGAATTTTGGAGGTTATCTTGTCTTTTATGCTGATACTGTTGATACAAATTTTCTCACAAGAGAGAATGAAATTTGCCCTTGAACCATGGAGACAAAACACCAGTAACATGGGGAAAAGATTCTTCTATTATTCCCTTTGGTTTCATAGCCAGAAACGTGTGTTCTGTCTCAATTTCAGGTGGCCTTTTCAGAGAACCTGGGGTCTGTTAGCCTGTGACCTCCGTCCACACACAGGAGCTCAAAGGTGGTGTCTGAGCTTCTGTGACACCCTATGAGAAAACCCCAAGACAACCAGAACTGACATGTGTGGTGCTTTCCAAGAACAAGGATGTTGTGGAGGGAGCAGTGTTTCGCTTCATGTATGTATTTCTTTTTAAAGTGTGTTTTATTTGAGCATAACTATTGGTTAAGTAATGTAAATGTGAAATATTTATAAGATTAGCATCCTCATATTGGTGGTCCAGGTGGTTCCAGGTACCTCACCCCTTTTGCCTGTGGGAATGTTCCTCACTTTCTGGCATGAAAACTATTAGGGGAACCCTGGCGTAAGCATCTTGCTGGAGCCTCTGCTAGGCAGTCAGATGTGGCATAAAAAGTAGTAGTAATGCGAGAAGTGATTCTCCTCTTTGGGAAACAACTGATTCATTGTCGTCATTAATGTTAGAGGCGGTGTGGAGCACAAGCTGTTCTCAGTGGAGGATTACAAGATTCAGCTGGGATTTAGGGACGGAAATGCATGCAGGATTTCCTTCAAAAAGCCCTATGCTTAAGTAGCTGTTTTGTTCCTACACTAAAAAACTCAGCCTAGTGGGCCACTTTCTGAATTTTTGGGGTGTTTTGGCTCACCCTGCGTCATGCCACTGGCAGTGTGATGGACTGACACGCCACGTCATGTGCTAGAAATGCGGCTCTGTAGTGGAGTTTCTTGATGAGGCCGCTGCAGTGATCTTAATTGAAATTCCAGTGCACACACAAATAAAAACAAAAGGACAAATCACCGGCGGAGTAAAAAGCAGAGTGCCAGTACCTGCCTCCTACTGCCTGGCCCACGGGGAGTGAGCACCGTCTAGGTATAGCTCAAGGTTTGGGTGCAAGGGTGGATGATGATGCTCCATTCCATTAAACCAAGGAGCCAAGATACCAGCCCAGTGACACGTCTGGGTCTCAAGGCCAAGTCAACATCCTTCTGACCCACTTTGAATTTACCACTTAATTCATCTTCTCCAGTGCTATAAATAATTCAGCCTGAGGCAATTCAATGGTGATAAATAGGACAATAAATGTGGTACTGCAGTGAAGGTGACAAAGAAAGCAGCACTTTTAATTGACTGTCGCGAGGTGACTGGAAAAAGCAGAGAAAACACACTCAAAGCACTGCACACAAACATCACTGAGCACAATTTCTTTGATGACTTTGAAGTTCCCTAGAGTAATTCAGCCCTTATCAAAGCACCATGACTCACGTAACACTGGAGGTTTGAACCAGAAGATTACTTGTGATTCCAAAATCTTCTTGCAAAATAATTTAACCTCATGGGACTACTGTGAGGGTCCTGTTTTATTTCTGATAGTCTACTTCATCCATTCTGCCTCTCTTAAAGTCTGATAAAACCTGAAGGCTGTAGGTGGGGAGGTCCATAGCTCTTGCTGCCAAGCCCTGTGCTTAGACCACTGTGTGCAACACCCATCTCTCAGTTAAAAGGTATTTTTTTTGCACTTGACACCTAGCACTTTGGTGTCCTTACTGCTCAAGCGTGAGCCAAAAGCAGGAGTGACAGCAGTGGCTTCACAGGGTTAGACCAGGAGGTTGGCCCGGTGACATCAGCTGTTTAAAAGCCAACTGATTGCCACTAACACTCCTGGTCTTCAAGGAAATAAACTTTGCTGTCCTTTTGGGCTACCAAGTCAGCCTTGAAAGCAGGAGCAAGCCTCAGGAGGCTGGAAGGGATAGCACATCCCTAGCATGCTGTGTGAACTCACATGTGTCTGAGTGTGAAAAATAACCAGGCATGCAGGAAGCTGGGTCTTTCTGGCAGCAGAGCAGAGGCACAGCATTCCTCCCTGTGGTTCTGGGGAGACCTGGTTAAAGCTTTCTGGCTCACTAGAGCTGCAGTTGCATCATCTGAAGAACATCCCATGTGTTACAATTTTCTGCTCCCTGATGAATTAGGCGCAGAGCTTTAAAGTCACCGTTTTTTTGATGTGTGCCTATATTTAGCTTAGGTTTTTTATGGTCTGCTAGACTTCTCTGTAGTTAACTAACAAATCTGGTTCAATAGGTTACTGTGCTAGATCTGCAGCCATTTGACTTGCAGCTATGAGAAAAACTGGGGCCAGGGAGTCTTGGAGCCTGCATTTTTCACTGCTTATTCTGTACTGCTCAGGGAGCAGACATGCCTCTGCTCTTTCCCCTGATCCCATCCAAGCATGGAGTCCCAGGGTGACTAATGAGAAAGGCCTGTTTAATTTCATAAGCCTGGGATTTCTGCTTAGGGTCATGGGTGGTGGGGATGTAACTGGAGAGGAGCTGAGACTCGGCAAAATCACTTCTTGGCTGTTAGCAGCTCCAGAGAGTAATGATAGAAAAGGCTTCTCCAGCCTGCTCTCATGCTCCACTGGGAGCTGGAATTGCTGAGTAGTCTGAAATTCAGTCAGCTTCAGCAGGATCTTGGCTGCCACTAAGAGAAGCATTATGGGGCATGATGTGGGAGAAGAGGGGAGGGAGGAAAAGGAGGTGGTACAGTCTCCGTAGCCAGCCCAGCTCTGGTACATGGATTGGGGAATGTGTTGCCCTATTAAGGGCAAGTGAACGCAAGAGTGATGACTTGTAAATACCCACTATATCTTGCGATGTGGATGGGCAACCAGCCATCAGTTTCTGGACTCAAAAAGATGCTGTTCACACCAGCAGCCACTGACAGTACCTAATATGCATCTGAATCTGTAATTCCAGCAGTAATCATCAAAAGGGTTAACCATAATAAAACCCTAGTTTGGCACTGTATCTTTTCACTGAGAATCACAGAAGTAGAGAGTTTCACTCTGACCAGTATAGGTTGAGCTCAAACCACTTGGAGGTCTCTTTATATTCAGACGAGCATCCTCCCGAGACAGTACGGATGTTTTCTTATAGCTCTTTCAAATTTGTATTAAAAGTGCTGTACCCGAATCCATTTTGATCAACTGATATTTGCTACATTCCAAACAAGAGACCAAGGTTGCATCCCACCTGATCTTGGTAAAGTGAGACAGCTTTGTTCAAGGGCTTTTCTTTTTCTTCATGGTTTTAACTGCACCATCTTCATCATTCATGTAACAATGCATCAGAGAAGGAGCATAAATTCAGCAGGCTAACAGGGACAAAGGGTCATGGAAGTAGACCATGGCAGATAAGCTGATGTGCAGAGCTTGGTCAGTACCTGGGTGGGTAATACATCACTGTTGCTGCAGAGTGAGAGGCCACTCTCTATTGCAGCTGAAATGGAACACCCTGCAGTAACAGAGGTGGAGTTTTTCAGAGAAAGGATGGTGGGCTGAGGTAGATACTGAAGGGCGAGCTGTAAGTACTTGAAAGTGCATGTATGAGAGAGGCAGTGCTTTGGAGGATTTTTCCACTCTGGTGAGTCTAATGCCTAAAATTGCCTCCTGATCTCAACTAGAGATGCTAAATTCAGCACTGATCTTCAAATAATTTGCAGTCCTCAATGGATAACGTTCAGCCTCCAGAAGAAGCACCTGTTTCATTTTGGGACAGGAAGTTCCAGTATAAGAAGCCAAACCCCTGACAGAAACCATTACCCAGGTCCCTCTTCACAGCCAAGCAAGCATCTCACACTTCGTGTTTTCCGTGGGAGGTATGCTCAGCCTGGATACATCCTTAGGGGACAGTGTTTGCTCCTTTGAGTACATTGACCTGAAACTCCTAATAGAGCTACTTTGGCTTTCAAAACAAGGGTCACTTCTTTTGCCTGTGAGGGTAATTACTTTATAGCTCTTGCGTTTATGGGTTCTCAGAAATGAAGCTGATGAGTGCTCTGTCAGCACCACTGTAGGCAAGAAGGTCTGATAGGATGGTGTTGATGTTATTTGTGATCAATCACATAATTTTCAAGTGGCTGTGTAGTGTTTAGAGGGCTTATGACACCAAAATATTGCTTGAAAAATCTAACCTTGGGTCTCCTTTGTGATCCATCTACAACAGTGTCTGTCAGGCAAGTTCATACCACCCTGCGCAGGTCTTCAAGGCTGAAAGTGTGTGCTGGGTCTAGTTTGTAGGTAGAAGGATCCCCACTGTTCAAGGAACTGTCTTAGAGGCCTTGATCATTGCTGGTGGGAGGTTTTTGTCCCAATGTGGTTGGAGAGCAGAGCAAATGCTAGTGGGCAGCCAGGTTTGGAGGGAAAAGGGACTCAGGTCAGGGTAAGACTGTCTTGGCTTAGAGTGCACTGACCCAGCAAAGCAGCCCTTTAGCACCAGTGGGGGACCACAGCACGATGCACTCTGCACCAACACCTTTCTCTAGCAGGCCCTGAGAGTAGAACTGGTTTGAGCTATTGCTGAAAGCCCTGAAAAACTCACCTCTGAGTGCTGAACTAGAAAAATTACTCCACACAGCCCAAATCAAGGATAGCTTTATAGATGGGAAGGAGTTTTGGGAAGACCTTAGGAAGGCTGTAGCTTCCTCCTCCATTCCTTCTGTTAACTGCCCCGTGCAGCAAGTGTTCATACAAGAGCTGCCACGTGCCATCTTCCTCCTTCCTTCTCCCATCAGCACTGCAGTTGTGTCCAACATTGTACCTTCCTGTAATAGCAGCTATAACCAACCCTGCAAATCATGCTCTGTAATTATGGGACTCAATGTGGAATAACAGGATGAACATGATGGTCAGCAGCCACTTTGGGGAAAACAGGCAGATACACCAAGGGGCCCCTGGAGATGCTGAAAAGAGTTCATACCAAAATCCAAACTGTCCTAACAGTTTATCTTAGTGGTGATTTGTGCTTTTGCTGTCTCTGAATATAGCTGAGCATTGGCTTTGTCCTTCTCACTCTCCTCTGTTGCCTTCTCGGAGGGCAACTGCAACTACAACTGCAACTGCACAGTGAGCCATGCCTCCTTGCAAAAGAGTTTGGAAAGGAAAACAGTGGGCAAGGCTTCAGTTTCCCTCTCTGTTCTCTGTTACAGAGTTTTGCAAAAGTGTTCTGATACTGGCCCTGGTCTTCTGCAGAGCACTGGTGTTGCGCGTGAGAGCTCAAACTTTGTGCTTTCAGGCTTTTAGTCATCGATAAGCAGAGTGATTACACTCTCATTCTGGATGCGCTCCCTCTTCTGCAGTGAAAGTGTTTGTTACCATGGATATTGCTTTGTCTTGAGAGACACATAACCAAAATGAATTCAAACAGATGCTTGTGGCTCAATATTTCCATAGGAGCAAATGCCCATCTCGAGGCTTCCTAGAATTATTTCACTTGTCCCTGATGCAAACAGCATGAAGCACCAAGAGCTTCAGCTGAAGAGGTAAAAGGTGTTTCTTAGCTGTAAGGAAATAGGAATAAATTTTGCAAATTATTTTTTCCAAACCCAGAAAGATAAAGGCACTTCTCTAATCTCAGCAGCCGGAAAGATCAGGTAGAAGTTTCTCTATTGTTTCTTCTTGACAATTTGAAACTACTTTTTCTTGCCAGTCCTAATTTTTTTTTTTTTCCAGAAGTGCCTTTCAGTCTGGGGTTTCCAAGATGTGTCATATTGCAGCTCATAAATGGACCTGTGTTCTGAGTGAACAATAGTTGTTACTGTTTAATGCAGAGATTTGATAAAATTTGCTAATGACTGCTGCAGAAAATGGACAGATAGCGTGGAGAGACGTTTTCAGTTTCTACCCAGGAGCAAAACTCCCACTCCCTGACTTATGAATTTCATTAGGTGGAACTAATTAAAGGGATGTTTCTTATTACCAAGATGAGAAGCAGTCCAAGAGGAGTCCAGGGAGGTTTGTACTCTGCAGCACAATTGCTCCGCTTTTAAATCCTGCGAAAGCATTGCGTCCTATTTAATTTGACATTCCTTGTGTTTGTTTCTCTTCATGACTCATAGCACAACACTGGCAGCTGGCCTAGGAAGTAGGTTTTGGGATCTGGCATGGAGACACTGGTGGATTGTATTCCAAGTATTGTGCTTACATTGCACCACCAACCATGAGCACATCCAGCAAACTGTGTTCATACTGTCCAGCAAGTTGGTGCCTTCAAAAACCAGATTAACAGCTGCAGTGGTGGGTCGAGGCAGACTTGACTTAGCATTCAATTTGCCACATCTATTAGCCTAGCTTGTTTATTATGAAACAATTTCAGCAAGTGAATAAAAATCTCTGCAAAAATGCTGTTCTTCTAGCTGTTGCATTCTCTTTTTAAGCAATAGGTTGATCTGTTCCAGCCTGTCATCCATCCCCTGACACATTGCAATAATCAGACCTGCACAAAAATATGGTGATCAGGTGATAGAGGTTGCATGAGTGCTCTGATTTCCCCCACTGATGAGAAGTAAACACATTGATTTTGACACTGATGGGGACTTGATGGCAATGAGGGTTTATGGCAGGTGGCAGCAGCTCTGCCTCAGCTCTTCAGCTCTCAGTCTCTGGTACAGCCCTGGACCCCAGATCTTTGCTCCCTCTGGCTTAAACTAATTACAAGGCAAGGGGATCATGCTGCTCTTGTGGACTCTGAAAATGAAAATGCTAGCAATATGTCGTGGGAAAGACTGAGTGGTTTATCTAGCACTGTTCTTCTTTTGGTCTTCTGCAGAATAAAGTATTCACAGAAAAGAAAATAAAGTGTTTGGGAGGGTCTTTTGGCTTTTCATGGACATTTCACAACCAATAAAGCCAGCAAGGCACAAAATACTGCTGGACAGTAGGCAGTGTCAAACTCCACTTCTTTAACTTGACCACTCTCTGTGAGAGGACCAGAGTCAGGATTTAGGTTGTCTGTCTTTCTTTGCTGATTCCTTCTGAAAGACAACAGATGACTTCTTGCAGCTTGATGACAGGAAATGAGTAAGATTTGCAGAAAGAACCTTGAGAAGTGATCGTTTGCCAGCAGAAGAAATAGAAGTGTCATTAAAAGATATTTGCCTGTAATGCCTATCAGAATCTTGTTAAGGGCTTCTTGTGTCACTTAAAATGCTGTGTGCATGTGTGTAGATAGTCTGCTGGACACAGAGCTAAGGCCTCAACTAAATTAAATTCCGTTTAGTTTTGTAAATTTATGGAGGGTTTACAAAGTGCCAGGTCAAGGGCAAGATGCAACATTCATGATGCGTTATGAAGATCTCAATAGCAACATTAATTTAGAGTGATTCGGGATCGATCTTTTAAAATATTAACCAGAATTCAGCTAAGCAATGAAGCAAAACAATTGCTACTCCCTATTGCCTTTCTTGGGGCTTGCTTTCTTAAGAAAATAGTTTCTCAAAATAGGCCTGGCCTTCAGAATGGCCATTCTGAGGTCAGCAGGAACAAATATAGTTCTTCTGCTACTGTGCATCATCCAGGGCCATGAAGGAGCAAGAGTGTCCATCCAAGGCAGCATGTGCCCAGCTTCTCAGGTGTTCCTGAAAGTGCTTGTTTGCCTTTTATTGTGCTGTCAGGAAGTTAGGAAAAAAAAGTAAGAGAGCACTGAGTTCTACCTGAACCGAAACATCTCCTTTCTCTTTCTTTTTTTCTTTTTTTCTTTTTTTTTTTTTCTTTACAAGCTGTAGGTGTGGAACCGCTGAGTGTTATTTACTGTTGTGAACTCACACCAGCTCTTCTGTCCTCTTCAACAGTGAGAGAACCCCTTGATTTAGAGTTACACAGAGAAACATCTCTAGGGCTGCACAAGTGCTAGAATACATGAACAAAAATTAAATTAATCAAGCCATTAATGAATTATTTAGTGTTTTGAGTCTTATGGTTATTTTGCAGCTTGGAAACAAGAAAACAAGTGCCATACCATCAGCCAGCTGGAGATAGGCCAAAACCTGGACATACACACACACACACTCTCACACCGTCTTCTTCTTTTAAATTCCTGACAAGATTTTTTCCAAAGCTTCCTAAGCAGCTGTCTGTCTTCCCTTTTGGAGAAGAGCAAATGAAAAGTGGGAGCCATGACTGAGGCTGCCTGAAGTGCTTGTAGTCACAGTGGGCTTTCTGCTTGAATGATGCAAGAAAATAAGACTCAGGAATGGCTTCATTTGGTGTCAATGATATTCCTTATCCAGGGCAGAGATGATGGGAAACAACATGTGATTATTGGAGACTTCCTCCAAGTTTGTGGGTTTTATATATATTACATGTTTGAATGATAAGTGTGGTGAAAGGACAATCTTGTTGTAATTCTTTTGCTGTAGGGTAGGTTGAGCTGCATAGATGTTGGCAAAATACTGTGTTATCTGTGAAAAGAAAACTGTCTCCAGACCAGGCTGTCAGGTCTTCAGTGCTCACTCTTTCTCTGCAATAAATTGTTCTTCTCTGAGGCTGTAATTTTTATATGAAGAGAAACATTAGACAGAGGTCTGATTTATCAATTATCCTGATAAAAACTGTGTCGCTTCCCATGGTAGATTGATATAATTTTTAGAATGACATTTTACTACTCATTGAAATAACAAACACATTACAATGATTACTTCCTTTTTTTTTTTTTTAACCTTGTGCATATGAAATCGATGAGTGTGTCCAACTGAGAGGAATTACTTATACTCTTTCCTAGTCTTCCCTCCTCAAGCACTGCTTCTCCCACAGGGAAAGGTGGTGTGTCAGCAGGATGTGCATTAAAAATGTAAGTGCACTTTCTTCTCGAAATCTTGCAACACACCAGAAATATCGAAATGGAATAACCTGACTGCGGGGTTAACAACAGCAACCTGTCAAAACATCAACTTAAATCCAGCATTGGTCACTTGACTATAAGAAACACATCTCAGTAATTTTTGCTTCCCTGCTGAGTAGTGTGTTTTAGAAGTGTACTTGTAAGACCATCTAATACCCCATGCACAATTTTCCCCACCTCAGCACCGGATGGTTAGACAGGAAGAACAATAATTAGTATTTCCTAATCTAGAAGATCCATCCATCTGCAGTCCTGCTTTTCCATCTTAAATAATGCACAAGTCCTTATGTGCATGTAATTTCTGCATGAACACAGGATCTATAATAGCTACCCAGTAAGCTCATAAGGAGCTCTGCCTCACCTGAAGGTGTAATCCTTTATTTGTAACATCCCAACTAGTTACCACTGGAAAGGATTATGGCTCCATGTGAGAAATGAATAGGACCAGTGGAACCTAAGAGGTTAAGAGGTTGGTTTTTTCCACACATTAAAATGTCTCTAAGATATATTTTCTTAAAAACAAAGGAGGCACTTAGGTGCACTTTGCCCACAGGAATGTTCCTGAGTAAGTTTACTCCTGGTATGTCTTGCTAATGTCTGCTTGTGTTTTACTTGGACTTTATTGCCAAGAAGGAATGGATAAACTATACAAATTTTAATGTAGGGCAAAATCTGAAATAGCAAAAGGTACCCGTCCTGTAGAAGTAACGATGTCAAATGTTATCTGACGTGCTTCAACCAGTTTAATGAAGTGGGGGTGTTTCCAGTAAAATCAAAACAGCTGAAACAGAAGAGACTTGAGATTTGACCTGAATTTAGCAGTGGGCAGTTTTGCCTGTCCCCCGCTGAGCCCTGCCTAGAGGTGCAGGCTTGCTCAAGGAGGGGATGAGGTGTGCCTGGTGGCAGTGAGGCAACGTGTCTCCTTATCCAGCCCTTCTGCAAGGCACAAACTTGCAGATCTCACTGTACTGGCAATTCCTGATTGTCCTGGGGACTCTTGGAGTACCTTTTAGTGTTTCAGGAAAACTCAACCTGCACCAGTGACCTGGCCTCCCTCTTGTATTTTAAGTATAGGCTTGAACTCGTGGCCTGACTCTGTCCTCAAAGTTTAAGCCTGAAGGGTTGGAGTAGAAATAGGATAGGGGGAGATTGCTTGCTAGGACAGGCACCAAAAATAAAAGGCATCTGAGCAACAAGCGGAATCACAGAGACACAGTGCTGCTTTTCTGCTTGGCACTTTCATGTGATCTTTTCCTCTTCAGGACACTTGTGTGAGGTTGTAAATATATAGTATGTGCAATTGTTACTGTGGAAATGAGCGGTCCTGTGTCCCTGTGCTTGGACTTTACACTATGGTGTGCATTGAGTGTTGATGACGTCATGTAGGGCTCTGCTGCTGGGCTGCCTCCTCCAGCAGCTGAGGGAAGGGAAAAAAGAAGTTTGATGTTTTGAGGTTGGAGCTGCTTATGTGGTACAAGTGAAGGCACTATATAATGGCTGAGGCCATTTGTCCTAATTTGGGGTTGTAAAATAGGGATATTCTGTCTCTCTTCATCCTTGCCCTATCACGGTTTGCACAGAAAGCGCAGCATGCCCACGGTGATGAGTGGCTGGGACATGGCTTGTTCTAAAACATGCAGTGAAACATCATTGCAGGGCCTGAATTGCCCCAAAATACTCAAGCTTGGAGAGGTTTTTTCCCAGAGACACCCCTATGCAGGTGCATGAAGAGCACACATAAATCCACCAGTGCCCCTTTCACTGGGAGCCCCACTTGCAACTGTGAGCAAAAACACCAGAATAAGTGATGAAATGTAACCTCTGCTACTTTCCATGGCACAGTGCTTCAGGTGGTTTCACTTAGAGCGCTGGGACCTGGATGGCCTGGGCATACCTGGGATGTGCTTCACTGTGAATGCCATAGGGCATGTCATAAAGCAGATCAGGCTCTTTCCCTACAGATGTCAAAGCCTAAATTCTGTCTGAAGCTGGTGCATGTTTATGAAATGAGTTTTACCACTCCAAGCTGACTCGCGAATATCTTTGCTGCTTAGTTTCTGGTTATGAAGTCCAGGGAGAAGCAAACCAAGCCAGAAGGGTGACCCAGCTCTCTGCCTGCTAACTCTGAGCCTGGAAACTGATACTACTGAGCAGTGGCTATTTACAGGATGCTGTGACTTTGTGTAACACCTGTAAAGTCTGCTGAAGCTTAGGAGCAAGGACAGGGAGGTTTTGCTTCATGAATAACTCCTCAACTCAGCAGAACAGGACTGGCACTAAAATAAGGCTAAATGAAAAATTACAGGGTGAATTTGGCCTCATAATCACACACAGATCATTTGGTACTTGAACAGAGACAGTTGAATATAAACAAGTCTACAATGTGCCTCATTAATTGAAGCTATTTTTCTAGCAAGCCTCATGGAAATATGAAGTGGCTTCTCTCTGCAATTTGCAATAGTTTGCTATTAAATGTGTTCAGTTTAATTGTGGCAATGTGTCTCATTTTGGAAGCTTTCACAGCCACCATGTAAAAATAGCAGAAGATGGCAGAAACCAATTCCCCAGCACAGATGTCCTCCTCCATTTGCACTGTGCTCTTGGAGCAGACAGGTGTGCTGGGCAAGCCTAATCTGTGAAGCACAGTAATGCTGATGTCAGTGAGAGGCATTCTGGGATAAGTGACTTTCCTCCACCAGTGGCACCACATAGGGTAGCATGTCACAGGTTTTGACTCTCTGACCAGCCTGACCTTCATCCAACTTCAACTTTCTCTCAGTAGTCACAGCGACAGACCTGTACATCTTCACACAGATATAATACCTAATGTTAATCATATCTGACTGTTTTATGCTCTAATCTCGTGACCTCCCAAAGATGAGATCATGCTGGGCTGCCATACGTCAAATGCTCACATCAGCCTCTTGTTGACTTCAGCTACATTGTCAGAGAAATGCAACTAGAACATTTCTAACCTTAACATGCTGGGGCTTAAGACACTAATGTAAAATGTTTTCTGTAACTGGGGGTATAAAGCCTTCTCTTTAAATGCATGGTTTATTTTAATCTGAGTGGTTTAATTTGAATAGGAACCTATGAGTAGCAGAAGGCCAAAGCTGATTAGGAGCCAGGTGAGCAAGCCAAGCCCAGAGCTCCTTGTTTCAAGGCCAGAATACAGCCAACTGCATCCACAACCATAAAAGTCTATTACCTGATACAACCAAAATAGGCCTGTGGGCTATTTGAGATGTTTGGCTTGTCCACCACACTGCATGCATATGGGCTTTCAGCAAGCTGAGTATGACCAAAAAGGGATCATCCAACATTTTCAGAGAGCTCTGGACTTGCTGCTGGCAGGCAACATGTGGCCAAAAGGGCTTAAAAGGAATGTGGGTTTGGGAGAATAAAAATAGCTGTCAAATATTTATGCAACATGTCTCTTTCACCCTTACAGCAATTGCTAGTGGTGCATAATCACTGTACCGCACCTGATGCAGCTTCTGGATATTAAGGAACCTGTGAGAGGTAATGAAGTTGTGGCTTTACTCACTGCTATGAGGAGGGCAGGTCTCGTTCACAGGGGAAGAAGTAGTGCAGTGAAATCTGAAAGAGAAGATGCCCAGAGCATCTACAAGTACAGCTCAGTGACCATCTGTGAACTCAGTGATATTTGCAGCAGGGATCTTACCCAGCCTGTAGTCCAGCTTTGCCACAGTGGGACAGATGAGTTGTCCCTTGACCAAGACCTTCCAACTCCTTTCTCTGCACACGTGAGCAGCCAGTCTTGGAGAATGTCAGTGTGATTTCACAGTGCATATTTTTCAGGGGCACGTAGTGTGATGACACATGTCACTGAGTGTCATCGGTGCCTGAAAAAATATGGCATTCAAGAGTAAACACTTGGCAGAAACAACAGCACAGGCTCAAATTTAGACAGTAATAATTTATGCTGTGCAGACCCTGGCTTGCTGGAAGGGGGCATGCTCTCTGGAACGCAGGGAGGAAAATGTGTTGCTAATTTTACTGGACAACTTCTGCCCTCCCCTCCTTTTCCTTTTGTAGTTGCCAGCCTTCCTGGTTATTCTTAAAATAGAAGCATCTGACACCTTGTTTAACTTATTCTGAGGCCTTCAGGGAGAAGGAGGAAGGGATAAATCCCCTTTTCTGCACTGTGTTGGTCAGACTCCCAGAGAGCCCTCCTGGGAATTACATCTCAGTTTGCCACCTGCCCCCAGTTTCACACTCCCTCCCCACTCTTTTTTTCCTGCCCCAACTTTGTGATGCACTAGGGACTTCCCTGCCATTATTCCACAGTCTCACATCACTTTCTGGCACCTCCTGGGAGTGCTGCTGTGAGGCACAGAGATGGTGAAAACTGCCACATAAAAGGGGGACTCCTCTGTGCCATGCGGGCAGGGCACCTACTCCTGCAGTGGGGAGAGAAGCTCAAAATGGAGAAGGGGTATTTCAGTGTGGTTGAAATAGAGCTCTCCTTGAATTTCAATGAGCCCGTTATTGTTGCCTGCTTGCTTCCAGTTAATCCCCCCATGTGGTATTAGCTTCAAGAAAGATGGCTCAGTCATGTTGCCATGCTACTGAACACACTGAGCTAGCTGTGAGAGGGGCAGATTGTGCCTCCAAACACTGTGAATGTTTTCCAATCCTCATATGATGATCCCTGTGTAAAGACGGGGGTTCTACTCATCCCTCCCTCCCATGGGGGATTGCCTTTTCCCTTATTACGGATGAGAAACACAGTTTGATCTTTGTTTTTCTGAAGGAAATAAATACAGAAGGCCTGCAAGAGGCTTCATGAGACATCCTCATGGGGCAGATTTTTTGGCGTCTTTCTCTGGGGAAGATGCAAACAACACTCAGAGGCATGGAACCTTTAGTGATGAAGCACTTTATGAACCCAAAACAACAGACCATCCCTCCCTGGAGGAGACAGGTGTACAGCTGAGTGCAGTGGAGGTGTTCTAGCACTGTGGTCCTCTAGGACCCACCGGTAGGGACTGTGGGTAGGTATATGCCCACCTCCCTTGTTGCAGCTGCATCTGCCCCATCCCATTTGTCCCAGGGACAACCATGGGACAGTTCTCTAGAGAGGATGTCCTGCTACATATGTGATCTGGAGGCTGCTTTTTTTTCTTTTCTTTTTTTTTTCCAAGCCACATCCTATATAATTTTCTAGTCCTTGATACACTGCCAGCTCAAAAGTTCTTCCATCTTCTAAAAAAACCTCAATTACAAAGCAATGGGGAATGTAATGAACCATAGAAAATACCAGTGAGAAATATATATATAGATGAAAAAAATAAGGAAACTTTCCTGGCAGAAATCCTCCAAAATCTGGAGATAGGAGAAACTTCTTGACTTCTCTCTTTTTATTGGTTAAAGAACTGCTCACAGTCTTGTGTTCAACCTTGAGCTGAAAAGTCTGGTCAGGCCTTGGAAATGCAGTGTCTTTGTGCATGTTGCATCTCTGTTTTCTCATGGCTTTGAAATGAGAACAGAGGAACAGGATACAAATACTAAGATCTAGCACAATATACAACTTAACATACACCATTGGCTAAGGACAACTTCAATTTTGCAAAAAGTAAGTAGGATCTCTACAGATCAGGAATGTTTGTGCATCGTGACAGAGACCTGTAAGTCACTTACATGTGCTAAAGCTGAAATGACCAACAGGCGTCCAACTACTTTAAAACCTAAGTGACATTAGAAATTTTTATTTAGATAGATGTGACAAAGGCAGTAGCATGTGACAGGCCCATCCTAGTTCTCCTCCAGGACTGCAAACGTAGTTTGGCCATCTGGCACCTGAGAGTAGGATGTTTAAATTGGATTTTAATAATACATTGCACTGTCTGATACCACCACAACTCAAAAGAAACCCATTCTGCTTACACCTTAGAGACTGCAGCCCTGTGCTGTCTCCTAAAGCATAGAGGAAA
This sequence comes from Formicarius rufipectus, assembly GCA_013399695.1. Lineage (NCBI taxonomy): Eukaryota > Metazoa > Chordata > Aves > Passeriformes > Formicariidae > Formicarius > Formicarius rufipectus. Next base: position 471,683 of record VXAU01000452.1, on the reverse strand, counting down.
TGTGTTATTTCTTTTCAAAAGAGTGTCAAGCACTTTGTTATAAAGGGGGAAAAAAATACAATGAAAGCAAATGACTTGGGTTTGTCATTTTCTGTTTTACAAAGGAAGCGGCAATTGGGTGACAGGTGTGTAAATTCCCTGGCAATGCTGCTGAACACAAAGCCACACTGACTTCAGCCTGTTCTTGGAAATCCTTTACCAACCCATCGCCTAGAAGGAAATGATCACACTAAACCCATCATTTCCTCCTGAGCTCTGAAAGGTTGGGAGTTTTTTCCACGTTTGTTTCTCCAGAGAAACTGAAAGGTTTGGGGATTGAAAACATAATGACGGCTCTTAAAAGAAAAGGACTTTTTAAAATTAGAGACTAACACAAGAGACAGGAGGGATGAATGATGTCAGCTAGCAAGGTTTACCACTCCCTCCAAACTTAGTGGTATTCCAGCTTGAAACAGCTGTAAATCATTTTCCACATAAGCGAAGTGTTATCTCTGGGTCCCAGCCCAGCATGCATGGATTGCATGGCTCCCTTTCACTCCTTCCTGCTATCACCCGAGTAAAGGTTTCAAGCCTTAAATACCTGGGGTAAATTATTAATCACATGTGCTGTTTGACTAGCTACCACATGATTTTTACCTTCCAAACTGGAACAAACTTTTTTTTTTTTTTTTTTTTTTTTTTTTTTTCCCTTCTTCTTTGGGATGCAGACATATGTTTTTTTTCTGCAGCTTTTGTAATGTACTTGTTAAAGAAGACTAAAAAATGTCCCTCTCCATCTCTGTCCTCTGTTCCTGTTGCAGCTTGAATTGCAAAGAACACAGTGGTGCCCATTATGTTGAGAAGGTCTCACCAGGGCTCCCTGAAAGGGCAGGAGCCATGCCTGGCCACCACCACTTCATGTGAGCTGCGACCACCAAACTATTTTGGGGGGGCAAGGTGGACCTGGTCTGAAATCTGAGCCAACAAACACATCTGTCTAAGAGGAGGGATGGAGGTGGACAGTCTGCGAAAGGAGGACCATGTTCTCTGAGCACAGAGGCAGTTGCAGGTGACCATCTCCAGTCTGGATGTATGGCCATGTCCTTCCTCACTGGTCAGCGTTTCCAATACATGTGTGCTGAGAAGTTGTGAAATGCAGTGATTAGCTACAGCGTTAAAACCTTTTCATGTTGAGAGTCACTGCCCAAATGATCTGTAGCTGGGAGAGACATTAACCCTTGCTTTAACCCTGCCTGGGGAATTTCAGCCCTCTTCTGCTCTGTCAGATTTGGCATCACCAATCTCTTGGTGCATCTGGTCTGTAAATGGACCAGTCAGCCTCCACACTGCCAGGTTGATTTTTTCCCTGAACAGTGACAATTCAAAAGGTCACAATTAAAATTGTATCTCCTGCTTGATGTTGCTTGTCTGGTTGTGCATCAGCTGCCCTGGCATAAGCCCCTGAGCCATAACATAGAGCACATGAGTGGACAGAGGAGGGTGAAAATGAAGCTATCCCTGCTGCTGTTCATGTCACCTCTAAAAGCAGTCAATAGCTCCCTGAGACCATCAGGCCTTGGAGGATACAGAACGTGCATATGCCTTGCATGTGCCATGTCTCTGGGTTGGGTGGGGTTTCTTTGGTTGGTTTTGTTTGGGGGATGGGATGATGTGGTTTGGGTTTTTGAAGAAGAGAAGAGAAGAGAAGAGAAGAGAAGAGAAGAGAAG
>VXAU01000452.1:433892-464605 GCA_013399695.1 Formicarius rufipectus | reverse complement strand
AAAAAAAAGAGGTGGGGGAGAAAGGAGGATATATAAGTAGTGCCAGCTGGATGTGAAATCAATCCGGCATTTCAAAATAATGAAAATATTTCTTTCCCATTCACTTGGTCTGGCATGTAACATCAGCGCTGCTGCCACATCATTATTCAGAGTTAGCATGCTGGAAAGGAGACACCAGCAGAGACCAAATTGCTGCTGAGCCCCCTGCCTCGAAAAGGACACTATTGTGGGACAGTGCCACAGATACAGTACCACTGGGAAGGATGTTCCAAACAGGAGCAATCCCTGGATCCAGGGCAGCAAATGGAGAGGGGTCCTCATTAAAGATATATTAGAAAAAAAAAAAAAAAGGGAGAGGTAGCTGCAGCTGAGATGATGGTGGAGCTGAGGGAGGCTGATGGTGATGGCACAACCTTTTTCCTATGTAAAATCTTCCATTATTTGAGTCGGGCTTCATTTATTCAGTAGACATTTTAAATTTGAGCTTCCCATACACACACAATGAGATAAATCTTCCCAAAATGTACAGCACAGCCCTGAGTCAGGCTCCACTGGATGTTCTGAGCACCCCAGTTTGCAACAGGAGGATTGAACTTCTTCAGTCGTCCTTAGTTTGAGTCTCATTCCCACAGCCACTTCTCTCTGTTGGAGTCACGCTACCATCAGTAAGTGCTGTCAAAGCAACGAGGAAAAGCAAATTCCACTTCTCTGTGCTTTGGACACACACATCTGTGCCCTTTTCTTCAGCCAAAGCTGCGAGCTGTGGAGATGAAGAGCCATTTCAATGAATAAGGCACCTCATTGAGCAAGTAAAGCTGGAAGTGTTGAGCAGGGAGATATGTTCCACACTTTGTTTTAATTCCTGCTCAGGGCCCCTCTCCAGTTAAGATGAACCAGAGATGCTGAAGAGCCAGAAAAGCCCATTTGAGGGACCACAGAGCTGCAGATTGTTCCTATGCTGGGACAAGTGTCACAGAGGTGATCAGAAGAAAGCAGCATTTCCCCAGCTGGGGAAATGACATGTGCTTAGCCTCTAGGACACTCGCCCTGCTCAAGTCAAGTTTTGACACTGTGTTCATAAAACAAGAGATGCCAAAAGCTGAGTGTCACTTTTGAACTGGAAAGAACTTCACAAGGGAAGACTCCAAATCTACTTGCACAAGAGACAGAGGGACACCGGTGAAGAAGAGGGACCAAAACCAAATCAGGAAAAGCAAAAGAGCCTCTATAGGTTGATATGAAAAGAAAGTTGCTGTAAATCAAGCTGAGTTAGACCTGCAAGCACAGCAAGAAGCTCAGTTCTTTCTGTGGCATAAACAGAAAGCAGATGAGGTAAGTAAGGAGGCAGTGAGAGAAGAGGCAAGATACATTCAGATAGTACATCAACTTAAAAATCCACCATAATTCAGTTTCCTATAAGCAGATGTTAAATAATTGGAGTAAAAGCAGAGAAACTGTTAATTCAAGGGGCCACACCATGGCTACAACCAAAGCCAGTCAGTGCACCTTACCACAGAGACAAAATCACCTCCATGCTAGAACACCTAAAGCCTCATTCACTAGATTATATGAAATTGTTAATCCAACATTAAATATTGTTTCTGTAAACCTACTCTGTCAGAAATGCTAACCTAGATTTAGAAAATGAGAAATTATCCCTAGCCAGCTGATCACTGTAGCCTTGATGTTTGGAAAGGCCTAGAACAAAATTTGAAGGACAAATAAAAATTAAACAGGTGTTCAGGGGAAAAAAAAACCCCACCCATGAAATTCAGGTGAGATTCAGCAGCGGTAGCTCAAGTTAGCCTTGTCTGAATGACAAACAATAGATGAGTAAGTAATTGATAGATAATTGATTTTCTAGGCAGGAGAGATTCAATAGATCTGATGCAGCTGAATTTAAACAGGTGGTTTTGATATGTAGATACCTGGAAAATTGTCAGGGAAGCTAATGAAGATGAGCATTAGTGTAAGAACGATGAGATGGGTAAAGGTATGGCCCACAGAAAGAAACAGCATTTGTGTTTTAGGGGAGCATCAAGCTGGAAGGAACCTGCCAGTGGCATTCCTTAGAGATGGGTCTTGGATTTGCTTTTCTTAAATACTTACAGGACTTCTTTTGGCACAGAGAAATGGGAACACACTGATGAACCCTTCTTTAAAGTGCTGTCACTACAGAACAGGATCAGGGCAGTTTTGGTGAAGAACTGGTTGGATTTGAGGAGCAGGGTAATATATGTCAAATGAAATAGGGTAACACAGAACTACAAATTGGTGCACAAGGAAATTTTCACACAGAGTCACAGAATATACTGAGTTGGAAGGAACCCAAAAGGACCATTGAGTCCAACTCTTGGCCCTGCACAGGACCATCCCTAAGAGTCCCATCATGTGCCTGAGAATATCATCCAAATGCTTTGTGAACTCTGTCAGGCTTAGTGTTGTGACCACTGCCTTGGGGAGCACTATGCTCTGGGAAATTTGTCCGTTGAAAGGCATCTGTACTGGAAAGACCTGAGCATGGCACTTGACCATGGGTGACCGTGGAGTACAAACGCAAGATGGCTGTGAAAATGGAAAGCAGACTCAATAATATGTGCAAAAGCTAGTATGGAGGAAGGATGTAATGAGCCCCAACTTGCACTGGCAAGCCCTGACATACAACTACAATTACTCACTTTCAAGGAAGAGATACTTTACTGAAATCAAGTGCAGATAAGTATATAAAATTAGGCTAAAGTGGGGGAAATGACCTAATTGATACAAAGTGAAATAAAAAGCTTTGGATTTCTTTCCTTAGCAAAACTGGGGCTGTGAGGAGCCCTATACTCACTGTCTATTGGAATAATGCAGGTAACTCCAAAGGAAGGATATGAACTATTTAAGCTGGGGAGATGGTCAACACAAAAGCCAATGCATCTGAAGTGTCTACTATCAATTAAGGCTGGAAACAAGAGAATACCTCCATCTTGAGCGCAGTGAGACTCTGGGACAGCCTTCAGACAGAAGCAAATGCCAGCTGGCATGAAGATGGATTTTTAGGATGGTAAGAGAGAGCTGTAAGCAAGGGGGAAATACTGAATCTATTATACATATTTAATTCCCACACAATCTTCTTCTGTTTGAGTAGCCAGTAATCTCCTGACGAGCCTCACAGCGGACTGTGTTTGCTCTGTGCTGTATCAATGTTTATCTCATTCACAGCAGAAAATGCAAACTTGGGAAATGGGAATTTCACTATGAGGAGAATTGCTGTGGTGCCCTCACTTGCAAGCTTTGAAGGGCAGATCTGCCTCTGGGTTTCAGCAGACTGTTCTTCAGCCATCTTCCATTCATCATTTGGAATGAGAGTTAAATAACTCCTGGCCTATTTCATAGCTGAGAGGCTAGCCTTTCCAAGAGGTAAAGACACTTCCTTTCGCTTCTCGAAACATCATGAACTTTCAAACTTGGCAAGGCTCTTTTGCATTCGATCTAATAATAAACCCAAATCTTCCATCACACAAAAGCAATGAGTCTGAACTTGCCTGAACTTGTCTCAGGGAGCTGAGATCCAAAGCTCTGTCATTCCCTCAAAAGCCATTCCCCTCTTTGCAAGGACAGGATGTTGTTGTGACAAGGCATCCTTGCTGTTTGCTCAGCCTCTCTTCCTCGTGATGAAATCCCTCTATAGCAACTCTGGAGGTCCTAGTTCAGCTCTGGTTTTGGGCATACAATGTGCTTTCCAACTAATCTCCGCTCTTTTCTATGAGTGATTTATGGAGGCTTGAAGGACACTGAGACTCAGCACATTTTCTGTTTTCCAAATGTTGGTGCAAGGAAAGTGGTACTTTTCCTGCCAGTGGGAACCTGAAAGACATGATGGGCTTTTCTGGCAGGACTCAATGTCAGTGAAAGGGGCGCCAAGCCGCCTGCGGAGCAAGCGGAAGTACAAATGTGTGTTGGCTTTGAATTCCACTGGGAACTACAGAAAAAAATATTTTGACTTGATTTTACAGCTCAGTTTTTCATTAGGAAAAAGTGAGTGCTCAGCCAGTGATCAGAAATGCCCTTGCTTAATTTGCATCAGTTCCTGTTCAGTTTGACAATTGACACTAGAAGAGCAAATAAACAAGCTCCACACTGAAGAGCAAGTGAAATACTTCTTTTCTCATCAACTTTTTCTTGTGGAATTGGTTGTTTTTCAGAAAGACAATAGTCTTATGTCATCCTGAAGCATTTATTCTAGGAAGGAAGAAGAGGAGTCTGAAATGTTTGTTCTAGGTATCTAAGTTTAAATTACTAACTTAAGCACATAATCTCTTTAGGATGCCTCTAAAAACCAGTGGACAGGGACAGGTGTCTCTAATGAGCAATTCAAAAGCTCTTGCTTACGTGAGGAATATTTTACTACCATGCCATGCAATATTACAGGTGTTTAGGGGTTTATTTTATTTCTACCTTCATGCATGCTTCTGTTCTCCTGGATGACATGAAAAGCAGAAGTTCTCTGTGTATCTGGTTGTGTTACATTATCTTCCTATATTTTATTATGCAAATCACGAAATTACTAAACACAAGGGAGTGAAATAGGTGACTTCTTTCCCCTTGTATAAAAACAAACACCCCACTCCCATGTGGAGTTTGAAGCTCAGCAATTTTTACTTTGAAAGAGTGGAAGTCACTGATGGAAACCCATCCCTTACACTTGATTCCGGAAAGTGAATTTGGAGCATATAAGCTTGATCCAAATCTCATGGAAACTGAGATGGGAGCCCATGGTTCAGGAGGTGTTACACTAAATTATTCCCAAATCCATTTTGTCCATCATCCTATTTAATGCAGTGGGGGCCACCAGCAGATGCTTTTTATTAATGCTGAAATGGGTTTGCAACATTCAGGCTGGCATATTTAGTCACATCCTAATCCTCCACAAAAAGAAGCCAGCTGAATTCAGGTCTGACACATAAATGTTAGTTTCCTTCTGCGTGTTTTCTTCACATTAACTATTATAAAGGAAGGTTTTCTTACTGCCCATGTAATGGGGAGAAGCTGTAGCTACAGTATCTTGCCTTTAGAAATGCAGTGTTCTCATAAGAAAATCAAAAGGAAAAGGTTTAGATGAAATTACTGAGAGTACTCAAGGAGCAGTTACCAGGTCAACAGTGTTAAACTGGAAAGATTTATTGAGTTGGATCCCTAGGGATATCCCTAGGCCTGGATTTAGGCCTGTTCAGTATTTTCATTAATAATTTGGATGAAGGGGTAGAGAGTCCTTTTATTAGAGTTTCAGCGAAGAGCAAGAGACACTAGGGAGGAGGGGATTAGTGCTCAGGAGATCTCAGTAATTAGAGGAATGGTCTGGAAAGAAACAGGATGCAATTTGATGAAGATGAGCACAAATCTGCACCTACATTGAATTAATCAGCTCCACAGGCACAAAGTGGGAGAGAGTAGTCATGTAGATCTTTGCCACAAAGGAGCTGGAGGCTGTGATGGAGCAGTGAGTCAGCTGTGGAAGGAAGAAATATTGGACTGGGTCGAACAGATGGGGTGTTGCATGTTAGACACAGACAGATACGTCCTTCAGCTGGATCGTTAAGGACCAGCTTCTGGCATTACACCTTGGGAAAGATGTGGCTGCATGTCCTGAGAAGGGAAAGCCTGCAAAGAGCAGAGAGGAAGGCTTTGTATTTAGCATAGGGAAAGCAAAACTGAAAGGAGACACAATAGCAATCTTCAAGAGCAGTGAGTCTGCCAAAAAGAGGAAGGTGGTGAACCGTTCTGTGTCCAGAAATTATTCTCTGTGGTTTAACCATGATTTTCTGTGGTTAGAAAAAAAGAGAGAGGGCGAAAGAAATTGAGATGGTAGATAAGTTGACTTTACTGCTTTACTTATGAAGAGCCTTGGGGCATAAAGCACATGATCAAACATAGTTGAGTTACTGTAGCTTAATGAGTTATTGCCTGCTGGCTGAACCATACTAATTATCCATGTGTATGCTCTCAGCCTGTCTCAAATGCCAGATGAAATGGCCTCACTTAAATACTTGTGTTTGACTTTGTAGGTGAGGCAGCTTGAATGCTTCTGAAAGATCAGTGACTACAGCTCAGCTGACAGAGGACGATTTCTGGGAGATGGAAATTTGTCCTTAGTGCCCAACACTAATGCTGGCACTGCTGTATCTGGGGTTTGACAAGGGACAAACAGAAAACAGACCTGCATATATAAATGTGTTACTTCACAGCATTACGTCAATAGGAAAGGGACTCCAAACAAGTGTATTGGAAATGTAAGAAGAAATGTTGTGATATTGGGTTTTATAAAAGATCTCAGTAGGGTTTGGTTTGGGAAGACTTGTAATATGATGATTTTAAAAATATAGCTTTAAGAATGCTACAGAGCACTGCACACAATTTTTTTGCAACTGTACACACACCTGCTTTAGGTGCATCTTAGTTTTTATAGCATTTTCCAGGAAATATTACTTTTTTCACTCATATCTGCATGCTCACTCCTCCCTCTTTTTTCCCCTTTGTGATTGTTTTTCTGTTGTTATCACCAGTTTGCATTATGTGGCTAAGGTTGAACATTTGGATGTTGCAATCTTAGGGAAGATTTTTTTGTTTGCAGCAGTACTTCTGTCTAAATTTTTCCATTAAAACAACTTACTCTTTTGCTTCTAGCATGCCATTTAGGGAGGCAGCAGACTTGGCATGTTTGCTTAGCAGACAGACACACTTGACAAGTGCTACGTGAAATGGAAGCAGAGACTTCTACTTTGTCAGTTTGTTGCTATTTTATGGAATCACATAAATTAGCCTGGAGAGGACCTGAGGAAGTTACCTGGTTCCTTTCTGTGCTCAGAGCAGGATCAAATACATCTCTGTCCTGTCTGACCAATGTTTGCCTAACTTGTTTTCGAAGTCCTGCATTGGTGCAAATTCCAGGGCCCCTGGACAACCTTTCCCTGTACTATTCAACTAAAATATGTAGCTGAGGACAAGTTAACACAGAATTCAGTCTAAACCAGCCAAACTACATTCAATTGCTGCTGTGATCCTTTCAATTTTCTGTAGGAAAGAGAAATGCTAGAAATCTTCATGGAGATTATTTGCTAGCATAAATGTTTTGTAAACTAATTTAGTCCAAAGATCACTGTTTTCCCTTCAGGACATAGATTTTTGCTTTGAGAGAGGAACTACAACATGCCAGGAGCTATAAGGCTGCAGCAATAAGGCATACACTGCATTTCTCTAGTGCTTGCAACATGGAAACCCGTTTCCATCTCTGAGTTTTATATATGTGGAAGGAGGTGTTGTATATCTATTAAGCGTAAGGCTTTTTTCCTTTCCCAGGTACGGGCTCGGGATTGAGGATGTGCAATTTAGTTGGAGCTGAAATTTAGTCCAGGTGTGGGGAGCCTGTTTACTGTAGCACAGAAATAATTACCATCTGCATGAAGTTCTTCTCCAGATGTGGAAAGTCTGGCTGGTTTGAGATGGGGATTATCTTATCTGTAGTTTTACTGCAAAGAAATTTTATCTTAAAATAGTACTTTTGCAGAGTCCCTCTAGTAGGGCTAATCCCCCATGGTATTGCCAAGGAAATATCAGATCATAACTATTCCATGGAGATCTGAAGTGAAATTGTCATACAAGAAGAATGTGAGGACTACTGAGCAGACTGTATTTCCTGTTATCTGAGAACAACTGTACATCCACAAGTAGCTGAAAATTGTGATGCCTCTATGATTCTGTCTCATCCTTCAGCAGATACATTTTGCACAGATCCTAGTATGAACAGAGAGATTAAAGAACAAACAAACCATTTTCTCCCCTGCATGTAGAAGGAAATATAAGCAGCTTAAAATGAGTGGTGATGCTGGAAAAACGATGCTTGAACTGGGAGATCATCTTAAAAGAGGTGAAAGAAAGCCAATTTCTTATGCAATGAGTAGTGAACTTCTGGAATTTACTCATGCAGAAGACTATGGACACTGATACTACAAGCTAGTCCAAGAAGCAGTCAGATAAATTCAATGACAATGGGTCCATAAAGAGACACAATAAAGGTAATACGCAGTGTTGTGCTCACTTAACTCCCTGCACAGCATGTCCTGCCACCATCACCAGAGGTGGGATATGGGCCACGATGGGCCATCGATGTCACACCAGTAGCGCAAATCTGATATTCTTATGCTTTTCCTCTCCATCCTATCTGGCCTGCCAGTGATTCCAGAACCAAACCCATGTATCACATGGGTAAAAAGGTTACTTTCTGGGCTTGCAATAGCCTACAAAACTGGACCTGGCTTATTGGGAAATGAGTACTTGGGGTTCTTGGCATAAGGGAAACTAGATCTGGATCTAGATGAGATCTTTGCCATCATTGTCCAATAGCAGTTGTAGAGAGAGATCGGTGATAGCAAAACACTCTGCGAATGCCTAATTTTTCCTCAAAACCTGGTGAGTTCTGCATCTGGATTCCTCATATTCACTGCCTCAGAAGAGGAGAGAAGGGACAGACTATTGGACACACATATGATCTATTTTTGCTTTCATTACATTTGGTGAGGATTGGGAATGTGATATGTTTTCTATATCATCAAATAATTCTCAGTAGTGTCACAAATAGTGTTGTTTCAAGTCTGTGAGCGATTTATGGACAAGAGCAAAAGACCATTGAAAATTATATCAATAATTCTGCTGCTCAAGCTTAAGGCAAAACTCCAACAGCTGTCAGGGGGTGGGGGGTGTTTTTTATACCCATCTAGCCTCAAGGAAGCAGGACCATCATAATTAGCTGTTAATTGAGAAGTGTGCATCTGAAAAGCACAATTTCAGAGAACAAAGAGCTGGAGAGACCCACTTCTAGGCCTAATTAGAATTAATTCATAGCTATAAGTAAAAGGTCTCCCACAGTCCTGGGACTCTCTCTTGCACTCTCCTGAAGTACTAGTCTAAACATATGCATACCAATCATAGAAGGCTCAGTGTGACTTGTGTGGCTCTTGTGCAACACAGAAATAGAACTGCTTGTTAAAAATGAGCCTGATTTTTTTTTTCCCTTTCTCTTTTCCTTTCCATTTTTTTTCAGCCCTGGGCTGTGTCTCCCCTCTGCTGTGCTAGCTGCCCTCCTTTCTTTTTTGTATTTGTGTACCTATGAAAAGTGACAACTTCAGCACTTTTTCTACTATTGCATGAACAGACCTTTTAGAGAAAAAAAGATTGCCAAAACCAGGCCATGCTGTCTGTTGCACCCTCCTGAAGATGCCTCCAGCAGGACTAACTTCAGGCACTTATATGAGCTGATAGAGCCTATTTGTTTTTCCTCCAGCAGGTCCAGAGCAGTTTTCCCATGTGAACTGGGGCTCCACCAGTAGCCCTTCAGCTGGTGAGGACAGAGGCTGCAGCTTCCAGTCTTCATGTGGTCTCTTAAAAGCCTTCAAGAGCTGATTTTATTTTTTAAAATCTGAAATTATAAAACAAACAAAGAAACCCGAACTCTAAATATTTAAGTGGCAGGTCAACCTACTGTATTTCTGTCTTACTTGAGATCACCACATCTCTCTTGTATGTATTTAGACAACCACTCACCAGTGCCAGCGCCTCATTGCTTGAGGACTAAGTCAGTGCAAGGGCGCTCCAGTGAGAAAATGAACCAGATTATTTCCTTATGACAGCCAGTTTGGGTTGTCTGATATAAGGTGCATTTAAAAGGTTGATTTTTTTTTTTTTCTTTTTTTTGGAAGATGTTGAACACCTGTCTTTGGAAGACAGCAATTACTTCAAGTTGCTTCAAGCTATGGACCCAAAAAAGAGCAAGACAATAACTGATTTGGAGAAATGCAGGGTAACACATTGTCATTGGTGATGGTCTTGTTATAGAGGAGGTGGCCTACTGAATTATGTTGTGCTGGCCTCCCTGTGTAAGGATGTCTAGCAAACCTTAGAAGCTTCACAGTTTCATTGTGGGTGTCAGAAGCTGATGCTCCTAAAGCAGACAAGTGCCTTAATTTGCAGGAAAGAGGAGTCTGTACTGCTTAGTAGGTGTGAGATGCCTCATTTATACTCCAAATATAGATGCACTTCTCTATCTCTAGTTACCCAAACTGAAAATCTGGTGTGCGATACCTCTGCAAGCATGTTGCTGAGATTGAGAGACTCTGAGCTCCTTGAATACCTTTAGATTTCCTGTTGAAGGAAACCAATTTTCTAAAAAAAAATTTTCAAAGGATTTTCTTCCCACAGGTACTCATCTGAACCATTACAGTGCAAGAATAATCTTTCGATTCTTTTCTGTGTGGCTTAGGAATGTTCTTTCCATGTGGTGTATCTTCTATGTTACTATGGAATTGTCTATGTGCTGGTTTTGGTGAGGGATGGTGTCTACTGCTGTCATAAATGAGTCTAAAAACCTTACTTTGGCTTTGCACCCCACTACTGAGAGGGGATGCAGGTGCCACTGTCTTTGACTTAGTTAAGGTTTCAGCTGGAACCAAATCCAACCACAACCCCTCTGCTCACCTTCCACTGTCACCAAGGCCCTGAGGCTCCTTCTGTATAAGAACTTCAACCTGAGAGCTGGGACTTCATATTCCCATCTCACTCAGAAGACCAGACCTTCCCCATTGTTTAGAGCCATGCTTTGCCAGGAGCCCACTAAAGCTTTGCAGGTAGCTTCAGGTGCCTCATGCTAGGTAAAGGCAACTTGGTAGGCAGCGAGTTGGCTTGTAGAGGGTTGCCAAGCACAGCAATACTCCTCACTTATGAGACACAGTGACACCCTCCCCTTCCCCTACACAAGGCCATCGCTCCTGCCCTACTACTCCATGCTGGTGCTGGCAGTCTGCTAAACATTTCTTCTGACCTGGCTTGTGCTGCTACAAAGCCAGATGCTACTCATAAGTGGAGCCTCCTATCACTTTCTGGGAGGCTTCCATCAACTCCCTTTGCCAAACATCTGGATTCCCTGTGCGATCTTCGGTAACTTTACACTGCTCCAGGCCTGCAGGCAAATGGGGACAACATGGCTTGACAAGTTCCCAAGTAGTTTGCCTTTGCAGAACTCCAGAATATCCTTCCCTTACACATTTGAGTCCTGCTGTGTTGCCTGCAATCATACCTTCAGCTGCTGTTTAGAACACTGAGAAGCAGTCGCAGTGAGACTCACGGGTTTCCATTAGGTGCCAGTGGCTCATATTTGCAGGGTTAGTTTGTATCTGCAGTGGCTCACATTTCTCATGTTAGGTCAGCAGAGCTGAGTAAGATTGTATAGAATTGTAAAGATTTCAAAGCTATTTTTATTTAACATCTAACTGACCTAGTCTTTAGCAGTGCAATCAGATGACGACAGAGCCAACTGCTTGTTGGGCACCATTCTCCTCCTGACCTTAGGTCTTTTCCTCTTGAAGCATGAAGTGTGATATCAAAGGGAAACTCTTTTAATGGGTTGTAAAAATTTCTTTAACACCTTTGGGGTTAGAATTGGAACCAGAGATACTGAAATACCGTTATGATGATGCTGGGACTGCTCTGTACCTAAGTAATACCATATGTTGGCCTGCTTCTATAGTGTCTACTGTGTAACTACATTGGTTCAGTAGGAATCTGCCTGGAAAAGTAGTCAGGGTGGAAAGGAATAACTGCAAAGAGCCATTCAGAGCAAATGCTTAAAATGCTGCTAAGGGGCAATGCCAAGACCATCATCTTTGATGATTTTGTTTCCAACCATCCAACCTGCAGAATTGGTTATGACCAGTAAAGTAAGAAGACCATCCCATATTTCACTCAGGAGATGTCTTTGTGCCTCATTCTTCAGTCTCTATGCAATGAAGATCATCAACTCTGGGAGTGGTGCCCAGACAGAATTTTTATAGCATTTTTGCATGACATTGCATGGGAGGGGACTATGACCTGCAACAGGAGAGAAACTGAAATCTGGCAAGTGGCTCTAAGCTACGTATCTAACGTAGCCTATCGTATTAAGAAGTGCCCATATTTCAATGTTTGCACGATTCGGCTTTCTGTAGGACAGTCAAGGTCCAGAAATCTGAGGTGGGAGTGACAAAACTCCCATTGCCAGTTTTGGACATAGGTTTAACAATCAGTTGACCATGCTTTGGTCTGTCAGGAAGGGGAATAAATCCCATGAAGTCTTTACAGTCACATATATGTGGAGACTGTCTGGTACCTCACTTATAACTACTGCAATTTTAAAATGTCTAACAGAACTTTTCCAGCAGTGTTCCCTAAACATTTCTTCTTGAAGTCTGTTATTTACTGCCATTATAAGGCTCAAAATGTCCCAGAATCTGAGAGATATTTGATCCAATCCCACAGCTGCCATCCCAATGAACACATAAGTAAAACTAAGATTCTCTGAATGGGGACCTCAAGAATTTGTGCGGAGGATTAGGGATTAGTGAAAGATGATTCTGCCATTGTTCTCCTAATTGATAAAAGACAAGCCACTGCTCTTTTGAATAATGCTGTTACCACACAGTCCTCAAGCAACTTAACAGAGGATTCTGTGTAATCGAGAAGAACCACTTCTGGATGTATGTTGAAAATGTTCCTGTGAAGTTACTTTACTCCAAGTGCTTTAAAATCAGGACCAAAGTGAGTGAGGCAGTATCTCTTCTTCCTCTTCTTAATTGAAAAAACCCAACTGTTTTCAGATGAATTCACTTTATTTTTCCTCTGAAAATTTCCTTTCCCAAGCTGTATTTCTGAGCTCCTTCTCAGCACTGTCACAATCTCACCATGTGCATTGATGCTGCATTGCTCCTGCCTAGTCAGTTGCTCCTATCCTCTCAAGCTCAGAAGAGCTGGAGAAAATCCAAAAGGAGCTCTGCTCTCCCTCCCACAGCATCTTTCTATCCAATGCTTGTTCACCACCTGAACCTGGCATCCAGGCAGACTCATGTTTATATAAACAAAAGCAGCCAAGCAAATTGGGTGAGGCTACAAGAAACTCATGATAGCTTTACAAGGTATCTTGTAATGTACATTTAGAAATGTACACCTTTGTTTACATTGACTATGATCTCTTCTGCCAAATATTACTGCACATTCAGAAGGAATTCAAAAGAAAACATTTGCAAGGAAGCAGCACACTTGTGTAAGTGTCCTCCTAACACAAAGGCTGTATTTTAGAGGACAAAAAGAAGGTATCTGGCAACACAAAGCAGTTGTTTGTAAATACAAAGGGGATTTAAACATGGGCTTTAAAAGCAGCTCATCTCTGTGGGGTATCTGAACAAATCTTAACACAAATCTTACTGGCCAGACCTTTAAGGAGCTTCTAAGCTCCCAGCTGTGGAGCTCCAAAGCCTCTTGTGGGATTGGGTCGGGATCATGTGTGCAACACACTCTGAATAGGGCTGGGCCCATATAAGCTTTGACAAAATGCTGCTGTGCAAACCTTGAGTGTGAATGTGCAGGAAGAGGATCAGTCCATCCCTTTGAAGCTCAAGTGGTGGCTGTGGGTTTAGAGCTGTAGCAGCACATGCCTGGTTGGCAGGCATTGATCTCAGGTGGGAGAGAAGGAGGAAGCATTTACTCAGTCGAACTGGAGCAATGAGGGGTGAGAGCAAGCAAAGGGCTTATGAGGTTGTACTGCTCTGTGTACAATACTACAGCAAGTTTGACACTACGCTGAGAGAGCTCCCATGAAGCACGCCTCATCTCTTTCCCAGCTCCATCATGTGACTGTGGCCTCCCAGGGCTGCTTTAAACACCAAATGTGCCTTTAATACCATTGTGTGGGCCCAAAACCATGTCACAAACAGTTTGAGTTGCCTTTTGGGGAAAGACTCCAGGGAATTCTTAGGTCCATTCATGTCAGATGAAAAATGGCCATCTTCAGAAATAATTTATTCTCCTTTTCTCCCTCCGAAAAAGCAAGTGCATAAGCAAACCAGCCAGAGGCAAAGACTGATTTTTCTTGCATTCTTCTAGCTCGGACCTCCTGTCCAAGAAACTGCTTCTAGTTGTTTGGCAGCTGATCACAAGCTTACATGAGAAGTGAAGAGTGTTGTGCTGGGGAAATCTGATTCCCAGCATGACAAGGACCTGCAAGCAAAAAAAGAACTGCTGAATATGTACAGAAGAGCTGAACAGTTACCAATAGTCCCCTAAAACTCCAAGTAAAGCATATGATAATCTTTAAGTGGACAGTATGAATAGTTGGATGAAATTAAGAAACAGACTTTGAAATCAGGGAGCTTTTATGGAAATGTACTTTCTGATAACACCACAGGGAGTTGAGCAAAATCTGTGTGACTTCAAAAATTTCAAACTGGTCAAGACAAAAACCATGAGGAGGATATAGAGTTAATAAATAAAACAGAGTCAATAATCCTGCTTGGGGATGGGGTGAACTGTTGGCCTCATGTCATGTGTCTTTCTCATTCCCCACTTCTGTGATAGTAAAAAAAAGTCTGACCCAATCCAGGGATTACATGAAGAATGTGCTCTAACAAAGGGAAACGCATGGCCTTTCTACTCACCCTCCAGCAGCATTCAGGACCAGAAGAGAGGTTGGTCCGAATAGTCAGGGTTACATTCCTGGCTGTGTCTAGAAAATGCTATGTGGGTTGGGAGGGGAAAAAAAAAAAAAAAGGTGCCCTCCCATTGGAATATTTTCTCTGTGTTCTCCTGTAAACCAGGTGTCAAAAGGAGGCAGTGGGCAGTGATGGCCACTGAAGCCATTCCTGCTTAACAGGCATGTCTGAGATATTATTTCTTCCTGTGTCTGCATGAGAACAGGCTAGTCCCAAGCACAGCTCAGCAATTGGGATATTAATAGTCCTATTACTCTGAGCCATCTAGTTTGCTTTAAAATTCATGGTGCAGTTAGCCAAGGTTTGCTCATAACAGGAAAAGTACAGAGATACAGGAAGACTGAGTCAGAACAGAGCTTTGAAATGCATCGAGCAACCATTTAATTAAAGAAGAGAACTCTAATATTGTGTTCCAAATGATTACTTATTTATATACTCCTCAAACAGTGCTATTTTTAAACCAGATTTTGAAGACAATTTATATTTTTACATGCAGACAGTCTTAAAATTAAATGAGTTGCCGGTACAGCACTGCCCTGAAGGAGAAGGAAAAGAAAGATATCAGTGCCAGTCCTTCTGGTTCTTCTGCTTCCTCACAGCACCATGAATGCTAGAGATCAGAATAGGCACCTTAACATATGCAGGCTTGCCAGCTTCACCCAACAGTCCTCCTGTGGCAGGTCATGGCCTGGCACTGTCAGGACGGGGGTTTGGAGGTGCCTGGAGGCAGGTGCCAATAAGCCTGGGGAGATGCACAAGTAGAAATATAAGCATTTGTTGGGGGCAGGGACTGTGTCTCCTGGCGAGAAAGAAGGATTCCCAACTTCTGAGTTGTGGACTTCTGTGCGGTGAGACACAATTTTCATTTTACAATACTGCAATTAAACTGGCAAACCCTTGGTGCAGGTGATGACCTTCATCCTTCACTCCTCTCATATTTGCCAACTGCACTGGAGCGGAGTGTGAAGTTCAGCACGGCACCATTTTATGCCCATTTTTCACTGGTCTGAATAACCATGCAAGTTGCAAGGAAACAAAATATTGTCCCCAGCAGATGTTTGAAAACCAGTTTTTCTTAGGAGTGGAGCTGAGAAAGGCCTGTGTGGGAATGCATGAATGTATGCTGAGTTCCCAAATAAATCTGAGGCCAGCTTGAGCGACTGAAAGCCCAGTGACTTCTTCCAGTTCCCTAACAAAGGGCTGCACCCAAGTGCACTGAAGTCAAAGAGAGAGACTCTCATTGACATCAAAGGACATTGAATTGAACCAAATGATGGACTGTCCCTGCCAGGGACCAGCAGAAATAGTAGCACGTGATGTACGTGACCAACTGAACCATACCAAGCGCTTGGATTCCAGGCATTAAGAACTGCAAACAGTGAAGGCGCAAACAATTCATGCAAATGTGCCAAAAAAATTCAAAGAAAAATATGTAAGGAAACTGCAATGTGTTTGTGGGTATTTTGTGAGCAGGAAAACGTTATATTTGTAGAACAAATTAGTCCCTCAGAAGTGTTTTCTCAGCTAGGAGTTGTGTGCAGTCAAGTCAGCTTATCGAACTAAAGCTTCTTGCTTGCCAAATAAGTGGGCAAGTACAGAGACATCGATGAAATTAGTTCGGGTTTGCTTTTAAAATGTAAGGTAACAATTATGTCTCATCTTAATTGTTCTTATTGTTTGAAAAATCTTTTCTGCAGCTATCAAAATGCTTTGGTTTATTCTCTCATGAATGCTGAAAAGCTTTGGTCTGGTGTTTATCCATATCAGACACTGCAAAGCTCATCCAGTCTCTTATCTCCTTCTGATTAGATTACCCTAATGCCCTGCCCTGAGGTTTGCTGGGCTGCTTCCTCTGGCAGGGAATGCCACTACCCCTGTGAGAGCATCACACACAGAAGAAATCCAGGGCATTTTATTCCAACCACATCATGCCTTTTGTGGGCTATGAACAAAAAGGATTAACTAAAAATGGGAATATCTGCAGCCAGGATCCAGATCAATTAGGAAATGGGGTAACAATGAGAGCAGGCATGTGTCTCATCTGTCGAGAAAC
The DNA here is from genome assembly GCA_013399695.1 of Formicarius rufipectus. Taxonomy (NCBI): domain Eukaryota; kingdom Metazoa; phylum Chordata; class Aves; order Passeriformes; family Formicariidae; genus Formicarius; species Formicarius rufipectus. Next base: position 448,003 of record VXAU01000452.1, on the reverse strand, counting down.
AGCTATGCAGAGGCAGCACAGTAAAGGAAGGAGGGTCAGGCTCAAACCTTTGGCTCACATCTGTTTCTTTTTAAATAAACATGCTAGAGCTGCTGGGGGACTGGCCTATGCCTCACTTAAGGGCTGTCTCAGGGAATCAAAAGGACTCGTTTAGCTCTTCTCTGGGAGAATCTTCACTTGGTGACAAGGAGGGAAGTGGGATTGCCCATGCCTACAACACAGGATGGTTGTTGAAGAGTGTTAGGAGCTTTGTAGGTACTTAGAATTATCTCCACACAGGCAGCCCACACCTCCAATGCGTGGTGCAAAGGAACAAAGGGGGTTTAGGTGTGACTAAACAGCTCTGGAGAGAGCTATGGAAGTTTTTCAGGTAATGGATCAGATCATTAGAGACAGAGAGCATTGAGAAAAACAGGACTCGGGGATAAACTTCTAATTTGTCTGTGCACGTTGGCAACCACTGCAAGTGCTTAGTTGCAGGTTTGGGTATGAGAGTTAGCGCTGTGCTTACTCAAAACTGAATTTTAGTTTGGCTTCTAAGGTGGGATAACAACAAGAGCTACATTCTTCCAGGATTGTTCCACTGTGGACTGTGACAGCTGCAGCTCTCCTTTCTGGCCAATTTTTATAAATATGGCTGCTCACAAACGCTGTCATATGCCAACCAATTCTCAATCCCAAAAACCAAGTACCTCTTTCTATCCAGGCATCACAAAGTACTCTACAAACCTTAACAGATGCACCATCAGAAAGATAAGTCCTGTCACTGAGCATCAGTCTTTCACCCTCTTTGCCTTTCAGCTGTTCGACTCACTGCTGTTGCTCTCTGCACCATCAAAATCCTGTTTGATATGGTTCTGCTGCTGCTGGTGTTATTTATAGCTGTTCTTACCTTTGACCAGACTGGGGTTCTCTTTTTATTTAAGCATGTTGAGCCCACGATGTTGCTTCAAGTGCTGTGAGTGTCTTTTGTGCAGCAAGTGCTGCTCAGAATTAATTGCCTTGGTACTATATTATCCCTCACTACAGATTTTCAGGTTAGTCACTTGTTGCATTAGGGCTGTCACTTACTAAACACTTTTGGTGAACACCACAGTTTACTTCTCTCAAAGCCAGTGTTTCTTTGCTTATTCCTCCCCATAATAGAAAATGGTTTCTGATTGCCAAACCTTGCAGAGAAATACCTCCTCCTTTTTGTCTGTCACAGACAAAAGGCTACTGACTGAGACTCTGAAGCTCATTAGAGTTCATGACATCGCTTGTTTAAATGTTTAGGGCACTTTTAAGTTACCATGTCAAATGTGCTTAAGCGTGTGGAGTTGGCTTGCTGTGGTGGTGGGTGCCTGTAAGCCCTGCCATGCTTCTGCTGATGGTGTGCAGAAAAGTGCCTGGAGGGGCCTCCGGAAGGAAATTGCTGGTCTGCCTGCAGTGCCAGAGGTTTCCACATCTCCGTCAACCCTCCATCAACCCATGGCTCTGCACAGCAAGGCAAGCACATCTTTCCCACGTCTTTGGAGATGCTGCAGAGAAATGGGAGAAGGCAGCCCAGTCTGGACTGTGAGCCCACCAAGGGCCTTTCTGCACAAGGCAGAATTGCTGAAGCAAACACTTGACCTGAGACCTTGGCTTGGCAACATTTCAGGAGCAGATATACTCGTGGGAATTAGGAGGGCCTTTGTCATTCCTCACCATTAACACCATCCAGCACATGGGTGGTGTCACAGGATGACATGTGAAGCTCTGCAGCTGCCCCTCTGCAGCTGTATCCAGCTTTGACATCCTGATCGTGTACTTCTCGAGAAGCCACCCTGGCTGCTGAGTCTTGAATTCAAGTTCTTTGGTCCAGTCTGACAGAGAATGTTGTAAACACGATAGAAAAAAAAAAAGCATATTGTTTCAAAGCAGCTCTAAACATGATAGAGGTTGGGTTAGTCTGCCCTGCAAGGACTATCCTGTGAATCATGGTCTCCCATTTTTCAGTTAATGCACTGTGTGATGTTGTCTCATCTTTCCTCCCTCAGGTCCCTGAACTTCCAGTGAAGTTGGTCCTGCACTGGTGACAAGCTCTGCCTTGTACTCTTGCTTCCTGCTTCTGGGGAAGTTATTCTTCAAAGGGCACGTCATAATAGATTTGGTGGTCTCCAAAGCAGATTTAGAGCAGTTTTGGCTTTGCTCTGCTCTGAAATTCACACTAGGCAAGCCAAAGGCAGAGGGGAAATGTGGGATACTTTAAAATAATTATACAACTTAAAATAAGATCTAACAAGGTAAGGAATAGTGTACCTAAAAATAACATAAACTAGTGTTATTTTTTTCTTGCATTGTTCAGGGGCTATGTGGTTTTTTGTGTCCTGAGCTTATGTATGTGCCTAAGATTGCCTGGGTGAAGTCTCTCTCAGCTTCTGTGTTTGTCTTGTAGTGCATGAGGGTACTGGTCCCCTCTGAGTCCCTTTGACTCTACTTAGAGAGAAATATGAAGTAACAATGATTTTCTTTCATGATGCAAAGGAAAGTGGCTGCTTGCCACTTCTATTTGGAATCCACTAAACTGACTTGTAAGGCTCAATAGACCTTTTTCTGATGATATTTAATACTCACCTAGCTTTTAGCATTCGGATTCTCAAAGCCCAAAGAAGAGTCTGTTTTCCAGAGCACTAAACCCATGTGCCTAGGCAAGATAGTGCGTGTTAGCCATGGAGGTGAGCAGGATTTGTTTAGGCTGTTTTCATTTAATTTCTCAGGGATTTGGTTGGTTCTCAATTATCTGTTTGTTTACTAGTTGGTGGCTCTTTCTGCTCTACTCTTCACTTTCAAAAGCTTTGCTATACTTCTCCTCACAATCATTACGCTGAGAGTCATTGCTGCATTGTCAGCTTCTGCCCGAGGCTGAGTTGTCTTCCAGAGGTTTCCCTGAAGCTTTCTTTTGCCTTCAGCAAGGATAATGCTGAGCAGAAAGTTCTGTGTTCAATAGCTTCAAGAAGGAGACATGCAATTCCCTCATTGCAAATGAAGTTTTCATGTTTCTCTTTTGCTGAGAGGGGGTATTCTCTATCCTTTGCCAAACTGAGGAAATTGCCCACTGCCAAAGGTAGATTATCTAATTCAGTAGTGCATTCATTTTCTTCCTGCCTTTGCTTTGCTTTACCTTATCTTTGTAAGAGCTCGAACAAGACAAGTCTCACGCACTGGCAGCAGGTTAAAAGCTTTTTGGTGAGCAAAACTCTAGCCCTTTGTTTAAACAGGGCAGCACCTCATGCAGATGAGCTCCTTCAACTCTGCTGTCATCTTTGGCTTACGATGGAATCGTGAAAAAAAAGAAATAACTCAGTCTCAGTGACAAAGAGCATCAAATATTTCAATGTCAAAGCTGCCTAATGCTGTTCTTCTGGAGGGCAGTCAGCTTTTCCCCTGCAACCACTCCTTCTTCTCAAGCTGTCACCTGTGTAGGTGACCAGGTAACTGAGAGGGCTGTGACCGTGCTCAGCAGCAGCAATTTTACACAGCTATAATTGGGATAGCTAGGCATGACTTCAGGTTTCTAGCTCTGTGAATGGAGAATCTGCCCTATGGTACGTGTGGGAGCTTCCATCAGAATAAATTACTTTGAGCTCTGGAAAGGGCTTTCATAGGGTTTTTTATTAAATCCAGAGGCTTTTGGAATTCTTTTTTTTTGTCACTACAAGACAAAAAGTTGCATTTTCTTCACATTACTGAAGCAAGTAAGAATTCCAAAGGCAGTTAACTAATGTGCAAACACTGCAGCTAATGGCAGATGGACAAACAAGCTGTTCTGGTGGAACATGAAAACAGGGAAATGAAAGGAAGAGGAAAAATTAAATTAATGAGATGATGCCAGTGTGCATACACACACACAAAACACAGAGGAGAACTTCCCCCTTTTTGTTAGGTTTTAGTGCTAAGGATCTCTTCATTATGTGCTGAGGTAACCACACCATATAAGGTATATTCATTGTATATACATTATATATGAATATAAAGTATATGTCATTGAACTTATGTGGATTTCTTATAAAAACATTCCCGTTTCATGGTTTTATAGTGTTTTAGTGGTGGGAAGCTGGAGTTAAGAAGACTAAGGCTCAAACTTACTCAAGTCACATCACAAGTCAGAGAGGAGAGATTTCCCATGCCCTAGACTAGTTTAATTATCTCTCCTCTCTGTTGCAGAGATCCTAGTTACAAAAATATAGACGGAGAGTTTTCACTTGGGTTTTGATATAGGAAACCGTTTAAAAAATTGTGAGTACTCCAACAGATCTTGAACCTGACTTCTATGTTAGTGTCTTTGGATGAGAGAGACAGAAAGGAGCCAGATGGCAAAATAGCAGAGAGGGTATTAGGAAATCGCAGGTATAGTCTTAGGCTCTGCCACAAGCTTGCCCTGAGCCTTTGAGCAAACCTCTTAACTTTTTGGTTTAGTGTTTTTCATCTGCTAAAACACATGAGGCAGCTTACCTTGTTCTACTGGAGTGCTGGGAAAATTGATTAGTTCCTATTTTAAGTGTGCTTGGAACACTTGATACTGAGCTTTTTAAAAAAGCAAACAAAGATGAAAAATTGAGACAGAAATCACATAAACTGTAGTCACTCGTTTATATTATTATTGATTTCATTTTGCATTTCTAGAGTAATTTATTCTAGAAAGTCTTGGAACAGAAACAAAACTTTACGTGGTTCTGTCCCGGGAGATCGTAGAGCAGAGATCCTGTCTCTGGCTGTGCAGTGGAGTTATACATATATAGAATGCACAGTATTACCTCTCCCTGTACCCTTGCCTGGCTCATGTCTCTAGACTGTCAGTATTACAGCCAGTGCTGTTGCCTTTGCATAGAGCCAATTGTCTGCCATCATCCTGTCAGGCACTTCCACACAGTTCTCCTAATATAATTTATATTAAACCAATCTATATTACACAGTGAGTATCTAATGGAGAAAGTACCCACAGGAGGCTTATGTGCTGCTTTCTCTCAATGGTATTTAGCTAATCTACTAACAGATATAATTTTTCCCAATAGGCTTTTCCTCATTTACATCCTTAGAACATCCAAGTTGCAAGAACACAGTTACTCCTAGAACAAATCCTCTTTTTCAGGAATTACTTTGCTGTCCTCTCTGTGGGATACAGGGTAAATACCTATCAATGGGGCCTCCAGGAGTCCCAGGTGGTGCACTTTGATTTTCTCATTTGGTCTCAGATCAGTCCCTGCTTGGATATGTCTGTTTACTTCTCCTCTGTTTAAGATTTCTCCAAGAAACATATAGATTGCCTAGCTTCTGAGGGTGCCATCCTTTCACCATCTTCCAGAAACAGATCCAGTCTCAATTAGCATTTTTGCCTATGTGATTTATTTGCTGTTTATATAACTGGAATTATACTGTTGGAAAATTAACCTAATGACAGCTCCACCAAATCCTGTTAAGTCACTGTTGCTGTAATTCAGCTTCCTCACCTATTTTTCATATATCTTTTCATGTTATAGATCTGTATAGTGCTCTGCTTCCTGGGTGCTCTAAGAGTACTTGGAAGTGGGCTAGCAGATCACCCAAAAATAGATACAAGCAGCTTCAGCTCATCTGAAGGGTTTGGGAAGGAATACATAACGTGTCCATTAATTTTACTTGAGAGAGAAGCAGGAATAGGTGTTGAGATCTGACATCTAATATGGAGTGGCAGTGAGATATTAAATTCCTCTTTCTCTTATTGATCTCCTATGCCAGGCTATGATATAAACTTGCATTCAGAGAAACATTTCACCAGGTAAACCGACAAAATCCCTTACAGAGCAAACGTGATGATTCATTGTTCCCTCACTGCTGCTGTTTAGGAGCTGAACACCCTTCTCTTCTTCTCCCTTGCCTTTATGCAGAGCAGTTAATTAAAATGCCTGTTCAAAGGCACTGCCCATCAAACCATCTGTAAGAAGTTTGATGTCCAAAGACATCTGGATGCAATGATCCAGGGGGCAGCATGGGTCAGCCAGCCCAGGCAGAAGGTTCATCCATTTCTTTCTCCTTTACCCTATTTTATGAGTAACATTTCATGCTTCCCATTATTGTTCTCTACTGAGTCAGTAGCAGGACAGCCTCAGAGCAGTGGGCTCTCGGATCCCATGGGCAAGCACAAGCCCAACAGTGCTGGATTTCCTGCCTAATCCCATGGCACTTCACTCGTTTCCATAGCCATCAGAGTAAACGCTCCCATTTGCAAATATGCTTCTCAGAAGACAGCTTGCACTGCACAACAGAGATAGAGAATACTCTACAAAATCAAGGGCAGCACTTAAGCCAGAGATGTGCCCTTTATTTTTTTCAATTGCTTTGATTTTTTGCTCTGTGGAGTTTTCCAGGCTTTGGCTCCCAAACTTACTAAACTAATTACGTGACTATGAAAAAACAATTCATTTCTTCTCCATTTCTCCAGCACTGCCAGCTTTTTTTATGACTTAATAGAAAATCTTGTGCTATTTGGTGTTTTGCCTGAACTTACATGTGATTAATCAAAGAAGCTCAGCCCTCACTGTAGAATAAATCCCCAACTCCATCCCTGAGTCTGAAGCTTTGAGCTGGCTGTAGCATGCACACTGTGCCCTGTCTGCACCTCTCATTGACTCTACCCCTGCGAGGTATAGCCCACCAACATGTTCCAAGCCATGACACAGCCTGAGCCGTAGTATTACACAACAATGTTCATTTTGGTTGGCTGCAGGACTCTTGTGAATTAATACAATGATACTTTTCCCAGCATAATGATACATTTACTTCATGGGCCACAGGGTGTTAGCCATCCCCCCTCCATGCACGTTAGCTCCAGCTGGCTTGGCACGTGCTCCCGTATCACAAAACATGGTTTTGTAGCTGCACATCCCCCTGTTCAGATCAGGGTTACCTCTGCCCTTGCTCACACCACGTAGGAGATTAAAAAAAAAATAAATTAAAAAATATCAGCAAAGTAAAAATTAAGCCTTTCAAAAGGAAGAAAACTAGTTGAGTGAAAGTATTTCAAGGAAATTTTATCCATAATTTGTAAAATAAAAAACCTTGGGAACTACTTTTTTCAGGCTATGTTTTGATGGCAGTTTTTATCTGCAGAAGGGATTCTCTTATCCATGGATGGAACGTGCTGTACACACCCTGTTCCCATGCAGATTCATGCAGCAGGAAGCTGCATCTCCAGCTCAGCTCTAGGACATTTTTTCTGTAGCTAAATCAGATGACTGCAAAGATCATTAGAGCAGTTTATCGTTGGAATCTGCAGGAACATACTGTACCCAAAATGAAAATGTTCATTGACAGGGGAAGTACAAGATCTGTGATCCTTGTAATTATGCAGATGATCCCCTCCAGAGGTCTGTGGTATGTGAGCAGGTCCACAATGATGGCTTTTGGCTCCAGTACTTTAACAGTCCACTAAAATCCAGCTGTTCCTGTTCTCAAGTCCACTTGGCTGCAGCCCTGACTGGCACATCACTGTAAATGGTTTTAGCTCTCACTGGGGACATGCAAAATGCTGACATCCAACAGGCTTGTTGAAATTAAAAGTGTTGTTTTTCCGGGCAGTCTGTGTTGTTGCTCTGTTGAGTCCTAGCAGAAGTTTGCACCTCGCAGCTCGATGGTGACGGTGACGAGGCACACAGATATGGATGATTTTTGGAATGAGATGCTGCCATTGCCAGCACAAGTTGGCAGTATGTAGATCAGTCGCTTCCTCCAAAAATCTTCAGTCAAAATGCAGTCTAAGGAAGAACCCTTGACTTGAATACCTAGGTACAAAGAAAACCTCCTTCTCCCATGGCAATATTTCTGCTCAATATGCAACCTGGTGTAAAAACTGCATGTTTCCCAGGATGAAGCCAAATTCATTCATGTGCTTAGACCTTGGAAGGCTGCATGCAAGAAAATCACCCTGTGGCATTTACAATTATAATTTCTTGAAAGGCTTTGAAGAAATTAAAAAAATAAATCTGGAACCAAGAGAGGCTCTCCTCAAGGATTTGAGAGTTGTAGTACTGACAAGCAAAACAGATGGTGCAAAAATGTGTAAGCCTTGCTGGTGCTGCAAGGTGAAAGCCATGCTCCTCCCATAAACACTCCATTCCCATAAAACCATGGCCTTACCAGAGAAGGCAAAGCATCATAAGGTTGGAGGACTGTAAACTCATGGTGACTTTAGAGAGGCTTTTCAGTGGGGAATATGATCCCTGTTGATCTTGAGGCAATTGTAGCTGTTTCTAACCTCTGATGGTGTATGAGAGTATAAAGAAACATCAGCTGGGTTATTCCTCTCTGCATTCAGAAAATGACTCTGTAACCCCCCGCTCGCCTCAGATCAGGACCTGGTTGTGCTGTACCAATTTGTAGCAGGACTCGGTCCTTTCACTGTAAAACTTTCTAGTGGGCAGGACAGGTTGGGAGTAAGAAAATGCTGTTCCAGTTTTCCTGATAAAGACCCAGGGGAAACAGAGAAAAACTGGTTTTGCATAAGGGCATAAAGGACAACTGTTTCCCATCTGGGAAACAAGCCCGAATCTCTTGACTCTTAACACTCTCCTTTTTGGCAGTAACCTAACACCCTTTTTTGGTCTCAGGGACCTGGGACTGCCTATCTCCAGGGCAGAGAACAGCCAGGCTGACGCAGAAGGAAGCTTTGGTGGCTGCCTTTTGGAAGAGGTCATCAGGATTTTTGATAGGACTTAATGCAGCTGGCTGCAGCACAGAAACTGCAATGACTTCAGGCCTGCAGTTTTGGTAGGGAAATGTCCTGAACTTGCTTTTGCTAAAGCTTCAGTTGAAAACCTGTGTATCTGAAACCTTCGTTATTTACAGTGCAGGTTGTGTGGGCCTGATGTGAGTTTACATGTACACCTCACTCTGAAAAAAGATTATAGTAGGTGAAAATGAGAACTTAAGTAAGCAGGCACAGACAAGGGATGGCACAACAAGTGCTATTTGCCTACTCTTAGGTAGCACTAAGGGGAGGTAGAAAACACAGGCTTTCTGCTCTCTCAAGTCCCAGAGGAACAACTAGATATATCCCATTGCCACAGTATATTATAAAATTGCAACAGGCAGCTTTGATGTGAGAATGAAGGCTGTTGTGCAAAGGCATGGTTGGAAGTCATATTGGTGAACATTCAGAGCAGAACCTGGGATTTATTTGCAGGACACAACCCCTGCATGTCTTTAATCTTCCAACAGTCTACTGATAAAGGGAAAGGCTTAGCTGAGCTAAACCCGGGGCTGGAAGCCTAGACGATGAAGAGCCACCCATCCAGAAGTGTCCCAGAGAGATGTAATCATATGGAAATGCATTTAATGGGATTGATACATTTTCTCACATCACGACAGGCACTCCATGAAGCCAAGGAAGCTGCAGCAGCACGAAGAAGCCTGGGTGAAATAGCAGCACCCACATCTCCCTCCTCACCCAACCTGTCTGCAAAGGTATGAGGTTGGGAAGAGGGTTGGGGCAGAACCTGGGGGAACTGCACGCTGGAGACAGTGGAGTAACCTCAGATAAGGGGGAGCAGGGTGTTTAGTGGTTATCACTGTGCTTTGGGGAAGAAGGAACAGGTTGTTGCAGACCTTCATCAGAAAAGCAGCTTTGCATCTCTTGCCTGGTTGCTAACTTTAGTGGGAGAACAGTGCTGGCTGCTAGTAAACATTTCACATTTGTGATTGTATTTTTTGGCTGCTCTGAGCTTCCTTCTAAGTCAAGTGACAGCTGATAATCCACCCTTCAGGCTGTCTCTGTTGGGGGCCAGGGCATTCCCTGTATTTTTCTCCTGCCTGCCTAATACCTACATTTCCCCTACTTTGCAGCCATGGCTCAGAGCAGAAGCACATGTGCCCCTTGAGTCGCCCCCCGTCAGACATGACACATTTCAGGTGAAGTGCTGCTCCTCCCAGGGAGATGGACAGGTGCTGCTGGAGCCTGAACCCGTGTGCATCCTGGCTTAGCGAGATGCCAACCCTGGGACTGAGGTCTGCTCAGAGAGACACTTCTATGATGGATCAGCAGCCACTCATCAGCATGGGACCTCCTCTTTGCTTGTGCAGCAGATCATACTGCTTGAAGCATTGAAACATGTATTTGTCTATGCACATATATATGTGTGAATATAATAGAAGTGAAACAAAGCATTATAAATGTGCAGCAAAGAAATAACAATTTGCCTTCTTTGAATAAACAGTTCAATTCTCTGGGCTAAACAATAGGTTTTTTACTGTCTGCTACATAATTGTTATTGAAGGATACAGCTGGTATCTGAGCAGAAATGCACTTTTGTGATGCCAAAGCATTAAAAAATGTGAGGGAGAAAGAACTGTCAATCAGGATCTATATATAAAAAAGTCAGGCAGAAAGCTCAAATAAATTTTGAATGATATATACTTAAAAAGGTTGTGGGAGAGCACGGCTGTTTAATATTATTGTGGCCATGATGTTTATAAACTCTTCTCTGTCTGGTCACTGGTGCCTTCTCTGTTTCTTTTGAGACATGATGCCTCTGAGACAGTAGCCACTGAGACATGATGCCAAGAGAGTTTACTTTTTTTTCCTAAGTTCAGATATGCAGTTTGCAGCCACTTGGGATGCAGGCCATGTTGGAGATCATAGGGAAAAATAATGAATTTGTCTAAGTATGTGGATAAAGGAACAGAGCAGAAAGTCAATCAGGCAAACCTGGAGGGAGGACTAGCTTCTGCTCTTCAGCCCTGACTGTTGAATATGAAGCCAGGAACTCAGAAATATTGTCTCATGGCTGTCAGGACTTATCACCATCACAAACTGGGGGACAAAACCCAAACAAACTCATGACAAATCTAAGGAGATTAGAGAGATTGAGCAGTGAGACCTCACTTGGGTCTCTTTCAGTTTTTTAATAAGGCATTAAAAGGGTCTTCAAAAGTAGACTTTGTTTCTTCCTTGCTTGTTTTGCTACATTTGAAATTCAAATTGCCCTTGCTTTCCCAGGAAGACTCAACTGATGAACGACTTAAAGTAGCACAGGAGCACTGGAATTACCAGCAACCTCCTTTCTCTGGCCAGCAATGGCTGTGGCCTCAAGATTGCTGACCTCCCTGTCATCCTCATGCACAGACAACACAGAAGGGCCAATATTTCAAAGGCGACCAGCACTTTCCACCACTTGGCCTGTGACATCCTAAAAGGAGGTGAGGTTTCTGAAAGCAACAAGTATGCACACTACGGAAGAAACCAAGTAATTTGAAAGTTCTTCAGTGTGGCAGTCAGAAATGAAGGCTCCATGGCACTTTGGTTCCCTTTCCATGGGCAGTACAGGGGTGGGATGAGACACTGAGACACTGAGCCAGACCAGCAGAAAACAACAACCCTTTACTTGCAGGGATTGAGGTGAGGCTGACTGGCTGGTAGTTCCCTGGGTTCTCCTTGCTCTTTTTCAATAGTGGAGTGACAGTCCTCAGGCACCTCTCCTGATTGCCATGACCTCCCAAAGGTGGTTGAGCAAGTACAAGAGTGGCCTAACAAGTACATCTGCCAGTTCCCTCAGCCTGATCAGGGCCCACAGAATCGTGCATATTAAGGTTGACTAAATGGTCTCTAATGCAATCCTTCTCAACCAAGGGGAAATCTTCCTTTCTCCAGATGTTCTCCCTGGTCTCCTGGGTCAGGGATTCCTGAGGGCTGGCACTGTCAGTGAAGACAGAAGGAAGAAGACATTCAGCATCTCAGACTTCCCCGCAACCTCTGTTGCAAGGGTCCCTTTTCCATTCAGGAGTGACCCTACATTTTCCCTGGTATTCTTTTTATTTCTGATGTGTTTAAAGAAGCACTTCTTGTTATCCTTAACATCTTTAGCCAGATTTAATTCCAAATGAGCCTTGGCCTTCCTCGTTGCATTTCTGAACAGTATTCTTCTCAGGGGACCAGTCCCTGCTTCCACTTCATGTATCTCCTGCTAATGCCTCATTTTCTCCTTGGGAATCCTGTTATAAGTGGTGGGACTTCATGCAGGGGAAAACACCCATAGTACAAGACTTAACATCTTCTTTTTCTTGATATTAAAAAATGCTTCTGAATTCGATTCTCAAGATAGCTAAAGAGTTCAGAAAACCTGGACTCCAGCTGCAGGTGCCCAATCCAATACTTTTTTCTCAACCCGCTTTCAAAAACAGAATAAAGTGCTGTTGAAGTCATTTGGCAAGAGGCAGCACCTTAATGGTGTGGCACTACAGGGATGTTTCTCTACCCAAAAATATGGCATTATATTGAGGTCCCCATCTGAAGAGATTGTTCCAGTGCCATCTTGCAGTGCATCAGTGCAAGGGCACCAAGGTAACCCCGGTCATACAGGCTGCAGCCCTCTGATTCCCTCTGAGGTGTTGGGGACAGCTAGGACCAGGACTGTGGGTCCTTGATGAAATCTGGGTGTCAGCCTGGGTCTTGTGTTCAGTAGGTGACACTGACTGATGAAGATACAGTAAAGGGTGGCAGCAACAACCCTGGCATGGTCCCGAAGATGTGGGGAGGCTGCACAAGCCTCTCGCCTACTTCATGTAAAGCAGAAGGAAAATGGGGAATTACATTCAGGGATAAGATGGAAGGTGTAAGGCCTAAAAAACCCCAACACTTTGGAGCTCCAGTGTGTATGCAGTGATGCTGGCCATATCCAAGCTGGCTGGTTCATCCCTGCCTGCAGGGGAGGATGTATTGCCACAACTGCTTCTAAGGATTTAATAATGATGTTCAGGAAAACCATCAAAAGGAACAATTCCTTTGTCAACTCTCTCATCTATCTGGACTTTATCTTTCCCTCTGGAGCAGGGCTAGCCGAAGTGGATGGTTCCACAGCTTTTCCCAGGACATTTTGGGGAGCACCAGCTGCTTCCCACTGTACCTGTTGACAAGAGATGAATCCTATGGCTTCCCTGTAGTGCCTACTTGGACACAAATTCCACTGGAGACAGCAGCAGCTTTGCTGCAGAAAGACGGAAGCAAGGACAATAGAGCAGGATTTTTTTTCAAAACTTTTTTTCTTTAAATGTCAATAAATAGGAGAACTGTGGGGTTTTAAAAGCAGGAAGATGAGAAGCTGAGTCAGACAGGGTTGCTGACCACAGCTTTGCCTGCAAACTGGGAAATGCAATGAAAATAATTTCTGCACTATAGAAGTATCACATTATCATCTGCCATCTCAAATGCCTCCAAAGATAAAGTCCTGCAGAGATCTTTAAAGCACTTTTAACACAAAAAGCAGGAAAATACTCTGTCAGACTGAACCAAGAGGAAAAATGTGATCATATAAATCCCATGTTTTGGAGCACAGCCCAGATGCTTCTGACTTTGTTGCTTTCCTCAGCAGTTTAGCAATTCAGCAGAATCACGTTTGCAGTCCTAGATCTACTGGGTTTCGTAGTGGTAGTCCTTGAACTAATTGCTTATGTAAATAAACATTTGAAAACATAGAGGAGGACTAAGACACTTGTGAAAAAAATATAAATAATTACAATTAACTTCCAGCAATATATTTGAGCATTGCAAATTATCATTATTTATTGAATTCTCAGAGGCTTTCTTTTTAGAGAGGATAAAACCTGCTAAGCCTTCAGCTCCTGACACATCTCTTTGGAGCAAGAAGAGAGCAATAGCAATTAACAGGGATGTCTCTGGCAGCGTCAATGGGCAGGAGCTTTTCTGTGCATTTTAATCTTTGAGCACCCTAAGAGAGAGGAATTGGTGAGGTAGGCAGTTGTCATGGGTTTCTATAGCTGAATTTTAGTAGAAAAGTAGAAGTACTTTAGTAGAAGCTGCTAGAAGTTTCTCCTGTCTTGTTGAGCTAATTAAAATTATAGTTACGCCTCTGCGATACAGATGCAAGAATTGGAGTGTTTGCGCAGCTGAAAATTCCAGCCTTGAGATAACAACGCAGACAGACAGAGACCAAGGTCAGAAGAAGAGCAGGAGGAGGCGAAGGAAGAACCATGCTGGAGCAGGGTGGGGGGGAAGGACTGAAAGCTATTTCCCGCCCCCCCTGAAGCCCGTGGAGATCTTTTGGGGTGCACAGACCCCCCTGCAGCCCATGGAGTGACCCCCAGGACAAGAGCAATGGCAG
>VXAU01000452.1:379937-433793 GCA_013399695.1 Formicarius rufipectus | reverse complement strand
ACAGGAGCAGGGGAAAGATTAAGAGCTTCATGGCCCCCCTGCAAACCATGGTGGAGCACGGTGTCCCAAGTGCAGCCCACGGAAACCCCATGGAGTGACCCACAGGACGAGACCAATGCCAGCAGCATGACCACCACCTGCGAAACTCTCATTCCCTGCTCTCTCGAACTGTTGGAGGGAGGGAGGAGTAGGAGGAGTGTTCTTAAGACCGATTTATTTCTTACCTTTTAGTTTTAGTTCTTATCTTGTTAGTAATAAATTTAAGTATTTAGCTACTCTGAGTTTGTTTTGCCATTATCTCTCGGCTGTTTTTTTTAATTTCCTTTTTCCCCTTTCCCTCATGGAAGGGGTGGGGGGGGGAAGCCTGTAGGTTTTGGGTGGACAGTGGGTGAAACCACTACAGCAGTGCACAGCCCAACAGAGGTAATTACTGGTAATGAAAGCAGACTAGTACCATCACCACTTCAGTGAAATGATCCCAGCCAGTGTGGGAGGCTCTGGACTCGCTGTCGACCTCCCAGAAACCCTTGGTGACATCAGTCAGCAGTGGGTTGATGCGATTCCCACGGAGCTGCCGCCATCACCTGTCCCACTGGCAGCAGCGCCAGCAGGCATTGCGAAAGGGCCATATAGGTACAGATGAACCATGTAGAAAATACCCTTGGTGGGCCAGAACTTTCTTTTTCTCCCTTGGAATATCTTTTAAATTGAGCAACTCTGGTGAAAGAAGAGGGGGAGCAAACGTTTCAAACAGTTTACTGAATAAAACAAGGTTTTAAAAGCCTTATTATTGTTCCAGCGCACAATGGTCGTTACTGTTTTTGTTAGTAAGTACCCGTGTGATTTAAAGCTGCTGACAGCACCAGACACTCACAATGAAATCATTTCTCCCTCCCCTCCCTGCAGTTCAGGCAGACACTCATTTGTATGTATGGGTTCAGCCTGTCTGCTGTGGCTGGCCAAAGCGACAGATACTAATGGCATATGTTAATTACAACCCAACAACTTCCTTTCATTTGGGTATTTATTAACATACTCACTTCTGCCCGTGGAGTCAGCTGGCCCAAGATGCTGAGGCTGCTGGGGATCACATGTGATCTTCAATCTGGGACCGTGATGTGCACCAGATTACTCCTGTCAGCTGGGTGGACAATCCAGCATCCCAGCCGAGATTTTTTTTCTTTCCTCTGCTTATAAGGCTGCAGAGGGGCTGAAAAGAGGATGGGAGCTCAGGAGCAAATTCCCACCCACACTGCTTGTCTCTTGACCATTCAAGGTGTGGCTCTGCTCTGAACCTGGGATTTCTGTGAGATGGCCATTGTGTAACAGGCCCAAGTAGCTGGAAAACAGCTCAATAATTTGGAATTTAGGGGGATCATAAACTATCTGGTGTAAGTGATGAATGCAGCCAAACAGGTTGGGAATAAGGGGAATTGTCACCTCACGTGGAGCCAAGATCCGTCTACCTTCCTGTCCAATTGGTAGTGTAATCTGAGACAAAGATTTCAAAGGTAAATGCAAGAAACAACAAAGGGTCAACTAGAGAGTAGTATTTCAGGTGATGCTCCCTTATTTTATTTTTTTTTCACATTTGTGACATTGGAAAAATGTGATAAAAACTTACTTTGTAAGAAAGGAAAGATATCAGATTTTCATTTCTAAGCCACTTATCTTTATTAAGGCCCATCTCACTCAGTGATTCTTATGGCATAGTGATCCAAGGTAGTCAGGTAATTCTGTAATATATTGGAAAAAAAAGTCCTCAAATCCTTTTTCAAGATGTTGTGCTTCAATTTCATGTAACATTATTCATATCACTGTGCTGGCTAGGAGTCATGGCCAGTGGAACAGGACTGATGCAGCCAGGTTTTGCAGATGTAGAGAGCAAACCCACCAAGCTCAAGTTATAAAATGGGCAGAATCAGACAAAAGACTGCAAATGGGAGCAGTATGCACAAACTATTCTCTGCCACCTTTGACAAAAATTGTATTAATCAAAAGACATTTTCAGGACTGGTTTGCAGGAGGCACCTGTGTGGCTGATGGGAAGCTTTGAGGTAGCATGAAAGAAAGATAGGAGAGTCTCTTAGCTTTTGTTTTCAGACTGGTTTTGATGCATGTCAAACCCGGTGTGAGATGTGCTTGAGTATTCCTGGCATTCCTCTCAGCACGCATCAGGCTCCCTTTGGCATCTGGGGACTTCATATAGCATTGTGCTGCTCTGGTGACTATGAGTTGTTAAGTCCCTGTATAATTCCCTACAGCCTTCACTCATCTGGAAGTAAAGCATAATTAGCAATTTCTGTTATCTCACTATTTAACCCTTCCATGGGTCTTTCTTTTTGTACTGCTTATTCTCAAATACCCAAGCTAAAATGGTACATCTGCTTTTTATTTGTTGAGATGTGCAAAGAATTATAGTAGATTAGTAAGACACAACTGTCCTTTACAGTCGACTGTTTTCTTTCTGTATCCTGTTTGTCTTCCTGAGGTTAATTACTTTAGTTAGTGGTTTGTCCAATTTTGTTGCACAACATTAAAATAAAATAAAATTGAATTAAAATAAAATACAATAAAAGGCTTGACACCATATAAGTCATAATGTAAAAGGCCAGTTGAGGAAGAGGTTTGATTTTTGTGCACAGTTCAACCTCAAATTCCAGAATCTTGCATTTGGCCCTGGAGGATATTCTTGAGCAATTCGGAGTGGCCAACTGGAGTATTGAGAGGTTGGAGCCAGGCCAGGGGATGCTCCCCTACGGCCTACAGCACCTTTTTCCCTGAAGAAAGCAGGCAGTGGTTTCTCTCCCTCCCCTGTGGGACACAGGTAAGTGACATAAATACCCTGGCCTATGAGGAGATATGCATGTGTTGTTTGTTCTTCATGCTGAGTCAGGGCAGACCTGGATGGGGTCATCCATGGTCTCTAAGGCTCTCAACAAGACTGGAAAAGTTATATCTGGGAGGACTAAGCCAGAACAGCAGAATAAACAGGGTTTTTTTTCACAGTGTTTGCATCCAGCAAAATCCTCACAGAACCACTTGTCACAGACTACCAAACACAGCCCCACAAGCACATTAGATGAGCAAGAATGCTTCATTTAGCAGCCTCTATTGAAAAACACTTTGTTTCTTAATTAAAGGCAAGACATTTAATAATCTGATCATACATTGTTCTCACTCCCCATGCTATTGGACTGATGGAACATTTCAGTCTTTTACTGACATGTAGAAAAGCCAAAATCTTTGAATACTACAGCAACAAGGAGTTTCCATTCCTTGTACCCATCCTCTGTATCTGTCTCATGGAAAGAAACTCTTGAGTGGACAGAATTCCATTTCTTTCTTACTGAGGAAAACACAATCCTATACTGCAACAACCATGCAATCAGGAGGTGTGCATAGGGATAGGTTTTAACAACTCACCAATAAGGGCTAAATTGTCTATCATGACCCCAGCACAAGAGCAGTCACAACATCTGCATACCCTCATGGGCCATCACAAGGTCAAGGGATTGGTTCAATGCTCTGTGTCTTTGACTTTTATATTAACAGAAATTATAAAGTTATAGCAGGACCGTCCACGGATGGCTTCCGTTGTGTTCTGTGGGATTGTGTTTGATCCTAAAGTGTTTCACAGGATAAACTGCCCTGCATGAGAGTCTCTAGTTGGTAAATCCCAGCTATCACATAGAAGTTCTGGCTTGTGCCCCTGGTTCCTACGAGCACAACCACCAACCACACTAAACAGTCCCTTTTCTCATGAAGTTCTGTCCTTTGTGTGCATCCACTAAGAAACCACGATGCTGGGTTTTCCCAGCCATGGGTTTTCCACTGCTGCTGGTATATCCCCAGCCCCGTTCAATAATTGTAAACTCATCAGGAGAAATGGTTAAAAGTGGTAGGCTGAAAGAAGCAACTAATGAGGAATTGGTAAGAGTTTGTCAGTGACCATGACAGATGGAATGCATTGGGTGAAGCAATTGTGGCCCATCTTTCCTGCAAAGCCTGGTAACACTTGTCAGTCCTCTTCTCACCTCTGTGACAGCCTGAGTCCTTCGTGGTCCCAGGAGTAGCCAAGGGCTTTGATCACCAGGAGGTGCTGCTTCTGCAGAAGCCCTCTGGGCAGCTGCCTCTCCCTCCAGAAGCTCTCTCATTCACAATCCTGAGCTCTCTGGGGATGACCCTTGAGGCAAGACCTCGGATATAATTTCCCAACTTGAATACCTGAGCACTTTGGAGGAGCAGGCCCGTTTTCTTTCCTCCTTCCTGTACCACATATCAGAGAACTAAGGACTGGAATCAATACAAGACTGAGCTGCCAGTAAAAACATCCTCCTTAAGTCCTAAAGGAATTTGGGGTATTTTTCTCTGGACTACTAAAACCCTCCAAAGCACAGTACCAGTGTGAAAAATAGAAACCAGATTGTACCAATCTGGAAAATAAAAGCTGTGGACCAGAAGTCTTGAATCAGGAACAGGAAGCACTGGCTGAACTGATAACTGGAACACTGCTTTAAAATAACCTGGTGAATACAGCAGGCCAGAAGCAGCATGGCTTCAGCAAGGGCAGGCTGTGCCTCTCCCATCATCTATTAGCTCCTCTGCAGGAACGAGAAGAAGAGATTAAAAATCAGATTTAAAAAAATGCTCCTCAGAAAACTGAACAGGCATGTGGGTAAAATTTAGTCATGGACAAAAATCACCGACAAGAGTGTAAAACAGAGTTCACTTGCAGTATGGCAAAAGGCAGCACATGGCTACAGGTGTCCTAGTGGGCAGAGAAGGAGGGGGAGAGAAGAGGAAATATGTTGAAGACATCAATTTGTCCAGGCTAACTGAAACTAGAAAAACCTGTGAGGCACTTCAGAGATGAGGTCAAAATAGTCTGAAGGAGACTAGAAAGAGCAATAAAGACATTTGAGGAGCAGAAGAGACTGAAAGATGAAAAAGCTCAGGTGAGAGTGATGGTAAATATGAAGGAATCTGACAGAGTAACATATAAAATATGTCAGCTGAAGAAGCACAGAGAAGTTCAGCTGAACACATTATTTCCTTTTATTTAACACAAGAGCCAAGTGACAAAAGATGATGGGTATAAAAGATCCCAAAAGAAACACTGCTTTTTCAGAACAACATGAACCTCAGTTACCATAACTAAGCAGATGGGCTTTTTCATTCTGCCTGCATACAAAGCCATGTCCATAGGTGTGTGACTTCTTTCTTTCTCTCATGATATTAAGAGAAAATCCTTCACACATCGGAATAGTTTTCACAAGGTAGCATTGGAAGAGATAATTCAGCCAAATTTCAGGAACAGCTAGCATTTATCTGACTAATAGGCCCAGCAGGTATGTCAAGAGAAAAAATGCTCTAAAAGCCATCCTACTTTGAGGTGTGATCCAATCAGTAATTGCTTAAGATTAGCAGGGGAAAAAAAACCACATGAATGATGTACTCCAAATATACCTCATTCTAGGATCTTTTCACTTTCTTCTAGCACCACAAATTTCTGGAAGCAAATACTTCAACTGATTTAACTAGTAGACTGGGAGCTATGTCCTTTGCAAACCTCTGTAGTCAGATGGAGATGCAGTGCACGTGCTACAGAAAAACAAATTCCTCTGTTTAAAAGCTTCTCTTTAGACAGTGAAAATACATACAGAACTGATGGATGAGATCCCAGCAAAAATGCTCCTTCCATGAATCCCCCTGGAGCCCCAGAAGTTCTCACACAGAGGACTCAAACCCAGGGCAGCTTCATTGCTCCCAGGGGAAATGAGAAGCCCAGTGGCTGGGGTGGCAGATTTGGGTCCCCCAGCCTAACCCCACAGCTTTCATCATCTGAGCTGCAAAGGGAAGACACTGTAGCATCCTAGCTGGAGCCACCAGAGCAAAGGCCACCGGGCAGAGCACAAACTCACAGATAAGTTCTTGCTACCCTGCATGACTAAGTCTGAAACCACCAGCGAAGGTTACCCAGGTGTGGGAAAGCTGCCAAGCAGTTATATTCTGAAGGAAGAGAAAGTGAAAGTGACACAGTTTAGACATCCGTTATTACAAGGCTGTTCACCTACCTCGTTCAAACTTCCTTTGTTTCCTTTTGATAAGTGCATTTCCTGTTACCTATCTGACTCCCATTTGGGAATGTTTTGAGAATGACTGGCCATCAGACATCTGTTCTTTCCAGGTTGCTGGTTCTTGAGCTCAAGCTGGACTCTTGTGTGGTGCTCTTACACTTCAACCCAGCCCTCACTACTGCCCATCAAGCCCTGCAGAAGGGTTGCAATGCACAAGACTGTTATTCTCTCCTTTGTCAAAGCTGAACAAGCTTTGTCTCCGTGGGCAGATACAGTATCCCATTACGATCTGGAAGGATCGTTCTCGGAGATTCAGCACTGGGATGACAAATCTGCGAACTACTTTGGCATCTGTTTCTTTGAAAATACACAGACATGAGTCATTATACTAAAGCAGTTATGTGTGAAAATTCAGGGGGAAAATATAACCCCAAACCATCTTTGTAAGAAAATAAGCTGCAAAGTCAAA
This sequence comes from Formicarius rufipectus, assembly GCA_013399695.1. Classification (NCBI taxonomy): domain Eukaryota; kingdom Metazoa; phylum Chordata; class Aves; order Passeriformes; family Formicariidae; genus Formicarius; species Formicarius rufipectus. The sequence continues at coordinate 427,244 of VXAU01000452.1, read as the reverse complement.
CATTACTGCATGCTTTTTTTGTCTGGCTATCAGCAGTATGCAAGTTCCCTCTTGCTGGCCCTTGGGAAACAGCACATACTGAGACTATGAGCATCAGACAGTTCAAAGCAATGCCAATGTGCTCCTATATGATATAAAAAGCAAGCTTGCTGAAATTTGTTGGTATTGTCCACTAACCTAGATGGTCCATGAATTCCTTCCTGCATGCTGTGCTGTCCAATCCTTGCAGGCTTAAGTGTTTATCCCCTGGGATGCTTGCTAAAGGCTCACAGATCTCATTCTGCTCACCAGCAAGCTTTTGGAGGGTTTGATGTTGCAAGTCCTCCTCTAATGGGCTGTGCACTGGTGCTAATGAGGTTCAGAACACTGACCACAGAGAGGATGGGCCACTTGTTATTTTTCTAATTATTTCAAGAACTAATCACACAGCAGCATGCTCCAGAAGACAGCCCATCTAACAACGGAGTTAAGAAGTCTGCACAAATTTGTTCCCTCTGCATTTGCTTCTGAGTATTTTCCCTGCCTTTTGTAACTCATTTGAACAAAAGACGGCAAAAAATCTTGTTCTACCAGCTGCTTGTGTTCTCCCCCATGGCAGCTCATCCTGTACATTAGCTCCTTCTGCTATTTTAAATCATTTGGCATTCCTTTTGGGCCCACCCATCCTGCATACCCTGAGCTTAAATTCTTGACCCCTACTGGGAGATGACATTAGTTCTCCGCTTCACTGCCTCTCCCATCTTACTCAAAGCTTATCTAAACCCACAGTTGCTCGTATCTCTGATTTTTCTTTTTCTTTTGGTCATAACACTCTAATTAGAGCCTTGAAGCATACAAAGATATGATTTGCATGAAAGGCACTATTCAAAATGAAACTGGTTCCCAACTCATGCAGCTAGCTTAGCAGCAACATTTGAACACGATAAGTTATTTAGAGCCCTCATTTTATGCCATTACTTTTTAAAACACTCAAAGTTCCATTCATGCACTCTTTTCTAAAAGATTAGAGCTAGTTTCTCTAGTTTTTCTGGGTGGGTAGTAACCTTATAGTTCTGTACTGTGTTAAATAAACCCTAGAAGAGTTTCCACATTCCTCTCCAGTGTGTATATATTTATTTGAATGTGTATCACCTGTTACTCAGCCCACACAGTGGATGTCTATCTTGTATGTTAAAACACAGAAAATAAGGCCATGATGATAAGCATCTGTGTGCACCACTTTCTTGCTCCTCCAAAGCTGCTTAATTAAAAAAAAAAAAAAAAGGACAGGAAAAGTTAGTCATATCAGAGTGGTAGGCAACCTTAAAGTGAAACAGTATCAGTAAAGATGCAGGCATCTTATTATAGTTATGACCATTATTAAATATGAACTAAAATTAAATATGGAGAGTTTGTACATACCCCATTTACATACTGAAATTGATGTCTTATGTTTGAAACCTCCCCTTTGAAGAAAAGCAGCTCTCAGTGCCATTTGGCACAAAGTGAACATAAGTTACAGAAGACCTGACACAAGGAATTTGTGCTGTGGCTATTCATGATGCCAATGCTTTCCACATAACTCTCCATTCGTGGCCTGCTGGAGGAACAGGATGTGTCCCTAGCACTGGAGAAAAGCCAGAAAAGGGCCATTTCTTGGTAGCATTTTCAAAACAACATAGGCAAAGCAAATTCAGAAGAAATCCTCTGGCCCAAGCAATATTGACAAACTCTTACTTGTGGTGTCCAGAGAAAGCAAGTCATGTTCTTGTTGGGGCACTCTGGCTGGCCTCTGTTAATGTCCTGATGCCTGTAAGGATGCTCCCCCATCCTAAAAACTGTGAGAACTCCTGGCACGCTGAATGCATGGCTAATCCCATGGGAAGCTTTTTGCACTATGCTGTTTCAGCAGCCAGCCAGGCAACTGCAAATCGGTTGTGCAGACCCAAGCGTTTCCCTGTCCCCCTGCCTTTGAACTGGCAGGGATGAAGAACAAACTTCTAATGAATGAACTTCAGTGCATTGAATGTGCCCCTGTCTGGACTGGTATGGTTCTGCTGAATCTTGGGGAGAAATGATGCCAACGAACAACGCAAGAAGCAAAGCACTCATGCAATCAGAGCTGAATTTGGCCCAGTAATTTCAATCTGAGGCAGTACCAGGTCAATCTCTGCAGAATTACATGCAAAACTGAATGTTGTTACTCCAAGAATCAGGAACAGAGGCCTGGCCAAGCTGAATTCAGTGGCAAGGGGGAAAAAAAAGCAATAAAGTGTCTAGATGGAGAGCTGAGATTGCTACATTTGCCCATAGGTCATGACTGTTGAGCAGAGCAGCTCCTGCTGCTACAGAATGTTGCACCCCTACTCATCTCCACATCCCAACATCTCTTTTGGCAGCATCAGTAGCAGCCTCTTAGGTTTCCAGGGTTCTGATACAGGTAAAATGAAGCACTGGGTCCCAGACCGAGAGCTAGCCCCTTCCTTCCTCCCTGCTTCAAGACAGCCCTCTCTCGTGGGTATCCATCCACTTTGTCTGTGTCTAGAGCCAAACTTGCTCTGTGGGGCTGCACTGATTATTTTATATAAAGATTTCTGAGAAGAGCAAGCCAAAGAACGTGTCAGAGAAGGGGAAGAAGTGGCTTTGCAACTCCAAATAAGCGCATGCAAACAGGGATGATTGCCAGTGATTACTCCCAGAGCTGTGCCTCCTGAATCCACTGCATTCCCGTCCTGTGATGTTTGCTCTTCTCTCCAGGCTGACTGCAATCATTATCCAACAGATATTGTGGAATATCACTGTCAGCTAGTAAAACTAGGCACTAGAAATGAGCTTCCTCTATAATTACTTGAAAATACTCAGTGATGTTGAGGCATGTGGGACACATCACAGTACACCAGGATGGTTGTGGTTGGACAGGATCTCTGGCGATCATCTTGTTAGAGCCCCATGCTGAAACAGGGCTGGTTGCCCAGGTCCATGGCCAGTCTGCAGTCCCAAATTCCATCAGTGGGAAAGGTTTCTGAGAAGACCTGACTTCTCAGAGAGAAAGAGAAAAATTTTCAAAAGATGTTCCACCCCCAGATGGCAAAAAATGCTTTTATGGATTCTGGATGATGAAGCAGAAAAGGGAGGAAGGCTGGGATTAAAGTGGAAATGGGTTTTAGCCACAAGAAGATAGATGAGTACCACAGAAGTGGGGCTGCCCTAAGTTTGAGGAATAATAGTCCAAACTCCCATCAGTGCAGTTTCATTCTTGTCCACAGAGCTGAGTTAAGGATCACACTTTGAAAGAAAAGAAACCGGTGTTGGGAAGACAGTACAACTGTTAAGGTTGGAGGGAGATCCAGTACCCAAGGAACCTGGTGGGTAGGAAACCCAGGTTCAATTTTCTGCATTACATCAGGCTTCCTATGACATCTTGGGTCAATTCCTCAGCCTGACGGTCTCTCAGATTCCCACAGGAACAAGAAGGAGGTAAGAGCTTTTCTCAGGTATGCAGCACTGTAAGTGCTTGGATGGGATAAATGCTTAAACACTGAGATGCTGGGTGCCAAGCAAAAGTGGTGGATATTTAGGTGGACAGGCAGAACTCTAAGAAGGTGCTGCCAGGTGACTCTTTCTGAAGATGTCTCTAGTAGCCTCAGAAAATAAGTGATTTGAAGACCTCACTGAAGTGTTTCACCAAATAAATCCCGACTATTTGGGCTTTGTGTAGACAAGTGATTGTTACCCTAACTCCTTAAGGCACGGTAAGCATTTAAGCTGCCTTAAATCTTTAAGGTAGCACAATGTAAGCATTAGAGCCAACTAAAATCCTTATTAAGTCTTCTAGGTGCTTAAAGCATTTAAGCCATTTTGAAGTCTTTTTAGAATGACTGCTGATTTCCATGGGAAGGATGCAATGTCACGCTTAGAATGTGATGTCGCCTGAAAGTTCATGCTGTCAAACAAGCCAATGTCTCATATGCAGCCTTACCAGGGAAGATTTGAAAAATGTCTAGACTTCAACTTCCCTGCCATTTCAGGTTTAATCCTGAGTTCACAATGATGCTTATAAGTGTGACAGGGTTTCAAGAAAAAATGATTGATTCAATAACTCATCCTGGTGGTTCATATTACCCCATACTGGGGCTTTACCACACCAGTTTATGGTACATGCTTCAGAGAACAGTAGAGGAAGTTGAAAATTAGTGAATTCCCATCACATAGAGGGACAATCACAGCTCACAACTAACCAAATCTTTTTGGTCTGACTTTTCAGCAGTGACCTTTGGATTGCAATCAACCTTGGAACACCCCATCTGAAAAGGCAACATTTTTGGCATGCTGTGAAAGCAAGACTTTATAGTAGAAAGTACTTTTGCAACTTTTACTGTATGGTTTGCACTGAAGAGGATGCTGTAAGGAACTGCTGAGCACAGTGAATCTTTCTATGAGAAGAGATGCAATCCAGCAAAACTTGTCCTGTGTGCACAGTCAAAGAGACCATTTAACCCCTTGACTAAGGGGCTACATATGTGGCAAATGCTCTAAAGGACTGGGTTATCAATGGACAGAGGTCTTTTCCAGTAAACTCAGATATAATTCTGACTTTTTCTGGTTCTTCGGTTGTTTTGCTGGATCATATCCCATATGACTCTGAGTGGTTGATAAAGCTCTCCTTTTAGCTTCATTTTGGACCGGCAGTGGCTGAGAAGCAGGCTGCCTCCTTCAGGCCCTTAGCTGGTGCTGATATTGCAGAGGCATCCACTGAAGCTGTTGTCCAAAGCCGACAGAAGAAGATCCACAGCAAGGGCAAGCCAGAGACACATCTACCTGAGTGTAGACCATTGTGCTAGGACATGGGCTCTCCTGATGGAATCCTTTAAGAGATGACACTAAAGGATTTGCAAGGGACTAAGGTATGATTCATCTTCTAATAAAATCTATTACTGAGTGGGCCATCTCATCAGACCTAGCCATGCTTCTTAGCCAATGGGCAGGGATGGGTGCTTTTAGGAAGCCATTCTCCTGATCTGTTTCACTCATTTCTCTCCTCTGTGAGTTCAGACAATGCCAGACGTAGGCATCCACAGTGCACATTTTGAGCAGATGAAACCATGCACCTTACACCTAGGTACAAGCTAAGGGCTTAAATTGGCCAGATTGGATCTTTCAGGTATAAAAAAGTGCACTGGTCTGGTGTGCATATAAAAGTGAATGACTTTCTTGACCACCTCTTCATGCAAAACTGAATGTGCCCCTAAACGCTGTAAAATGCCATTGTTATTGAGTCACAGGGCCAGTCTAGATTTCCCTCCTTTCAATTGCAAACTGTTAGTGTGTGCCATAAAAGGTTTATGCAAGCATAGCCAAGTGGGTTTGAATGCTTTCCACTTCCCTGCATTTGCACGTGAGAACTTGCTAACTCCCATTTGCAGATTCTCAGCAGATCCGAGGTTCATAACTGAATGCCTCCAAGTTGGGGTATGCCAATGGATGGCAGTGTTTGGAGCCAGTGACCGCATTCAAGCCCACGATAATCACGAACATGTACAAGCCACAGGGAATTGTTAAAACAGGGACTGATTTGACCATAACAAAAGTCTCAACTGGGTTTTGTTATAAAGTGCCTCATTAGTCTGGCATTTTTTGTGACATCCCATTGGTGGTAGATATGAATAGAGGATTTTTTCATGTCTCACACATGAGCAATAGGCACAAATTCCTGTATCAGCCAAAAATAGGGCTGCTCTCCACACCAGAAATGTGTAATCTCTGGAACAGATTCTCCAGAGAGGTTGTGGAGTCTCCCTCACTGAAATCATCTGGATGCAATCCTGTGCCATGTGCTTCAGGATGACCCTGCTTGAGCAGGGAGGTTGGACCAGATGACCCACTGTGGTCCCTTCCGGCTCAATCCATTCTGTGATTCTCTGATTGTGTATCTGAAGAACTGAGGCTGCAAGATGCTAAATGTGCCCCCCCGCCCCAGATGAGAGGAGCCAGGTAGTTATTTGCCTCAGCCTCTGGGATAATCTAGCCCAAAAAGGGAATGGAAAGTTCAAGAGCTTATTTAAGAGCTCTGTGCCCAAACTTAGCTCGTGCAAAAGGAATCTGCAGACTGAGCGAGCACAGACTGCTGCACAGCTCTCTCTCCTCGTTACCCACCAGGATCAGCTAAGGAGTATCCCAGCTCAAGCAGAGACTGTGCCTGACAAAACTCGAAGAAAATTGCCACACACAGAGTAGCATCTGATGGACGGTGTAAATATGTAATATGCTTGCATATGCAGACCAGCTCATGGACAGTGGGACTGCTAATCCAACATGCAGCACAAGGAGCAAAGACAAGAGGGCTGGCTGCACTCCTGCTCCTGCAGCCCAGGGTGATGCTGATGTCCTTTGCTACCACGAAGTGCTGCTGGCTCATGGTCTCCTAAGTGACCACTGGGACCTCCAGGTCCTTCCTTGCAGAGCTGCTTTCCAGCTGCCTGCCCCCAGCATCTACCCGTGCACAGGGCTATTCCCACAAGGGGCAGGCTTTGCATTTCCTCTGCCCCACTTCATAATGTTCCTATTGGACCACTTCTCCAGCCTCCTTAGGTCCTGTGCATGACGGCCCCACTCCAGAGCTTATTGACTGCTCCCCCTGACTTAGTACCACTAGAGACCTCACTGATGAGGCAATCTGTTGTCAGGCCAAGCTCCTGACAAACTCCTCCAGCTGGACTCTGAACCACTGCCTACCACTCCTGGACTCTGGCAATACAACCAATTTTCCATCCAACTTATATCCAAATCATGATAATTAGAACTAATGCTGTATCAAGCATTAACTTTACAGATGAAGCCACCATGGTCAAGAATCCAAAATGTATGCGCCTTTCCTTTTGAATGCAGTTATCTCTACTTGAAAGAGAGTCATCCCTCTTCTCCAGTGCTATCTAGACATGCAAAATGATTAAAACTGTTGATCCCATGAGAAACAGCAAATGTCATCACAGACATCACAGAAACTATCCACTTGGTTCTGTAATAATACTTCTCACTGGTGAGGACATAAATATTTTCTTTAATAGATTACAGATCAAAGACCCTGAACCTATCCTTGGTATCACCTCACTTATTACTTGGCCAGAAGAAAGACAATATTTCTGGTATACATCTCTGTTTCTCTGAGTGACCTGAAAACAAGATTTGTGGTTGTTCCAATTACACTTATCAAGAATATACTGCATGCTTAGCTATCGCAGAGATGAAAACCATATGCAATGCACTGTTGTTAAATTGCAGATCACCTGCAGGGACAACGACCTCCATTCTGTAGCACCCTCTTTAATAGCTACAGCAAGTCAAGAGTTCATTCTGTTTGCTAAGCCATTACGGTCATTATTCTAATTACCTATCGAGTCCTATTCTTGTGTGTGGTGCTGCACAAAGACAAAGAGAATATTGTTTCTGTCTCTCAAAGTTTGCACTCTTAATCAAAGAAGGAGAGCATTCAGGCACCTAACAAATTGCGTAAGTTAGGGAGGGGGAGCAATTACCCCATGAATTAGCTAGGCAACGTTTGTGAGGAAAATATCTGTGTGAAATACTGAGGTATTCCTGTCAATCCCCAGTTTCTATATCCTCGCAAAGCGGCGTGCAGGAAGGCTGAGTGTCTAATAGACTGCTTCACAGGCAGTAATTCCTCTGGAATATGGTGACTGATTTGCTTGACATTTCCTGTGGCATCAATGGTATTAGAACCACCAAGCAATTTCTGGGAAGCTAATTTGTTCCTTTCTACTGTATGTTGATAAGGAACAAAGAGATGTTAAATGCTCAAAAATCCAATATGATTTGGATGCAAATCTCAGGAATCTTTTCTTTCGTGTAATGTAAGAATTTATACAATTCCCTTTTCTGCTTCATTAACAAAGTTTCCTCCTGGCAGTATCCAAAATAAATCCGAGGTCTGACATGAAACATAGAGATGACTGAGCAGAAAATTTATTTTTTTAATTTAATCAATAATATGCCCTTATATGGAAACCTTGTCAGAATATAATTATATATCTAAGGAAATGTATTGCTGCATGCTTCTTAGTAAGACTATCGCAGAGCAAAGCTGTGAACTTAAAAGGAACAGAGAGGCTTCAGATACTCAAAATATTCTACAGTCTCTGTGGAGATAAAATTGCCAGTGCTAGCGTGGTAGGGCTAGGAAATCATTGTAGCTCTCTTACTTAAAAACAAACAAACAAACAAACAATCAAACAAACAAAACCAACAGTATTTGTGAGTTCTCTTACTCTTTTTTTGGGTAATAGTTGAGATCATTACAGTCCCCACAGGTTCACTAGACAGCAGTCTCTTGGCTTGCGTTCAAACCAGTTTGTACTGAATTAGATGGCTTGGTCCCAGAGACTGACCTATTTACTTTTGTCTATATTCTTAATCTTTCTGTTTCTGTTTTTGTCACCTATATAGCACTTCAGAGACAGTACTTCTCCCATGATTATCACAGCTACTTAGCGATGCTTGGCTTGGTTTTTTTTTTCTGTGCTTCTGCTGCACGGATAACAACTACTTACAACAACTACCACTTGAGAGCCCAGGGCTGTCTGTCCTCCGCAGGACAGTCCTTGTCCTAATGTGCTGGGCTCAGCACAAAAGCTGAGATGGAGGCTCACCATGACGAAATATCTCTGTTACTGCTATGTCTCTTCCCTTTTTCTTCTTCGACCATCTATTTCTACTCCCCATCTAGGCCTTGGGCACAGAGTTAATATTTCCTGTTGTTTTATCCAAGGTGCAGGTTAGACACAGCAAAAGCAGGACCTAGTTGGGCTAATTAGCTCATGTGAAGATGAGCAGAACGGCTTTCAAGGTCACCTCGTATCTGAAAATTGCTTTTGTGCTACATAAAGCTCAAGCTCCCAGCAGACTCTTTCCCTCTACCCGTATTTTCTGCATTTTTTGTTATTTGGCGAACCCAACTCCCTTGTTACCCTGGATCATGGACAGTTGAATTCACTCATTCTTCAGGCTCAATGGAACGAAAGATCTGGGCCCAGAGTTCCGAGGTGTCACCAAAACGCAGGGAAGAGGGGTGACGAGCTTTGCTGTTTGCTGCTGGGTGCGTATCAGTGCTCACTGTGGGTGAGATCATCTTCGGGAAGCTCAGACAAGAATTCAGGTCTTTCAGCTTTCAAAAGCTACCTGTCATTTACCGGTACAAGCATTTCACAACGTGTAGCTTCCTAAAACATGATTTCCCACCCCTCTTTATTAGTTTAAAAAGAAGAAATATAAGAACAAGTCAGTGGAAAGAGAAAAGACAAGCCCCAGGTGTAGTCTTATCCCAGACTCAGGCTTTGCATACACTTACAGTGGTGCAAGCTACTGTGCTCAAAGGAGAGTGCTGTCTCAGAGTGGCACAACTAGGAGGCTCTTTAAAGGAATGCACCGAGTGCTAGCAATATCAGTAGTTTAGTGATGATGGTTCTGCTAATATATTTATGCAAAACTTGTCCTTTGATTCTCCCAAGGCATGGCTAAATGCATGCATGAATTGTTAAGGATTAGTTTCAGAAAGTATTGATGACTCCGAGCTCTTAGTTTACTAACAGCGTTGCATGCCTAGGCAGGCATAAAGCTTAACTGTCTTATTAGGGAAGGCCAAAGGGCTGGGATCCACACCGGTGTTTAGGCACTAACATTCCACACAGGTACTGGCAGCCAGACCCTCCCCATCCAAACTAGGCACGTTTTAGACGTGCTTGAGTTTGCAGCTTAGTCACCCAAGTCAATGACAAAAAATTGCTTTTGGGGCAGATTCAGACTTGAGCCATCCCTTAGAGCCACACACCCCCGTGGAGGAAGCCTACTTCAAGTAGGTTCCCAGATGTGCTGTCCCAGGGCAGCAAGAGCATGTTTGGTACTTCACAAGACTGCAAAGGAAGATAACTGGAGAGTATGGTCCACAAACAAGCCCAGAGAGAAATTTCGTGTGAAGATTGAAGAGCACTTCTGTTTAGCAGCAGAAACAAGAAAAAAAAAAGATGGTGCTTTACCCTCCAGGAGTGAGGAGTAGAGATAGGGGTGTGACCATTCCATGATTCTATGATTCTAACTCAAACCTGGGAGATGGACAGTGGTTGAACCTTCATTTCTGCCTTTCAGACTATTTCTATTCCAATGTTTATGTGGCTTCTCAAGTATTCTGGGGTTTTTTTTATGCTCTGAAGAAGTTTCCAGTTGTGCCCATTTCTTAAAAGAGCACTGACTCCTGTGCACTGCTTGTTCAGTTTTGTTTTCTGCAAAACACCTACCATGGTGAGGAGAGAAAAAGCATAAAAGGAGTTACCTGCAGGTAATGCAAAGAAATACCTGGAAGGCTCAACCCTTGATAGAGTGTGTTTGTCCAGTATCTACAGCTTAATTTACTTATTTCTAGAGCTGTGCTAGCTTGTTTTATAGCACACCAACGCAAATATTTTTTTGCAGCTGCCTGCAATGAGGTTACAAATCAACTAATGATATAATATTTTCTCTTGGAATTTATTCTATGAAGATGATTCATACTGGACAGCTAAATGCCATCAGTGTTGTGTCAGCTTTTACTGACTAAAGTGTTTTTCCATATGTGATAGTGGACTGTTCTTATTAATGGCTGAGCTGTAAAATCTTGCCTTTCCTCTTATTTATGATACTGGAAAAGATCCAATGTAGCACAGTACATGTGTAAGTCATTACTCTCCCTCTAAGCTCCCCCCCCAAGTATGGAATGTTACTGTATTTTAATATAGTACAGAAATAAACAAATGTTTTACACGTGGGGGATGAGTATAAATCAGACATGACTCAAAGGGCAAAGGGGGTTAACAGAGTTTGCTGGGCCTGAAAATCCCTGGAGCCCAAGGGCTGTCATGAGGGATGGTGCTGTGCTGCTGCACTGTGATTCTCCCTTACTGCTTTGTCCATGTCCAACTCTGCACAGTGCCAGGTTTAGAGTTCATGAAAGTTTTCTGGGCTGGTCTTTAAAGGGCTCAGAATATCTGGTGGTGATTTTTGCTGCACTGTCTGTGCTCCTTACTGCCACATCTCAAAGCCTGATGTGGGGAGCCTTTCCTTCCATCTGACAGCTACTACAGCACCTCCTCAGCAAGCTCCTGTCCTTGAAGCCTCCCGAGGACCAGACCCAGACTCTGAGTACTCCTGTCCCAACCCCAGTGGCTTCAGTTGGCCACTGCCGTGGTGTCCACATTTCTTCTCATCGAAACCAGTAAAGGCTGATGGAGGTTAAATGTTAGGGACACTCCTGAGAACAGGGACTTCCCAAATGCCTATTAATTTTAGCTCTCTTTCCTTCTGGCCCTCAAAATCTTGCATCTCCCTTTACATTATTGGCCTAGTTTGCTGATGAGGACTGTGGTGATTCCCTTTCCTGAGGAACTTAAATACCCTCACCCTGGGAAGTGTGCTGCCCCTGGGCTGTTGGCTCTCACCACAAAAAGGGCTGGAAACTTTTGGAGAGCTGTTTCAGCCCCACTAGGTCCGGTACCACGGCCTGTGAACCAGTGGTTGCCATCTGTACTGGCAGGAAGAAGGGGCTGCTGAGAACTGGTAACATGCACAGTTTCCATCCTTCTGCCTGAACTCTTTCACCTTGCCTCCCTCTACCCGTGGACAATCCCAGGCCTGTGCCCTGGGCTCACCAGCCTATCTGTAGGCAACGCATCCATGCCTAAACAGCCTGTGTGGGGAAGGGAGCTGCCTAACTTGGGCCATCAGAGATAGCTGGCAGGTACAGGAAATGCTTGGCCACCAAAGCGTTTGGGAATTACGTCTCCTGTCCGGAAGGTGCCCAATTCCCGCTTTGGATCAGGCCTTGACTTTGCCATGCCAAATTCCGCAGCTCAAGCATTTATGCTTGGATCAATTCTCTCTCAGACAGGGAGTGAGGGAAAAGGTCTTCCTCCTGCAAAAGCAATTTCTTCCCTCTGGTTCAATGAGTACAACTTCATTTGATATCAGTGGGAGCTCTGTCACAGATCAAGAGCAGTAAATGGCCTAATGGAAAGAATAATAATACTATCATATGTACGTACCACTTCTCATCTATCTTGTGGTTTTTCAGATCTTCCTCTTGGTGAGGTCGCTGGTCATAATGTTTACCCTTGGCTAATTCATACCAAAGACACAAAAATCAGGAGGAAAATGGAAAAGCACAGAATATGCAGTTTGCAAGCTGAAATTAGATGCCCTAAAAGCTGAGTCTTTCCTTCTTTGAAATAAAATAGGCAATGTAAGTTAAAAACTATGATTCTGAGATTTAATTTAATCCAGCTGTAATGTAATACTTTATTGGCCTCAAGTTGGTTTATACAGTATTTTTTCCTACCTCTTAATTATAAGAGGCACTTCTTTATAAACCAGTGGATTATTTGCCAATGCAACACTTTCATTGTATTTCAAGTGGGAAGAAAATCTATGTGTTGTGGGATTTTATTTTTCATAGTGTTTTTTATTCCCTGGATGTTGCATCTTTGTGGGTACCTTTCATCTAATACAATATTAGCCTTCATAATGGGAGTGACTGCTTTCTTGATATTCACTTGAAGTTGGATAATAAAGTAGGAAAGAATAAGAGAAAGACAATAGAAATAGAAAAGTCTGCATGTATGTGGCAGTTAATTGTCTAGCAGCAGCAATATTATGTCCCCCTGAAACTGTTCCTCTGTTTGAGATTTCACTCTTGTTTTGATGGTTTGTGGCTCAATGGACACTTAAAATAATTATTGTTATTTTCTTCCTTTTGCTTGAATAGCTTAAATATTCTGGTACTCTCACAGATTAAGTGGCCTTATTCACTTACAGAAATATTCTATGGCAGGTATCACCATATATTCACTCCACAATGAGTAAATAATAGCTTGTACATTAGGAATCACAAGGTAAAAAAGTACAGTGTCTAGTTTCAAAACATACTAAAGAGCTAAAATTAAACATGTGCTTCCCCTCTCTCAGCTGATTCACCTCAGTCTTCAAGGGGAAAGCAGAACCACTTCTGTACATAGCACAACCAAATACAGAAATTGAGACTATTGATAGAAAATGATTTTAGGGTAATTGCTGTTTGCATTGTCTGCTCCTTGGAGATGAACAACTTGTTATTAACCATATGTTCAAAACTATGTCATGTAGATCTGCCTTCTTTGTGTGGATGGAGAGACAAGTCTCAGGGAACATGAGGGGTTACAAGGAGGAAAGGCACATTTTAAAATGAAACCTGCAGCAATGTGCTGTAGTCCTTAAATGGAAAAGACAACTTCCTTCATGGTGGTGAAGGGCTTCATGCAGGGTTTCTGAAATTTTAAGAGCAAGCAATTGGAGTTTAATCCACATTCTGAAACAGCACACCAGAAAGTGCTGTTCCACCAAAACGATTGGGAAGGATTCGGCTTGTCCAGCAAAGTCTCGGGATACCTGAAAACATATGAAAATGGCCCATATGTTCCCCACCAACATTTGGGTGTTGGAGAACACAGGGCAAAAAGCTGAAATGCCTTGCGAACTGCTGCCTGCTGTGTGGGACCCTGCCAGCTACCAAGTGACAGGGAGATGTGTGACTCCATTGGTTCTTCACTAGGGGCCAGAACAGGAGGCATGTCAGGTAGCAGGCACCACTTCTTGATAGTCTGGAATGTTTCAGACAACAGGAAGGATTATTGAGACCATACAACATTTTAACTCCTCCATTTTAACTCCTTTGAGCTCTCATTAATGAGCAAAACTGGCTTGTTTCCAGCTTCCAGAGCACTCCTTGTGTCACGCTCTGAAGCAATTTCTTTTGCAGAGGTCAGGACTGAATCTCACAGAGGTTAAGTGCCTTTCCCAGGACTGGAGGGTGACAGCAATAAGGGCTGTAGGGACTGATGACAAAGATAGGTCATGCAGCAAAACAATTGCAAGTTGGGAAAGGAATCTGGGCCATGGAATGCTCAGACCCCCACACAGCCAGATGTATGCTCACCATGGTGGGAATTAAGAAAGAGGACATTGTTCATTCAAACATCTTGGGATGGAATGTTTATCAACATGGAATCATCTTCAGATTTTTTCAAAACATGGTTGAGCCCAGAGCTTTCCTGGACGTCAGCAAAGGAGTTAACAAAAATCAGTGAAGACTAATGAGCCATTGGTAGGCTTGAACTATTTATTGCAGAGTTACAGGACAAATGTCTGCAAAGCAAAATAATTTGAAAAAAAATAATGGATTCCATCTTTATGGGGAAAATAAAATCATGTCACAAAAAAATGAAAAATCTTAGAAAGTATCCACCAGAAAGATATCATTATCCAGACTCCTCTAGGAAAGTATGAAAAAAGATAAGATCAAAGGTAGCTACACCAACTGCCTTGAACCATGTTTATACATAACGTCTTCCATGTGTTCTGCTTTTGAAAGCAGATTAGCATTGGAAATGATTCAAAAACTTTTTCAAAATGAGAAATGCAGCTTTAGGAATACCAACACAAGGATGAGAAAAGGCACAGAAAGAGGTTCAGATGTAGGTGAAAGGCTATAAGGAAAGCTGTTGTAAAATCTTTGTAAGTTGAAAATGTTGGGGAAGATGTCCTGACAACTGGACACAGAGAGTTGCTTGTGTCACACGAGAACCTCAGCTGTGAATAGAGGGAACCAACAAGGGCAGACCAAACAGAGAGCAACCTACACTGTGCATCTGACAAAGAGAAATTAAAAGAACCCTAGTGTAAAATCTTACTGCTATTTTGGGTGCAAGAGAAGGACAGAAAATGCATTTGACTTGTCTTTTAGTACAGTTTTTTCTTTCTTGTTCCTATCATGTCACAGGAATGCTTTTATTTAATGACCTAAGGGAAGCCTGGGAAATGAGGGTAACTTGCTCTCTGCATGGAGCCCAGATTCATGGAAGAAAGCAAAAGGAACCTGCCAACAGCTTCCTGAGGCTAGGATTCATTGGAATTTTCTAACTTCCTCAGCTGTCACAGAGGTTCATCAGTGGCCTGATTTCACTAGAAGATTGTAGTGTGTTAAATTATGCACAGGGAGTGTGTAAGAGCCTCTCTGCAGACCTCACGCACAAGGTTTGGGTTTCTTTGTTGTGAAGGAGAAGGAGGCAACAGAGGAAGATGTCTGCTTGCATGGGGCCAATGCTTCTCCAGCTGTTTTTGAATAGCAAAGTTCTCTTTGTATCATTTGAGAAGAGTGAAGGGAATCTTTCCTTGTGCACAACAGATCTCAAGGAATGGTAAAAATGTTTGCATTCAAAATACACTTGAAACACAACATTCCAGACCTACTGTTCGAAGAAGACATTATAGGCCCTGCCTCGGCCCACCTCCTGAGCAAATGCTTTACTTTGAGTCCCACTGAAATGAATGCCCCTTTGAAGTGTACTTTCCAACATTTTCAAGAAGCACAAGGGAGATATTGAAAGGTTACCCTAAAGTAATGGCACTATGAGCTATGTACATTTTAAACTTGAATCTATAGTCTTTTCATCAGCAGCTGTAAAGATTGGTAAATTCCTTTTGATGCCTACAACTGTGCTGCAGCACACCACCATTTAGAAAGGACATCTCCAGATTTGTTGCTTGAGTGAATTTCTCTTGTTGCAACAAAAGGAACAAAGGAGCTTCTGCAGACCTGGTCAGTCCGAAGACTCGTTCAGTTGAAGCACTTCTGCTACCAGTGTTGGGAGAGAACTGAGTTATTGTATGGCACAGCAGTGATGGGCAGGTGAGAAGACACCTGGGTGAAGACAGGATTACTCAGACTGCTGGAGTGTAGGTGTGTGATGCTGAAAAGCTTCAGGGCAAGGCAAACTGCAGCCTGGCTCCAGCATGGGGATGCCTCACTCTGCTGTGCCTTCAATTTTATGGTCTGGCATCCTGCATGAGTGACCAGGCAGCAGACTCCAGCACGTACCACTGACATCGCCCTGTCTGCCCATGGAATATCAGGTCAAAATCACCCCGAGCAGTTCCTTTCACATCGCCCTGAAAAGCTTATCCTTCACATTCTGCCACCCCTGACTCTCCTTCAGAGCTCTGACTTTCCAGGTTTCTCATCCCCTTAAACACCTGCCTTTCAGCTGTTTTTCAGGTAGATGCATTATGTTTCATTTTCTTAGTCAATGTCACATTGTTGTTTTTCAGCTGGTACATGAAGACTCCGTCTATCCCCACTGGTGTTTGCAACAGTAATGTCTGTGAATCTTAATAAACCAGAGTGCAGAGTATCAAAGACAAGCACTTAGGTTTGTAGGAACTGCTGAACTAAGGAAAGGGAAAGGCAAATGCCCTGCCCGCAGCCCTGGAGGTAAATTCAGCCTCTGGTGGCACAGAGAGTATTTGAGCTTGCGCCTGATCTGTAAGGATAAAATTTTCATCTGTTTGAAAAGAAAAAAGCAGCATCTGTACACCCACCAGCCCTGACGGTTTGCATAAATGTAGAGCAGTAAAGATGAAAAGCAACACCGAAGAGGAAAAGCAATTCCTATGAAAAGTGCAATTGGCATTTCAGAGGCCAGTTTTGCTTTTAATTTGTGGTTTTTAGAAATGAATGCACTTTAGTTGATGTTACAAAAGATGACTTGTGCTGAGTGGGCAAGTTTGGTGGTGTGCAGAGGAGCTGAGTGAGGAACAAGTGCTGCCCAAAGGACATGGATGCTCAGTATGACATTGCTTCGGGCACCCATAGCTGACCTTTAAACCACACATGAGCCCTGGGCTCTCCCTCAGGCCACCATAATTTTTCTAACAGGTGTTGGGATTTAGGAGGGGTGCTTGAAGATTGCCTAGGGCATATTTATAGGGACAGATTCAGGCTGCCCCACAGTTACCTTGCATGTTCATACTTCAAGGTGTGGCCCGCTGAGACAGCCTGGGTCTGGCATTCCCCCTGCATGGGAATCCTCTTTTCCTCATGGAGAGGACTGTTTGCCCCAACACTATCTCAATGTGCATCTTCACATTCTGACTATCCCCTTAGCCATTATAAACAGTGGGTAAAGTGGATTTTAAAACAGCAGTGGTGCATCTGTTTTGAAAATACTTCTTCTCTTCTCTCCTTACCTTTGCTGGCTTCAGAGTGAACAGTCAAGGGCAAACCCAGTTTCACAGGCTTGATATTATGTATGGTAGGCTGGAGAGCAACAGCTTCCTGGAGCAAGTATAAATACTGAAGATCTTGTGGGAAAAGAAAGGAAAGTGCACATACAGCAAAAAGGAAAGCTAGGACGAATGAAAAACAAAATACTGGGTGTTATTTCCTTAGGTCTGGTATTCGTTTAGTTTAGGACAAAAGGAATTATTCTAAAAACCATTAGATAGTAGTGTGTACTAACTGCTAGCTCTTAACGTTAATATAAAAAACTATTTTTAATATATTATCACATATTTAAAGATACAGCTCAGACTGAAGTGAAGGCTAACGAGGAGATAACTTTGCTCTAGCTGGCTAATCTGTGCTAAAACAGTTTCCCTTGTCTAGATTAAGGTCACAGGTCCAGGACTGCAAGCAGTTGTAGTAGCTGATCAAGTTGCCCCTCATCAGCTGACCTGCAGTACTGGTTGCGTACCTACTCTGAGCTCATCACGGCACTGAACTCACATAATTTCCCAAAGGAGACCCTTGTGGAAAATCTGAGTCACAGTTTATGTTAAGCTGTAAAAGACAAGTAGTTGCTGCGGCCTTGGTAGGCACTTTCAACAGAAGATCTGCCTAATTTTTGTGCCACAAGTACGTCTCTTGATGCCATGACGTCTGGGATCTGGATCACTCATCAGTCCTTTGATCCTTTAAGAGTCACAGAATCTACGTGAGGCACTGCTGATAGGCAGCCTGAATAAAGCCCCTTTCTCTGTCTAATCTGACTGGGCTGATGTAATGCATGATACGAGCCAGCATCTTCACAAGATAGGAATCTTAGGAGCTGCTTAGGTGGCTAAGCCTTATACCAGACACTGCCCAGTAATGCCGATTGGATGGGGGAATTAACTAGAGGAACAGTCAAGGCTCTTTGATTAAGGGATTGCATCAATTGTCATAAGATATGTTTGCAATAAAGATCTGTGGTTCCTGCTAGTAGATTGGTATCAGTTGTGGCTAAGAACACTATCTTGCCATCTGCTCTTGGCAAGAATTGTACAATCCTTTCTTTCAAGTTGCAGATATTATTACACTTACTCAGCCTTTGTCAGCTCAGGATTTGACCATCATAATGCTCCCTGCAGGATGCTGCTCACTATGACCATATGGAAAAGAAGCCAGATCAGTACAGAGCTGCTTGCTTATTCAGTAGCACTTCATACCACAAATGTCTTACACTTCTGTCTTGTCGCCTGCCCCAGCTATTCATTTGTGGGTGTGGTGGGAGGTGCTGCTTTGAACATACACAGTGCTGTGCATGCAGACAGAGCTATGCTAAAAGAACACTAGGCTGCAAAGTGGGATTCAGCTGGGAAATAGAGGTATGGAAATGGACAGTGAAATTTCTAGTTTAGAAGCTTTGCAAAAAGCCTCTGGATTTCACTGAATATAGGGTAAAGGAGCACTTACACATCCTGTACACGGACACAACCTTTCTCCACCAACTAAATTTCTAACTTCTTCCTCTGAATTGCCCTTCTGCATCATTCATCCCTGCAATGCAGTTATTAATTAATTTATTCTCACAGACTCATTTGTGGGGGAGATGATGGTTTGGTCTTCATCTTACCTGACCATGGTTGTGAAATTCTTCAGGGGTCTCACCTGCTTGAAACATGTTTCGCTCTTTCACAAGCTCTCACATACCAAAATTTCTGCAGAGCCATCACCCCTGCAGGCTGGATCCAACTCAGGGCCACAGGTCAATTCTCACTGTCCCCACGTCTTGCTGCTGGTGGCCAGGGTGGCTCTCAGTACATAAATGGAAGACATGACACCACATGTCTCTCCTGGCCTTTTAATATTCCCCTGCCTGGTGCTCAGGCTGCATGAAGAAGGAGGTGCCCACATCAAAGGCAGAGGAAACAAGCACTGGCACAAATATGGGAAGTCATGGCAAAAGTGACTGAGAACCAGGAGCCTCGTGAGGAGAGGAAGGGAAAGAGGAACAAAGACTGCAACTGAGGTAAAGCCACTGGCTCTGCCAGCTGGGATGCTGCAGAGGCCACACCAAGGACTGGGAGGAGAGGCTGGGTGAAAGATAGACAGCTCACAGATTGGAAAACAGGAAAGGTCAGAAAGGTTAGAAGACCAGGACAAGAAAGCAGGGATAAGAAAAGAAACAGAGCAGAGCTGGGAGAGGCTGGAGCATATTCTCCACAATGGTCTTGGACAAAAGCCATCCTGGCACTCCTCCATTGGCAAGAATCAGCCTTGAAACTCACCCACAAACCGTGCTATCATTCTCATCTTCTCGCTGGTCCAAAGGTTGGATGGCAACCTCTCACTACTATCAATTACTCCTGCAGATCAAGTGTCTGAGTCACTTCAAGTCCTGGAGAATCAATCTACCACAGACCACATCTAACCTACTGGCTTTTCAAGGCAGACCTTACCTGTGAAGGCAAGGTAGAAGTTAAAATTCAATTCACAGTTGAAAATCTTTGGAGCTACTGCCATACTATAGGCTGTGTTTTCCTGGGTAGGGTTCATGCAAGTTGTAGCAGCAATGAACGCACAGCTCCTTTGTATGTGGTTACAACTTCACGAGGAAATCACTCAGTGTATTTGCACAGCCCGTTAGCCGCATAACTGGTCTTTTGTACACAAAATCTCTGATTCAGCAAGTCCTTTAATCATGTGGCCCACTTTAAGCACATCTCTGAAAATCGGGTCCTATGTCACGTACGTCTGAAAAATCAATGCTTGTTGCAATTCGCAGCTTTTTCTATCATTTGAGCTCTCTTATTGGATTTGTCTGAAATTTTGTGCCTGAAGAAGAATATCAAGGAAACATAAATGTTCTTATGATTATGTTTGTCCAGCAGTTATCTTTTTATGTCTTAAAATTACACTATCACCATTTTCCATTTTTTTCTGCATTATTGCCTCACAAGAAAGGACTACCCTTGTAAAGTATAAAAATCTGCAGCTAAAAATACATGATTTGAGGTTTTTTACTTTCTTTTGGTTAATGAAAATAAAACAGAACATCAGAAAAAGAAAACTTTTATGAATTTATTTAATTCATGTGCACAGTTCAAGGCTGTCTGTCTAGAAATGGGAAAAATTATCTACATTATTAAAATCTAGGAGTTTTGCTATGCATTTAGTGACAATATTTTTTGACTGGACGGATCTATACTACATCTTGCCCTCCTACTCCTACTTATGCACGACAGCCTTCATTGCTGATTTCCACAGAGATGACTGATTGTATTTGGATATCAGAGAACATGTTCCTGGGTCTCAGGAAGTTTGTGAAGGCAGACAGCACATGGCTTCCCTGGTGACTTGCAGAGGATGTATATGCCAGTTGTGATGGAAAGAAACCATGACCTCTCTTTTTGTCTTCAGAAATTACGCAGATCTGTCCATGGACAGACAATTTCAGAATCAAATAACCTTTGTGTTTTCTAGGTGGTGGCCTGCATAAGCACAGAAGGAGGAAACCATTATCAATAAATGTAAAGTTAAAAATAGGCAGACCAAAAGCCTCAGAAGGACTTTGGAAAAATCCTGAAGGTGGAAGTAGGAGTTATTTATAAAGTTGGGAGCTGAGAAGGGAGAAAGGGGTCAGTAGAAGACATTATTTGCATAGTCTGGGTTCCAGAAATTACTTTCCAGTACACACAACATCATGAGGAGGTGCTTCGGCTCAAGTTCTGAGTCCTAGCTACTTTTTGTGCCAACACTCCATGACATGCCAGGACGCAGGTTTCTGGGGCATTCCTGGGATGCAAGAGGGACAGGCCTCAAGAGCTGCAACCCCACTTGGCAGAGCAGAGATTCTTACTTGAAGACACCTGTTTTCTGAAAGCACTTTTTGGAGTTTGAAAGCAGGTTAAATTGCTTCCACAGGCATGGTCCTAACTGATAGGTATTGTTGAAAGGATTATAGACAGGTGCATGCCTGAGATGGAGTCACATTCTTTAACATGAACTGCAAAGAAGTGAGTTTTCCAAGTTCCTTAGCTAGGATGTATCCAGACATCTCCACAATGGAAGGTGAGCTTTGATGATTCGCACTGACTTAGGCCATGTACAATTAAGCAAGCAGCTCAGTGCACTGGGTTCAGATGCTGAAAACTTGACATTTACATGATACGCATTGGTCTCGTTCTTGTCTCATCCCATTAGTGCACCAGTTGTGTCCCTAGGGAACATTTTTCCATTGAGTTTTATCAACACGGGTTCCACCTGGTGCTGCTGAGACTACAAGGTGATGTGAACCCTAGCATGGAAAGTGGAGGTGCCTGGGGGATGTATTTTGAAAACACTCTCCCAGTGCAAACAAAATTTCCATTGTAGACACATCCTTAGATTAATAATTTTTGTACACCTACAATAGCTACCGTGATAGCTATCCCTCAGTCTGAGTAGTCCACTGCAAATGTGAGGTCAGAGACAACATCAAGAAGATTAACCTCATTTACACATCTTAAATTTGAAAAATCTATAGGTTTTCACCTCACATTTTCAAAGGAAATAGACTAAATGCTTTTTTCCCAAGAAATCAAACATATTTTTTTTTGCTATCTTTACTAAAATATTTGGCTATTAACCAGCATGAACAAATTCTGCATTATAACAACTGTTACAATTTTATTTAATGAGAAATCTTGGGCAAGTTAAATAACATATGACTCTTCCAGCCTATATGTAATGTAACAGAATATAAATGACCAGTAAGTGTATATTTAAATATTTCCTCTTGGGCTCATTTTAAATTGGCTATTTACATCTATTCTGAGTTAAAATGCTAGTGAATTTAATGAGGAATTTAATCTAGTTTGCCATATATGAAAAAGAAGGACATTAGTTTTGCAAACCACCCTGCCTGGTGGTTTGAGCAGACCTCCTTGGCTGCAGAAGGATGCCTCTGAAAAATTGCCTGTTCAGAAGAACACCGTAAGGAAATGCTGGGACAACCAGCTCCTGGATGAAATCCTTGACAGCATCCCATGGAAAAGCACTAACATTTCAGTGGCCTGCTTTACTGCTTTCCCTCACAAAAAATTGCACTGGCACAAGTGGGGGACAGTGAATTGCAGTGTGGAGGTGGGAAGGAGCAGCCCCAGCAGTAATCACTTAAATCCCTTTTGCTGGATGAGGAAATGAGTGAGATAAGCAGCAGTGAGGTGGAAATGTCTCTAGCTGAGGCTGGAGCTTGAAAAGCAGCAGTAGCCCTTCAGCAGCTAATTTAACAGTAATCTTGCATATCAAAGGGACCCACTGACTTTTGGAGTGCACAGAATAAATAATTGATACCTCGCTAAGGGGACTATCAGGTCTCAGCCGTCAAGCTGATGGGAATTAGCCTCATTGAAGGGGATGTTTGCAAGGCCACACCACACACAGTATTCATGCTAAGCAATTTGGCTGTGACATAATGCAGAAGTTAACGACATGTCATTATTTTGTTATACCATTTTACTCTCTGCTCTTCATTAAGACATTTCAGTCTCTGAAAAGTCATTTCCTTCCAGTCGCTGCTGCACTTGTTAGAGCCTTCTGTCCCCAGCAGCCTGGTCACAAGGGTCTCACAATATTCCTGCTAGAACAAAACAGCTCTCTGAAAGTATGTAGGCAAGAGAGACCCAGCACAGGCCATTTCCACTGCAAAGCTTCTTGGATCTATTTCTGCATTTGGCAGTGAAAAGACTGAAATTCTTTTTCTTTCTTTCTCTCTCTCTCTTTTTTTTTTTTTTTTTTTTTTAATGAAGGCTCAGGAGCAGGATCTTGCCAGCTGCACCTCAGAAACAGGATGGGTTCAGTAGCACCCACTGGTTTGTAGGTAAGGTCACGCCTTTGGATGGGAACACTGGCTGTACAGCCATCAGCAGGAAAGCCTGTAACACAGAGGATTCACTTGTATCGCCCTGGGGACACTTTACCAAGAGAAAATCCTATTGCAGACCATTTGGTCAATGCCTCACCACTAGCCTTGAAGTCTAGATCAGGCATGTGAAAATAATCTGGGAGCACAACACAAGCTTCAGGGAATAGCTGTGAACTAGTAAGTTGGGGAGCAAGGCTGCTCTATGAAATGGCTGCATATCTTGGTCCAAGTCTTCACTCTCATGCTCTGGATCTATCTGTGGGCATCTAAAATTTAAAAGAGAGATTTTACCAGACACTGAGCTAGCAGAAAAACAGGCTGTAGCAGAAGTAAATCCACATCTCAACCCACCCCCCATCTTTATCTGCTACCCCTGCAACACAGGAGACAAAGTATTTCTCAGGGACAGGCTATTAGACCCGGGAGCTCCTGAGTATCACTGTAATGACCAAAACTTTTAGGGACACACGGCAAAAGTACCATCTCCAGGTTAGGGGCCTGAAAGATCATAGCACCCCTTGCACACAACTCAGCAGTTGTGAGCACAATATGCTGGTGCAGCCCAGCTATGGCCCCAGCCTGCAGCTGTTCCTCGAAAAAAACAGTTCAGGTCATCGGTTCCACCTGGGACTGGCCAAGAGCCTGCCCCACAGCCCGGCCCTGCATGCCATGCATGCCTCAAGCCCCCTGCAATCAACAGGGGAGGCAGCTGCGGGGGAAACAGGGTCAAGCCTGTCCCATTAACCACTAATGAACAAGCTGGCAAGAGAGGGGGTTGTTTTTTGGCTTCCTCCTGAGAAGGAGCCTAATGTAACTAGATACAAAGGTGAGCAGGTCATTCCTGCTTTTGGCAGCCTGAGGTCACAGCTCTTTCCACTGGCACTGGGTCACAGCAGAGCCGGGTGAAGCTGCTGCACTTGCCCAGTGTCAATCACGGATGAGGCAGGGAAAGGCCACTAATTTCTTCACACCACCCCGTGAAGACACGCTGTGCTGTGCTGCAAAACACCTTCAGTAACATTTGGGCAGTGCCTTAAGCTTTAGAGGCTTTAAGCCACCTTAAGGAGGCCGATGGTTTGGAAATAGGGAAGTCTACTTAATAAACGGTCCTATGGCTGGAACCTGGGTATGTTACACAAGACTTAAACCTGTGGAAATTGCCACTTTGCAGTCTGTAGCTTTCAAAATGGAGTTAAGGTCAGAGGTTGCAGCAGTGATGCAGATTACCTGACATTAGGTTGTGATAAACAAACGATTGGGAAATTGTCGCCTTATTAATGAGCAAGTCCATTTTACCAAAATTTCTGGGAACCTAAAGGATGTCAGCAAATATAATTCTCCCAAAACATCTTGGGATTTTTCTCTGTATAGGTGAAGAATTAAATTAAAAAGGACACTGGAAGATAGAGCGTCTTACTCAAAGTCATAAAAAACACCCACTGCCTTGCTTTTGGCATTCAAGCCAGGTAGACACTGGAAGCAGTCTCACCCCATGTTCTTTCGGTTTTCTGAGAAAAACACCCTCAAAGGCTGAGCTCTCTGGTGGTGCTTGTCTCTCCCCTTTTATTGCAGAGGGAGGCTTATCTGTGTACATGGGAAGAACTGGAGTCAATTTAGCCTCCTCTGAGACACTGTCCAATACCCTTATGAAGATATTAATCACCATTCCCAACTGTGCTATTCTGTCTGGGATCAGGATTTAGCATGTTTGCATTTCATAATCTGCCTCTGAATTCTAACAATAATCCACCATAACCACTGTAATAGACTCTTCAAATTAAAATGCTGTTTAACAGGAAAATGAAGTTCTAGAAATGTATTGCAAAATTAGAATTACCCACAAAATAAAATAATTTAGACATGACATATCTGGCTGTAAATTTGCCTTGCAACAGAAATATTCATAATTACAGTAATTTGCAGCTCAGCCTCTTACTGTAGTTATATGATCCCATAATTGCTGAGTTGTCTGCAAAGCGCTGGTTGTGCTAGCTAAACCAGTTTGCTGCTTTAAAGGAACAGACTCTGAGCCAACTCCACTGCGTCCTGAAGCCATGGAAAACTTCCTAGAGACTGCAGTGAGCAGCGGGCTGGACCTTCAGCTGGAAGGGAGGATATTCAACTTCCTGCAGAACAGTGTTTCAGTAACATTTGTTCAGAAGTGTTGATTACTGGGATGGTAACAAGTATTAGTTAAAACTGTGTAAATCATCCCTACTCTAAATCACTGCATCTTAACTGAGTAGTTTTGTGTTTGTATCAAAGCTAATGGAAAATTCTCTGGTCAACATCATGGATAAAACTTTGACTTGTATTTAGGCTACAAAGCTGTTGATTTCCTCAAATTCAGAACTGAATGTTCACTTTCTATGAGCCAAAATTAGGAGAGGTATAATTCAACAAATACTACTTCTGTCTTAAATGAACATATGCCCCAAAAACCATTGAATATTTCCACTCCAGAGCAACTAATGACCTTCAGAAGATAGTCTGTTTCTGCTGATTTCATAAGAAATAGCATAACGCTTGGAGGTACAGTCTTAATACTACCAGTAAACAAAGAATTTGCATAGGAAAGGAGAGCCTGAGGTTCAGGTCCTTGATCCCAGGACAGCATTTCATTTAATTTCAGGTAAAGCAAAAAAGAAGTCCTAATATCCTCTGTCCCTAAACCCTGATCCTTTAAAGCCATCCTCAGCCAATTCTACCATTTTACTTCCATGCACCTGTGTTGCAGGGATTTCTATCAGCAAGAGGAAAGACTAGACCACCTATGGAACTGTGTTGTTTCCTGTGGTGTGGACACTGGCGACTTGAACTCCTCTACATTGAGGTGCAAAGGGATTTTCCATCTCCAAAGAGAGTTCTCTTAGAACCAAACTGTCAGAGACAAGCTGTGCTTCATGGTCAGACAGTACATGATGCTGGTGGGACCAATGAATAACAGATAGTTTTAGTTTGTGACTTTTTTGTTTTGTTGTCATTGCTTTGTTTTTTGAGTAAAGAATGAAAAACAGTGGGTCTTTTTAATAATAAATAGTATTATTTAAACTATTTTTCTTCTGGTCTGTAAAATAATGTTACACTCCATCTCATATTTTATGACAGTAGGTAGAAAAAGAGAAACTTGCAACATAAAAGTTTTTATATTTAGGCCAATGTTATAGCCGTGCTTGTTCAGTCATCTTTACTGAGCATAGTGTTTGAATGATAACTCCTCTATTATCCAATACATGTCGGCAATGATCACCCTATTATGAAGCATTTACTGCAGCCAACAGCATGAGGTTTCCTCAATAAAATTCTGTGACCAAGGTTGGCCAAGTATCAACCTAATTCAGCTAAGAGACACTAAAACATTTCTGCTGTGCCTGGGGAAGAAGCAATTAAAAGGCTACTTTACCTAAAAGCTCAGGAGAGCAAAAAGGCCCTGTGACATAGTGCCAGTTAGCAGCCTGAATCCTGCTGCTGATGGGATGTCTGCTTGGAAATGACCCATCCATTCAGGCTCATATATTATAACATTTCATTATGTTCACTGTAACTTAATGCCTCCTACGGCAAGCAGGCTCCTGGCACATAAAAATGTAACCAGCTTGCATGGACACTCAATGGCTGTGAGGAATCCTGGGTAGTGTGCCACACTATTTTATATTGGTTTTTATGGCAGTTGGTTACAAATACTACTATTATTAGAGAAAAAAATACGGCTATTCAGCTTGTGTAATCATTTCAAAAGACTATTCCAGAGTGTGACCTCTGGAAGGAGAGTATGCGTTCATGGCTGACCTTCCTGACTAAGAAGGAGTTTGACTTCAGAGGCCAACAGCTAGACCTGGGACTCAGGATTATTCATCCCTACTCTGCAACATACCTTCTTCCTTCCGAATCCATTCCCAGAACTTCATGACCTTCTCCCGCCCTGCACCCCTAGCAGGCCCTCACCTTCTCCTCATCAGCCCCAGGGTTCAGGTCCGGGGTACTGCAGGTGGAAAGATGAGGTGAGATCGTGGTTGCTGCCATGCAATCAGAAATGGAACTGCATGGAAAATTGCTGCTGCTGGAAGGGGCAGCTCCATCCTGGCCAGTCTGTCCTCTGCAACCTAGTGGCAGCCGCATCATTCCAGCACATGTGGTTGTCTACAGCAGACGCTGTGCCACTTTCCTTCTAAGAAACAGGCCAAGGGGAAGGAACCTGCAAGCCACCTTTAACCTTCAAGACCAAGAGCAAATGCGTGTAAGTCCAACATTTCTTCTGGAAGTACAGGAAGAGCAAGAGCTAGAGTGTTCCTGCAAGCCGCAGCAAGCAAAATCACCCCTCTCTCCTCCCTGCAAACACACTATGCAGAAATAAATGTTGATGCCATCAGTAATCAGAGCAGCGTGCAAGCTAATGGACCAGCAGAAAGAGATGCACTGCTACCATCTCAACAGAGACCTGTTGGAGTAGAACTTGATTCATCTATGTTCCTATTCTTGACTTTTTTGTTTGTTTCAGGTAGGTCTTTGGGGTGGCAAGGATCCAAGTGTTTCTTTTGGGATGGGTCCTCTATCCCCTGCCCCGATTCTTTTTTATTTTGTAACACCCACCACGTCTGCAGTTTTTAACTGCAAGAACCTCTCTCCCATTAGACAAGCTGACAGTACTGATTCCTGGTGTCTAACACAGTCATTCCTATACAGGGAGACACTGGTGCCTACAGCAATGAAGCCAGAGTCCACAGCGAGTCTGCAATGGGTCCCATGATGACCTTCAGCACGTGATACAAAGGATCCATCTTCTCAGCAGTTTTCTTGGCTGTATTCCAGATCCTGGATGAAGTTTATGCCTCTCTGTGGACAACCAGCAAGCTGCATTAAATTATCATCTTATATCATCTATTTTCTCCCTCNAAAAAAAAAAGAAGAATAAAAAAGAAAAGAAAATCTACATGACAAGAGGGTTGTTACATCAATAAGAAAAGCAGTAAAAACATTGACTTTATGGAGTCTTCTGCCCTGGGCTGTATGTTTTGTAAAGCACTTTTTCAGTCAGTGCCAGGCCAAGATTATGAAGTGTGATAACCAGATGCAGATAATCTGCATGTACAACAAGCTGAATAGTTGGACAGTGCAAATGGTATTGATTTTTGTCATACTTAATGAAAGTTATTATTCTGACCTTAATGCTTCCTTAACTTTCAAAGCAATTTGTGGTGTTTTAGCTCGATGGCTTCCTGGCCCCATACTGCTCCTGTTCAAGACAACACAAATTATATCACTGATTTCAAAGGGTACAAGCTCAGACCAATGGTGTCAATAGCAATTGCACCATAAGGCTATTCTCTTGGAAAAATGAGTTACCTGAACATGAAGAACTACAGTATGTGTCATGGCACCAAATATTTGCTGTGTGTCATCATATGGCTCTGCATGTTCGTCAGTTTCATAGCTAATGTGGCAGCAGGTAGATGCTCAGCTGGGTTCATTTTCAGGTGTCCATTTCCTCTAGATTGAAGCCAAAGTCCAGATCTGCTGGCAGTGACACTGTTAAGTGTCAGTATAGCTTATGCTTCTGTGGCCAAAGGTAAATTGAGTCATTCCTTTTAGCAAAATGTTCCTTAATTGCCTTTGTTCCTTTGAATAGCACATTTAATAAACAGAATATACATTTTATAAAGAGATTACAGAAAAGGAGAGTTGCCAGTATAATTATACAATCTTGCAAATCCTAAACCTGAAATTGCCTTTTGTTTGCTGTTTTATAGTACATCTTTTCTTTGTGTCCTCTATAGCTGACAGAATAATGTTTGCTCAAAAAAATATGTGACAGAAAACACCATGGGAAAAAATGTATTGTTAAATCTCAGCCAACGTGCTGGAAGGCTCAAGCCAGGACTGTCAACACACACAATTCCAATTCAATGTCTGCTCTTTGCAGCAAAAGAAGACAGTGTAGAACTGAAGGAGAAATTAATGAGAAGACTGAAATCAAAAAACAGAGCAAATTTTATTTCTTTCTAATCCCAACCCAAAATAGCTGGCAAATATCTGCCTACTGTACAGGGACACAATTTCACTCTGTAGTCCCTACCAAGTGAAAGTTATAAACTAGTTTACAGTGAAGATACATTTTTTTGAAAGTCCAAACAGAACACCTACTGATTTCATTTGAGCTAGGCTTTCATTTGATAAGCTTATCTTGTGCTGTTTCAGCACTCCAAGAAACAAAAATTAGGGTTGGTTTGTTTGGGGTTTTTTTTGCTGGTTTTGTTTGTTTATTTGTGTGGTTTTTTGGTTTTGTTTTGTTTTTTCAAATCCTGCATTTCTTGGTCTGTGTATTTCAAGTAGTTCATTGTAAACACTGTGAACACACAATGTAATGGTATATATTTCTCAGAGTTATCATTTTACAAGATGTCATTTTACTGCTTGCCCCTCACAGAGACACACTATATAAACCAGATGGAATACTTCTCTGCACCTCTCCCAGCATAAAACAAGAGCAGTTCTTACACTGACTTTTCTGACAGGAGATGGATTTTGGGGTTGATGAACTGCTCAGGGCTTGAAGGTACCCACAGGCTCTGCCTGAAAATACATCTTTGTTTGGATTGGTTCCATCAGAGGAAAAAATAATTGTGCCACACCCTGCCAGATTCACTCAAATCTGTTTCAGATGCTTTGGACATACTCTAAAGGAAAGCAGTTGTGCTATTGCTAAGGAAAGGCTTTCACCTTTGATTATGAATTGGAAACACTGCTATGGAAGTAAAGCTTTAAATAAAAACAAAACAAAACAAAAAACACAAAAAAACCCCCCAAACAAACCAACAACAAACCACCCAGGTTCTTAAACCATGTTTGACAGCTGCCTATGCCCAAGCTGTCACTTAAACTTTCTTTGAAGCATAATGTTAACCACAGGAGTCCAGGCCAGAACTGACGAGCAGCTGGTTTCTTAGATGCTGTTCTGTTTGGTACAGCAATCTTCCCAGATTGCTATTGCACCCCACATTATCAAGGTTTCACTGTGTGCCAATGAACCTTAGAGTTCACAGAACTCTTTTTTTTACAAAAGTACTAAGGGACAACATTTCACGATTTTTGCAAGCATTTCAGTGTACTTTAAAAATGGTCTGGATGTGGGATGGACATACAGGGCCAGGCTTACCTTCCTGCTCTAGAACGAGACTGCCCTTCCCAGATGGCATGACTTGGGGAACTTGTGATAGTGTCACAGCAATGTACACATTGCTTATCACACAGAGAATTACAGAGTGTTTTGACAGCCTCTGCGTTTGTGACTGACTATTGCTGGCTTTCCACAGCGACTTTACGATGTTATGATAGGTGTGGGGCTCGGTGTGTCACCTCCCCACCTACCTTACGTCAGTATTGTAAAATCATCATCACATGCGCTGTTGTATTAGTAATTGCTATAGAACCTCCCTCTGCAGCTGCTGCCATGCAGGGTGGCAAGCTGGTCTGCAGCAGCACTAGGAGAGCCTGGCTCCCTGCAGCTGTGTGTCTGTGAAATTCAGGAAAGCTATGACTATACGGTTTTTATGCAATATAGCTTCTCTCCTCTTTTATCTCCATCCTCATGTCATATCAGGAATAAAAGTTACGCTACAGCATTTCTTCTCTGCTCCACCAAACCTGTACAAACTAAAGGTATTTGAGACCTCTATCTTTTTATCCAAGACACTAAAAATTCCATATTGTTCAGAAACATATATAATTGCTGGGGTTTCGATAAAAAAAAAAAAAAGTGAGAGAAATATGCACTCACAGATACATCAAACTTTTGAAAAGTAGGTTAAAAAAATAATACATTAGATTCAGGGCTTTCACTTTCTACCATGCTGCTCAACAAGGGGAGTAAAATGGTCACAGCACATTATTTATAGGAGCAGTGCCAGGGCCGTGCTCCTGAACATCCTGCTGGCAGAGGCACTTCTGCTCTGTAAAAAAAGCCTATCATCCGTAAGATACCAGTCATCATTGCTTCCCTAGAGTAATGTTTCTAGGTACTGGGCACACCAGAAACCAGGGGCACAGGATTAAATGCTGTCTGTGGCATGTTACAACCAGAAGTTTGGTACAGTTATAGTCACCTTACTAGCTCCCTGAAGGTATTCAAATGCCTTTCTGAAAGATGAGGTTTTGCACAAGACAGAATGGAGTACTGCTGGGATATGATTTCATAGAATCATAGACTGGTTTAGGTTGGAATGCATCTTAAAAGTCATCTTGTTCCAACCTCCCCACCAGTGAAAGGGACACCTTTCACTAGACCAGGTGGTTCAAAGCCCCATCCAGCCTGGCCTTGAACACTACCAGGGGTGTGGTATCCAAAGCTTCTCTGGGCAACCTCGTGCCAGCACCTTACCATCCTCCCAGTAAAGAATTTCATCCTAATATCTGTCTACACTCTTTCCATTCAAATTCTTTATATTTCTTTTGATCAGCTGAGGCAGAGGCTATAAGATTTCTAGTATTACCACAAAACTGAATATCGTGGGATTTCTCATCCACACCCTTCATTTATAATGTACTTTCTAGTAACTTCTCAGGTGAGCAGGTAGTCCGCATAGAGTCTGCTGCCTTTGAACAAGCAGAATCCCTCTCACAATACAGAATAGGGACTGGGTTTGGATTTTTAAAATTTATTTATTTTATAAATATGCAAATTTTTTTTGTCCACCAGAAATTTAGCTGCTGATCATGTGACTTTCTAACAAATCACTTGCTTAAAGCCTGTAAAAAGAACGAACAATAGAGCAGAGAGACTCTAAGACCTTTAAGACTCTTGTAGAGATCTCTGCCAAAGTAGGTCACAATGTGTTTGCACATCAATTTAAGCAGAACTGCTGGAAGATTCCTGACAGAGGTAAAAATCTGAAACTGCTTTATTTGTTGCTGGCTTTGCAACCTGGTAGGACTTATTTTTAAAAATATATTGAAACAATTATTATGGAAACTGAGACAATAAGAGTCATGTTGAGAAAAGAAGCAACATGTTCACATCATTATGCAAAGTTCTAAATGATTCCTTCAGTAGGCTGCAAATGTTTCTGATTTAATCCCAGATGTTTATCATACTTACACTTTTCAGCCTTAAGAATTAACAAATTAAGAGAACTTTCAGAAACATACGTCAACATTGATCATCTTAGAAAAAATAGTTTACCTGGGATTCCCTCAGGAAATCGGGAGAACAAATAGAAAATTTATGGGAAGTTTAATGAAATATGTGCCAATCCAAAACGTGGTCTGTATCTAGAAGCCATAGCCCTTTCTGTATCCTAAATATGCATATGGCTGGATGTACAGGTTTTGATAAAATATTATTATATTTTTGCTAATATATCATGCAAATTCTTTGATGCCCTTACATCTTTTTCTCAAACCAGTATGTTTTTGACAAAGATTCCAAAATTTACTTCTCCTTTTCCATTCTCCTGTAGCTAAATTTAATTCCTGTTTTTTTCAGGTTTGCTAAACAGCTACCTGATAGCCAATTATAATTTTTGAGCTGTGTTTTCAGCCAAAGATCTGGATTTCGAGGTCTGAAAAGTAAAAACACAGCCAGGGCATTTGTATCACATGCAATTGGAAGCTTTCCTATAAATAGCTGGGTCAGGAGAGCACCTGTGTTTTTTCGCTCCCAGCATTTGATGGATAGCTTTGCTGGCATCTCTGCAATAGACACTACACTAAATTCAAAAGAGAGGCTTAGTCAGTTCTAAGTAATGGAAAGTGTCCAAATTTTCCTTGGCTTTGATTCTAACAGAGAAAGACATAATTTCCTTGTCTCCTTCCAGATTAAACTCCATTCCATTTTCTGTTGCCCTCAATGCACACTCCTGAAAAGCCCACAAATGCATTAACATTCAGTCAATGAGATATTTCTAGCAGCTAGACTACTATAATGTTTAGGTTCTTCTGCAGTTGTGAGGCCATGATTTTAGCCTCCTTTAAAGTGCATAAATTGTCTTTAATCCTGACAGCCCTGAACAATACCATCTTGACAGATTGTAATGTCTTATACTCTTACTAGCTATACAACACTGTCTTTAAGGCTGCCACTTTGATCTTCTGTTGATGGCTGATATGAGAGACAAAAATTCATAATCATCATCTAAATCATGAAGAACCTGGATTTGCCTGAGTCCTTGTGGAAATCCATGAGGGAACTTTTCTTTCTCCGTGCAGATTGTTTGGAAATTCCTCAGAATGCGGGTATAAAAACAACATGCACATGTTTTCTCTTTTCCTTGTGCAGGATAAATAAACCACCCCCAGCTGACAGTGTATCAACAAGTCCACATTCGAGCATTGGGGTAGCAGTATGAAGGGAGGGATAGTGTATCAAGGGAAGCATGAGCAGCAGGTTCAGGCTGTGAATGTAAACTGTATCTACTGAAGAGTCAAGACGTAACCTGCGAACGCTGACCTCTTAAACCCTCCTCTTGAAGATTTCATGCTACAAACAGTACAAGATATTTTCTTGCTGCTTACAACCTTTGGTTCAGTTGCTTGAGACTCTGGAGGATTTGCTATCCAAGTTTAGTGCAGATCATATTTTCAGGGTATTCTTTGCAACTTCAAAGGGCAGGAGGGTACTTCAGGCTGGAAATGAACTGCACGAGAACACAAGCTTTAGACAGTGCCAAGTGCTGGTACTGTCTGGGTAGGCCATTCTGACATGCTGCAGTGTCCTTCATCCAACCTTGTATGAGCCACCTTGCATATGCTAATACATGCACTAGCTCAGGGCAAACTCACCAACCAAGAATATACCACCCCGCTCAAATGGCTTCTACTATTTGTGTCAAGCTTTGGATTACTACACTGATGAGAGACCCCAAGCTGGTATAATGGTAGCTCATGCACATCCCTGCACAGTCACAGTTGTAGACTGCTTGCTATGCAATGTAGTCAAATGTGTTCAAATAGCATGCATTAGTTCTCAGTGCCCTTTTTCTGCATAAAATTCAGTTCAACTGAAGCAATTCCTGTGGCCTGAGCAATGCAGAGCTCCAAAGGGCCAGGTTCCCAGCCTACCGCTTACTCTACTTTTTACTTACTACCCCACCAGGCCAGATTGCAGAGCATGCTCCAACAAATTTGATGAGTTTGTTTTTCCACCACATTTCTAGCCTGATTTCCTTAAGAAAGATTTGTGATTGCGGCCCTTATGCAAGCACATGTACATGCACAAATATATGGGTACATCTGAATGTCTGTGAATTCCCCTTCTCATCAAGGTCCTACTAGTAACCTACTAGTAACTTTGAAGCTCTCAGCCACTTCCAGCCAAATCTGACAGCAGAGCAGTGGGTTTCTAACATGCTTATTTTCTATGGATCTGTATAAATAGGCAGTTAGCAAATGGATAAAAGCTCTATTACTGTATCAGTAGTCCAGAGGAAAAGGTGTAATTCCTATAGGTAGAAGAAACTGTCTACACTCCTACAGTAACTTTTTCAGGACCGTTTTCTGCTATTAAGGGCAGCAGACAGTGAACAGCTCACGTCATGTACTACTAATCACTCTTGCCCTCCAAAAGAGGGTGCCCAAATGCAAACTACCTGCTGGAAATGGCCTTGGCCAAAGCTCACTCCCACACTGTTCCTGTGGTTCAGGAACCATTCGAGAAACTGCTACAGGCACAGGTCAGCACCTTTGCCAAGCACCATTTGGACAATTTGACAATACAGGCTATTGAATTAAAGTGGCCAGAAGTCTTCCCTAGGTTTGTTTGATTTAGTACAACCACAGGCAGAGAAACTCAAAAGGAAAGGCTTTATGAATGCCCCATCCACAAAGAAATCTCGGATTAAGGTTACTACCATATTAGACAATGGAGGATCCAGGTATGACCTGTAAACTCCCAGGAAACAGGCCTCATTAAATCCATTGATGGCAGAATGATTTGTTTAGCTAATGACACCTTATTTAGAGTTCAATCTCCTCAGCCACCCATTTCAGATATGATACATCAACTCTTGGTCCTAGATGCCAGATACATGAGTAATTTTTTTAGCATTGTAAGACTCCAAGTCTCAAGCTACAAGCTCACCAAAGGGTTTTACTTTAAAAATATACAAGGCTCCAAAAACATCCACCTTCTGGACATATTAAAAGAGCCTTTGGTTCTTTTAACACCTTAAGAGAGAGTGCAAAAAAGAAATGCTGCACATACTTTCTCAGAGGATACTTTTACTGGTAAACCTTAAAAAAGTAAGAGATCTTTGCAAAATTTTAAAGGGTAACATTCAACCAAAATAAAGCATTCCACGAAGCACATCCTAATCTATATAACTTAGCAAAGTCCAACCCACTCAGTCCCAAATTACCCAAAAGTATTAAGAAATTAAGAGATGAAGAAAAAATAGAGAGAAAGAGAAAATCATATAGTCACCACCAGAGAGTCTTGCGCAAGTCCAGCTTCCACATAGCCAGATGATAAAGTTTTAGGGAAGATGGAGAGCACATCTTGCTGTTTTTACTGCTTTGTGGCCAACCCTCCCAGGCGGGACTTCCAGCCCACTAGCCACTCTGGGGCTCCAGAGCAGGGTGAGGGTGGTGCTCCCACTGTGTGAGCCATTCAGAGGATGGGTTAGGGGCTCCAGGGGGCATGTGTGTGTGTGCTCTGGGGATGCTTTTGGCTGACAGATGCTCTGAGGATGCCCCAGGACACTCTGAGGGACTGGCATGTGGGACAAGGCATTATCTCACCTCCATGAGATTTGAACTATCCTTTCCTGCCCTCCCTGCCCTGCCATCAACTTGAGTTAGTCTGATCCAATAATTAATATAATAATCCAGTGTCTCACACCACCTCCTGGGTTGGAACAACCACTAGGACCAGATCTAATTAGGCTCTCTTCTTCCTGTAGTGGTGACAGTGGGATCCTGACCTAGTGGAGAGAAGGAGAAAAAGGAGATGAAAAAAGAGGAAAATATATGAGGAATCATATAGTGGACAGTTGCTATTTCAATAACAAAATCAGGAGTTCAGTCAATATAGAAACCCTGCTCTATGCAAGTCATTGTTTTTCATCCCATGAGTCTCAAAATTGCAGGCAAGATGTAAATCAGGATGTGGGAATAGAGTTCATGAAATCAGTATGTTCAGTAAAAATTCTATTGGGGTAGTCCAGCACACTGGTCAGTGATTTTCTTCACTTTCGCTTGTGCCACAGCATTCTTCTTTGATGAGGTCCAACACTTCATATATTTCTTTCTTATTTAATATAAAAATACCAAACATTAGACAATTTTATAAACCCATTTTTTATACTTACTGGACTTGTAAGCTGAACTCTCAAAGTGGCATGGTGAATTCAATTTAAGATTATTGCCCATTGATAGTGCAGTGTAATTATACCCCTTGTAAAATCAGGACAATTTTCAGCAAAGATGAAGGCCCACATTGCTGTTTTTATGTGCTCTGGCCCCCTGTGGTCACCCACCCAGACAGGACTTCCAGCCCACTGGCCACCCTGGGGCAAACTGAGGGGTGGTGTTCCCACTGTGTGAGCCATTCAGGGGATGGGTTAGGGGTTCCAGGGGGCACGTGTGGGCTTGCTCCTGGGATGCCTTTGGCTGACAGCTGCTCTTGGGCTGCCCCAGGACACTCGCAGGGACTGGCATGTGGGACAAGGCATTATCTCATCTCAGTGAGATTCGACCTGTCCCTTCCCACCCTTGCCCTCCCCTCCTGAGTTTGCCTGATCC
Source organism: Formicarius rufipectus (assembly GCA_013399695.1). Taxonomy (NCBI): domain Eukaryota; kingdom Metazoa; phylum Chordata; class Aves; order Passeriformes; family Formicariidae; genus Formicarius; species Formicarius rufipectus. Next base: position 390,519 of record VXAU01000452.1, on the reverse strand, counting down.
AATAATGAATATAATAATCCAGTGTCTCAGAAGCATTCAGTTAGCCAGTGAGATTTTTTTTCTAGTTTGTTTGTAGTAGCTGGCACACTGATTTTTTATTTTTTTAAGGCACTGTAATTATATGCACCTTTATTGCTTAACACATGAATGAGATGATTTACCTTACTTGCTATCCGTAGTGACAACTGAGAATTCAGACCATGACCTCCATGGCCAAATCATGAAGATGTTAAAATCTTAGAGTATGACATCTGCTAACCAGCAGCTGCAAAATCTCATCTTCCACTGCACAAAGAGAAACATAGGATAAATACTGAGTATCTGCATACTGCATATCTGAAGAACAGCCTTCTGTAAGGACAAACAGCTGAAAATTGTAGCAATGCCGAAAAGAAGATTAACACTGAGGAACTGGAAACTTGAATGCCCAGGAGAACTCTGAAAACTGCAAGCTGTAGGCTCCATCTCTTGGGTACCAAAGAATGAAGTCTAAAATTTCTGCTGCAATATTATTAACATCTGTTTGTGTTTCAGTGGCACCTGAATCAAAGATTGAGCCAACCAACTGAAAAATGGATACACATGCACCATGAGTCTATGAAGTGCATACACACGAAGAGAGAGTTCTGCAAAGGCAACTCATTTTGCATGCTGTCTTCTTTGTCATAAATGCCCTTGTTCCATGAACAACAGCAAGAAAAAACTTGGTTGCCTATAGATTTTTGTCCCCCATACAAAGCAGGCCACCATTCTTCCCAATTCATTAACATTTTTTCTAATCATCAAAACATCTCCCTTCTGCAAGCTCTTTTTGCCCCCAGAGAGTGCCATGTGGTGGCTGGCCAGACCATGGAGGCTGGACTGTGATGCCACGGCCACTGCCACCCTGAACAGCCATGGGGTTGCCTGTTGTTCCATGGGAGCCATGCATTAGGAATTCATCCTTTCCCAAGCTGTAGAAATGCACGAACTTGAGTGCCAGCATACCTTTATGATGTCAATTCCAGTCTGAAATCAACGAACAGGTTCAGAGTTATTGAAGAGGGGATGACAGACAAGCAGACAGACAGCCAGGCAGAACAGTTGTGTAAGCTTTGTTTCCTTAGGAAAGCAGTCTAAAAAAAGAAACAAAATGCAGTATTCACTCATCATTGTCTACAAAAACACTGAAATCAGCTATTTAACACTTTGCAATGAGTGTAATGGCTCAGCAGTTATTTATTCTGCTTGAAAAACCTGTTTCTAGGCCTCAGAGGATTAGCTTAGAAGCAGCATAACCTCTCTGTGACCCTATCTGAGAAGAAGCTGGTCTAACTGGAAGCCTGGAAACAGTATTTTGAAAGCTATGTATAGCTGTGCCAGAACTGATCAAAGCATAGGGGAAGGTTTGCAGAGAAAGAAAATACTCTAAGCATCAGAAAGAAGAAAGAGTTACAGAAAGGGAGAAGTGAAAAGTAGGGTAGAAGACAAATGAAGAAAAAAAGCCAGAATCAGCACCTCAGCAAATGTGTTTAAGTATGCTAAGGAACATGGTATATAATTTAAATGATAGGTTAAAGGTATGTTAGAATTGCTGCTAGAAGCTGAACAGTGAAGAAATTTGTACAATACAGATTTGGTGTTCTTAATCTCTTTTTAAATCAACAGGAAGCATCACTGCCTCCAAATGCAGTGGACACCAGGGTAGAGAAGAGCAGGCAACACCAGCAACGTGAGGCCAGGGCTGAACCCACAAGCCTTTTTCATCTCCTTGCCAGTGTTATGTTTGAGAGGTCATGTTTATGTGGACTGTAGTGAGCTGTCCAGAAGACAAGAAACATGGGGAGGAGATCTCAGCTGCCCAGGACAGGCCAAACCAGGTTCAGAACACCCTTGGCTAATAGTATCTGACAGCAAGCGGAGGCAGAAGTGTCAATTAGCAGACAAGGAGGGTACCACCAAGCTTCAGTTAGGAAAAATACATTAAGATTATATAAATATATATATATATATAAAATAATGTATACTTTCACATATAAACCCCCACATATAAATATTTATACACGTATGCATATGTTTATATACATGCATATATTTATCTATATAAGGAATGTGATTTTATTCCCCAGCATAATGTTGAGGAATAAAATCACATTCTTTCCTGCAGTGGATAATCACCTGTCACTTTAATCCTGGTATCAGGTAAGAGCCTTCAATTATTGATTATTGTCCTTTGCCAGATGAGAGTGTTGTATATATTAATAGTAGGAATAATCTTACATATTATATGAGCCCTGTCTTGATCAGCATAGGATTGTCTGTGCAGGCAATTCTTTAGTAATCTATCCTGGCTAAATTTGAGTGTCACTGTAGTTGATTTTCTATCACTTTCTTATGGGCTCTATTTCACTGTTAATCTCCAAAATACCTTCCAAATGGTTTGTTCTGTTGTTCAGTCTAAATATTCTTTTTCTTATGCCATGGGCTCACACACCTCCCACCTTACTCTACATCCCTACCGACAGACACACGCTAGACATCTGATTACCCTGGGCTTTCTTAGCAGTCAATGGAGACAGCTCCAGAGGACACAGAGGTTGTAGGTTAAAGTTCCTGCTCTCAAGGAGCAGTGTTACAGCAGTGCTTCTAATTCAAGTACCTCACTGGGGGTGAGTTGAGTGGAATCTGGGTCTGAAATATCACCCCCCTCCTTTAAATAGTCACAGATTATTATCTTGTGATTTAATGCCTTAGCCTGTGGACATTCACAAAACAAACACATCTTATGAGTGAAACTCCAACTTTTTATGACATCACTTTTGTTCTATTTCTCTAAGCTATTTCCTGTTCTTGATTAGACATCTTGTGCCACAATGTCCTTAAGTTATTACAATTCATAGGGTATACCAGCAACACCATCTTTATAAATGTCACCAAACATTACAAATGTTACTTGGCATCCATTTTATATTCCAAAATCAGATCTAATTTTGTGTTTACTAAGTGTGTGGACTAAGCAAATACACTTCTTGAAATACTAAATCTGCATGTTGTTTCCTGGACCTATCTGGTTTACACACCACCTCTCATCTTCATGTCTATGAATTTCATTTGTATCCTATTAACTTCCTCTTCTATGCACCAAGTAAAAAAATACGATCTCCTGCAGCTCACGCCAATAGGGAGTTGCCAGAAGTCCTCTCACCAAGGATTCCCCTTTCACCATCCTCTCTAGCTGCTGAGGAGGCACTTGTCAATTCGAGAGCAAGTATGCTGCATGTTTCTGAGCTCAAATTAGTATATGTGTTAACCATAATTTGTCTTTTGCTTCGCACAGATGGTTTAAAAGTGACAACCGGGAGACACTGGGCAGGGGGTGTTTGCTGCAGAAAGCAATTCCCTCACAGTGTTGCTGTATTTTGTCTCACAGGACAGACACACTGGCATACTGCCCCTTATGCAAGTAGGACAGGTTTTTCATCAGCACAGTCTGAGGTGTGTTTTAACTCTATTTCTGCCTTTCTTCATGTATTATCTAGCAATTCATTTGACAGTGAGATGTGGCAGGTTTTTGGGTTTTAAACTCTCATCAGTGCTTCCATGCTGGACCAACTAATAAAGGTATTCAGACTGAGCAGAAATAAACCACTTTCTAATCAATAGAAGCATGAATTTTTGTTTGATGCCCTATTTAAAACAGGCAGTTTTCTAGTGTCTTACTAACAGTTAAAATGTCCTAATAACAGGTAAAACTGAAAGTGAGGTAATGCAGCTTGGTCCTCAAGCAGTGAAATACTTCAGGGCTGGCTTTTAAGCTAAGACACAAATCTCCTACTAGAAAAACGTCAGCATCTTTCAAAAAATATTGGCAGCATGTGGAGTAACTTTCTTCTTGATAAGGACTCCACAGTGTTACCAACTAAAGGTCAACATAATCCTAAACCTCCATAAGACCACACCTTAGCACATACCTTATCTTTTTGTCTTCTGAGCCTACAAATATTTACACATTTAATGTTAAGTTTTAAGGGGCTTAGTGACCAAAAGTTAATAGTCAAAGGGACTATTCACATGACTGAAGTTAAGCCTCTGACTATGTGTTTGAACTGTCAGGACTTTGCACATCTTTTGTTCTACTGAAAGTTATAAAGGCAAATTTTTTTTTTTCTTGTGCTTGAGCTGGAAATCCTAAACCTGTCTCCCACTGAATTTTGCCACAAGGGCATTTTTAATGTGACTTTCCAGAGCTTGTCAGAGTACGTGTGCAGAACCAAAAGTGTAATATATAGTATTTAAAATGCAGAGATAATTAAAGAGAAGATGCCTGGAAAGTCATGAAGAAGGGAAAAAAACCAAAGATCTCAGAGAAATGGAAGAATTAAGCTTACTGTTACTGCAAATGAATTTGTATGTTCTTTAGCAGAGAAATAATTTAATATAGATGATTTTTTGTTTTGGAGTTATGGGGAAACATACCAAGTGACTATTCATAAAAATTGTGTTTACTTCTGCTGTGCTCATGATCAGTCTGTGCTCATTTACTTCTGCCTGTGCTTGCTTTCAGTAAGCAGTTCAGTTACACTACAACTAATGCATATTAAAAAAAAAAGCTGAAGTTTACTCAAATACTTTGCAATAAAATTCTGGATGTCTGCAAAACAAATACTTGCTTCCAGAGAATATGTTTTAGGTGGGAAGAAATAATGCTGACACAGCCAAAAGGGAGATGAAAATTAGATACACGAGATTCAAACAATTAAATTAGTTCAAGAAGAATTTCTCTGTACCCTTCACAATTAAGACATCCGATCTGCCTCCAGTTACTTACTGCGTGATGACAAAAATTGTGTAGCTGTGCTAAATACTAAGTATGTACACATTCCGCTTTTCCAAAGAATTTGGCATTGAAGAAGCCTGTCTCTTCAGGGGAAAAGAAATAAAATTATTTATTCCTACCCTGAGATTTTAAAGATTTCTGCCTTATCATAACAGATACATTCACCCCTGAGCATTCGAGAAACTCATACATAAATTGCAGAACTTTTAGACACTACAGAATTCCCAGTGTAGGCAGGGAACACAAAGTATGTTCTTAAACAAAGCATTTTCCTAAATGCTTTCCTTTATCAGGGTTAGGATCACTAAAAAGAAAACAGTTCCACACAATCTTTGTAAATGAGAACTACAAGCTAAGAGCACACATTTCCAACATTATTAAACAGTTCTATGCAAATATTTATGATTAATTAATAAAAACTAATCTAAAAAAATGGTTGACTTGCTACTTTGCTCATTGATTTTCCAGAGAGGAAAAAAAAAAGGGAGAGTCTATTAAACTGCTGGACCATTTTCCATTGATTTGATCATCTATTTTATTTAATCTTCAGCTTAATTATATATAACATTTGGCTGACTAATCAAAGATCAAATAGTTAACAATCTAAGACCTGTACTCTACAAACACTTAATTAAATAAATGATATCACACTCCAATGGTGCTGTATTCATTACAGCTGTAGATTGAGGTATCTGAGAAATACTTTCCAGAACTTGGCGTGTCTGTAAGATGCGAGTTCATCAGTTGACTACAAACACAAATGAATATGGGGAAGTAAAGGAAAGCAAGGTGGTAACAGTGATAAAATCATGGTAATTCATTAGTCATGGGCTGGTGGAGGGCTTACTTTTCACCCTCGCTCTGCAATATAGTCTATATACTCCTGCACATAGTCTACACACCTATAGTCTATAAAGTGATGACAAAGCTTCTAGAAGCCTTTCATAAAAACTGAATTTGAATGCAATCTCCATTAAAAAAAAAAAAAGTCTACCTACCTGGCCACATACCCCAAGTGTAGGTAAAGTGAGTATTTTGAAACAACTTTTACAGATGATCTAGAAAGATAGAATTTTGAGTATATTGGTATTGGCGTAGACCTGACTAATCTAAAGAGAGCTGAATTTTTTTAAAGATTGCTAGATTTGTTGATTTCTGCAAGCATTTATTTAATAAGAACTTGTGAGGAAACTTCCTTTTTCCAAATATTCAACATTATTTAATAAGAATTAAAATAAGGAATGAAAAATGTCTCAGTAGGCATTTTGGAATCAGTAAGCTCAATCAACCCAACCAACCAGCCAACTGAAAACAAAACAAGAAAGGAAGATCAAGACTTGACTTGAACTTTCTAGGAAAATGCAGAAGCAGAATTACCACTTTTTCAGAGCTGAAAGGTGAGAATTTTCTTATGAGTACTTCTCTAAGAAGGAGGAAAAAGCTGCATACATCTTTGCAAATCAACTTAGAGACTACAGTCAGCAATATTAATGAACACAGAAAAGCCTTCTGTCTAAACCAACAACGGCAGCTTCATAAGAAAAAAATTCTTTTCATTAAAATTTAAAAAAAAATATTTATGAAGCAGTCACACAGGATTTAAAGCACACATCAGACTGATTTGTCATGATTCTGACTGTCTTGAGGAAAACCCCCAAAGTATTCCTGTTTGTTGGCTTTATAATTACTCTGTACAAAGACATAAACTACTGCATATATGAATGCATACAACTGTGTCAAATAGTAAAGGAGCCAAACAAAGACAATATTAAAATACTGCTTCTTTTGGTATCCTTGGAGAATCTGTGGTGGTAACCATGCTTGTTGTTTCCTGTCTGAAGAAATATTACATATATGGGAGACAGATCTCTAAATATTTACACTGTGAAGACCTTGTTCTCTTGCATTAGTCCAAATCATAAGATTTTAAAATTGAAATAAGAGTTATTCCAGACACTCACTCTCCCTGCCTGGCAGCAAGGACTGCATGAAGCTCATCTGTGCTTGCTCATTTGGGAAGCTTGTATGTAGGAGATGCAATCTAAAGGGATTCCTCTACCCTGACAACCCTGCAGCCGACTCCAGTCTCCAGCTGAGATAATGATGGGATTGAAGGACTGTCTGCCCTATAGTGAAGAGCAGTGACCATGGTCAACAAGGTGCTGAATTCATCCAATGATGGCACAAGAACCTCTGTTTCCAGCTGACTGATCAATATAGTTAATTTAAAAATAGCGGGTAGAGCTGTTTGGAGTAAGTATGGGGTAACTTCACTCACTGTCCACATGTATTAAGTTGTATGGTGTCTGACCTTAAGTATTTGGTGTTTGGTAAATCAGATATATGATAAAATTTCTTTTTACACTTTGAACAACTAAAGAACACAATCCATAGTAATTATAAATTTCAGTGGTTTAATTTTAATTTAATAAACTTTAATGGAGATGAAAAAAATTAAAATCATTAATCTGAGAATCCCATTTTCATGCTTAGACGAAGGCTTACAAAAAAATGAAAGAGAAGCACGTACTTGAAGAAAACAGATAAGCAAAGAAAAAGGGTGTAACAAGAAAATGATCATATTTACAGCATTAACAATTTCAAACATGCCTCTTCACATGTGCTTTGTCTAGTCTAGACCATTATTTGAACAGTTAACTGGTCAGTGAACAAATAAGTTAACACTATTATCCAAATTTTTTTCTTCAATGTCTTGTATAAGCAGAGAACTATATGGACCCAATTGAAAAAAAACCAACTGTTTCACATGCTCTACTAAGAAGCAGCCCAAAAGACTACCAACTCTTCAAAATTACTATAATTTAGTTACTGTGGGCAAAGCAAACATTTAACCAATAACAATACTACTATTTTAATTCTTTTCCAGGCTTGCTCGTGTCAATTAGGTGCATACAAACTTTACAGTTCAATCCTTTTTGAGTTGCTTTTGCACACATTTTTAAGGCTGGAAACCAACTCACCTGTATTCATAGCCTGTGTGTTTTAAAACTGGTTGGACTTTGTTCAAACATTCAAAAAAACATCTTTGACCTGCTACTCATCATAGAAGACTTAATTCCTCAATGAAATTGTTCTGGGAAAGTTATAAGCAGACAGAACAAGAATTTACAATGGAAGCTGGCTTGCAATATCAAGCTCTCATCTCAAAAATGTTTACACATGGGACTATCTCATTAAAGACAATCTAAGACCTGTGTTGCACCAAGGATCAAGATGTAGACAGATGGTGGGCACCATTGTGATGCTGTCCTAAAATCTCTGAGGGTTACACAAAGGCCCTTTCCTGCATAGAGCTTACATTCAGGTAGTGTCATATTCAAGTATAGTCTTCTATCTGATTATCAGTTTTTAAAAAATGATATTGTCTTGCTCTCAGAAAAGGCAGAATCTTATTTAGTTATGTGTCAGTTGTTCTGCAGTGTCTGTACAAAGGCAGTACAGCCATGGAAAGAGCCAGGGTGGCAAGTCTACCTTTCAGGTACCTCGAGACTCGAGCTGAATATCTGCATTTCAGATAAAAGGAATTAGGCTGCAAAAGGCAGGATTTTTTAAAAGCCAGCCCTATCCCCACACCAACTGAGAGCTAGATAAGCCTGGTTAGGAGGGAAAGGCAAGATGGAAGGGTGGAATTCAGGAACAAGCAGCAAAAGCTTGCACTGTGTGTGTGACCTTGAATCCTCACCCTTTCCACAAAATGGAGCAAGAAAAGCAGCTCTTTAGATCCTCGGTGAATAAATGCCACACACTAAACATGGGAAACTCGAATCTCCTCTCTGCCCAAAGGAACTAACATTTACATCTCCCACAAGAACTCTTTAATGACTCAGCGATATGATATAACACCTTGGACTCTCACAACTTTTTTCTTGTTAAAGCTCGATTACTCTTCCTTATGTGCTTAAATATTCACTGCAGCAAAAGCCAAGCCCTGGTTTCCCCCATTGCCCTGCTGAGTGTCCTCGCTGGCAGGCTTCACTAACATTAGCCTGAGCCCATCACATCCTGCACACACTTTATCGCTCCTCGCAACCCGCAGAAATTCCAAAGCAGTCATTTGGGACACTTTCACCAGCTCATGGATGCCTCTCTTTGGGAGACAAGGCCGTGTTGCCAGGAGGTGGGAAAACGAGCAGCTCTCCAGGTACAATGCACACCCAACCACCAGGCTGCTGGAGATGGTGTGAACCTATCCCTTAACTCCATAGGGAGACATGGAGACATGGACAAGCTCTGAGAGTGTGTCTGGAGAGGGTGAAGATCCACCAGGCTTGTGTGGCCATCACATGCCAGCCAGGCAGTTCTCCTTAAGCCAACAGGCACAAGGACACCAAGGAGAATCATCTGGCACATATGTGCGCATCGAGCACCTCTGGAGATCAGGTGCCTGTTGCTCCACGGAGAGGAGAAGCTCCACTTGGGATGGGATTGGAGCAGCGCCACGACGGGCTGAGGATGCCAGCACTGAAACAGGGAGGGAAGGTCAGTTGGCGTCACCTCAAGCCCCTTTAGTGACTTAAAACCACTACAGAATAGCATGCTTTCTTTCTTTCTTTTATTGTTATTATTGTTTTGGATCAGTGCTTCAGAGGGGCTCCTCTCGAGCTTTCCTCGGAAGCTCCTCCACACAGACACGCTCTGGTGGATGCAGACGAACGAGTCCCCCTGGCCCGGCCACCCCGGGGCACGGCTCGTCCCTCCCCAGGGCCGGGCGGCGGCCATTTCGGGCCGTGAGGGAGCCGCGGGCCGCGACCCCCGCCGGGCCGTCCGGAGGGGCCGCAGGGCACACGGCGAGGGGACGGCGGCCCTGGGCAAGGAGGGTGCCCACACCCCGCTGTCCTCCCCGTGCACGGCGCGGGGGAAGGAGCGAGCAGGAATATTCTGGACCGAGGGAGGGGAGGTGATGAATAACTGGAATAAATCTNGGGGAAGGGAGTCGGGTCATGTGAGGCACAGTCATACTGCAGGCAGAGAGGGGGCACCGGGAGGGGGGACACAGCACACGAGCTGGCCTGGGGCAGCGCTCCGCGGGCCATGGCCGCAGCCTCACCCCCTACCCCGCCGCGGTGGGCGCCGCTCGCCCATTTCCGCCGCGCGGGCCGAACCCCATTTCCGCCGACCGCGGCCAGACGGGCTTTATGTCTGCCGGCGGGGCGCGCCTGCGCGGCGGTCGCCGCCATCTTACGCTGTCTCTCGCCTGCCCTCCCCTTTGGCGAGCGCTCCCCTCCTCCTTCCCTCCCTCTCCTCCCTCCCTCCCCCGGCGGCGCCTCCTCCAGTGCTCCGCGAGGAGACGGGGCCGGCGCGGGCACGGACGGACCCGTGGCGGCGAAGCCGGGAGCGGACCCTGCGGGAGGGAAAGGACGGGGCTGGACGCGCACGCGGCGGCAGCGATAGGAGAAGGAGGAGGACGGATTCCAGGCGCGGTTCTGCAGAGGACGAGCGGGTGCCGCCTGTTATAAAGGGGGGAGGAGGCGGCGGAGGGGGAAGGAAGAGCGTGCGGAGCGGAGCCTCCTCCAGAGACAGCCAGACACAGAGGGAGGAGAGAGAGGCTGCCTGGCTGGCTCCCCCTTCCTCCCTCCCTCCCTCCTTCCTTTTCATGGACTCTCTTGTCGGTCTGCTGCTGCTGCTTTTCTTCCGTCCTTATTCCGTCTCTCTAATACCCAAAATGATTCAGCTCCATGGCTGCCACTGACGGGGATGTCCCTGCCCGGCTCAGCCTGCCGCTGCCGCCCTGCTGTGCGCCAGTCC
>VXAU01000452.1:323143-379589 GCA_013399695.1 Formicarius rufipectus | reverse complement strand
GCGCAAAGCTAACTGCGTGTGTGTGTATGTGTGTGTGTGTCTGTCTCTCTCCATACCGGGGGATTGCACTCTTAAAATACACCCGATACAATGCACCAGCCTGACTCAGCCGCAGACATTAGTGCTAGGAAGATGGCGCACCCGGCGATGTTTCCTAGAAGGGGCAGCAGCAGTAGCAGCGGCAGCAGCTGCGTTACTGCTCCCACTGCACCAGGTACTGGCGTTGGGAGCGCTGCCCTCTCCGCCGAGGATTATCAGCCGCCTTTGCTGGTCCAGCCGCCGCCTCCATCTCCTGCAGCAGCTTCATCAGCGGGTCCACAGCCGACACCCCCTCCTCCACAAAGCCTGAACCTCCTCTCGCAGTCTCAGCTCCAGCCACAGCCTCTTGCACAGACTGGAGCTCAAATGAAAAAGAAAAGTGGCTTCCAAATTACCAGTGTGACCCCTGCTCAAATATCAGCTAGTATGAGCTCTAATAACAGCATAGCTGAGGATACAGAAAGCTACGATGACCTGGATGAGTCTCACACTGAAGACCTGTCGTCTTCAGAGATCTTGGATGTGTCTTTATCCAGGGCCACTGACTTGGGAGAACCTGAGAGGAGCTCCTCTGAAGAGACTCTGAATAACTTCCAAGAGGCAGAGACTCCTGGGGCTGTTTCTCCAAACCAGCCTCATCTTCCCCAGCAGCATGCTCCTCTTCCTCATCACCCACAGCAGAGTGTTGTGATCAATGGAAGTGTTCACCCCCATCATGTTCATCATCACCACCACCTTCACCACCACCATCATGGACACCATCATCCATCGCATCCTGGGGTAGGTAGTGCCCCAATTTCTGGAGGACCACCGCCCAGTCCATCATTTAGAAAACTATCAACAACTGGAAGCTCTGACAACGTTATATCAACTGCACCAGTTTCTGCTGCATCATCCACTGGTTCCCCGGCATCTGCTGTGTCTAATATGCGCACTACAAGTACTCCTGGCAATTTAGGTGTAAGTCCTGCTACTGGAACTAGTACCTTAAATAATATGGGTGGTGGTAGTTCTAGTGTGACAAGCAGTGTGCTTGGTACTATAAATTTAAGCAACATCACGAGTACTGGTAATGTAAATGCTTTGTCTGGAACTAGCAGCAATGCTAATGTGAATATCTTGAGTGGTGTTGGCAATGGTACGAGTGCTTCCTCTAGTGTCATTAACAATGTTACTAATCCAACTGCAGGAATGGCAGTGGGATCGAGCCAGCAGCAACCTGCATCTGGCACGTCAAGGTTTAGGGTTGTAAAATTAGATTCTAGTTCTGAACCTTTCAAAAAAGGTAGATGGACATGCACTGAATTCTATGATAAAGAGAACACTGTTGCAGTTTCAGAAGGAGTAGCAGTAAACAAAGCAGTAGAAACGATAAAACAAAACCCGCTTGAAGTGACTTCTGAAAGGGAGAGCACCAGTGGGAGTTCTGTTAGCAGCAATGTAAGCACACTGAGTCACTATACAGAAAGTGTGGGAAGTGGAGAAATGGGAGCACCTACTGTGGTACAGCAGCAACCTTTTCAAGGTGTGGGTCCGCAGCAGATGGATTTTAGCAGTGCTGCTCCTCCAGCAATTCCAGCATCTAGTATACCACAGAGTGTTTCTCAATCACAGCTTGCACAAGTCCAGCTGCATTCTCAAGAAGTAAATTATCCACAACAGAAGCCAGGGGTCCAACCCCCTGCACAGGCCAGTCTAACCACTGTTACTGGGGTTCAGCCAGCCCCGGTTAATATGCTAGGTGTATCCCCATCCCTGGGCCACCAGCAACCTGCCATTCAGAGTATGGCTCAACAGCAGCTGCCGTATTCGCAGCCGGCGCAGACGTTGCCAGTGGTGCAGCAGCAGCAGTTGCAGTACGGACAACAGCAACAACAGCAGCAGCAACAGCCAGTTCCTACGCAGATGGCCGCAGGTCACATTAAGCCGATGAACCAAAACTCTGTCACGGGGGCTATACCAGACTACATTCAACATCAGCAGATCCTTCAAACTCCAGCCCCTGCCATGCAGCAAAGTTCTACTGGAGTAGGAGCTGGGCAACCGGTTCCTGTTGCCCAGGCACAGGGCATGCAGCCTTCAGTGCAAGCACATCCAGCTGCTGCCGCAACTCAGCCTGTAGCACATGCTCCAACAGCAATACCAGGTGTAGCTGCCAGTGGTCAGATGCTGAGTGTTGGGCAGCAGGGAAGTGTAGCTGCTGTGGTGCAACCACCGTCTGCTGCAAACCAAATTCCACCTCCAGTTATGCCGTCAACAGCTGCTCCTCCATCTTCCCAAGTAGTGCAGCCTGTGCAGACAGGAATAATGCAGCAGGGATTACAAGCTAGTGCTTCAGGCCTTCCTCAGCAAATGGTCATTGCTCAGCAAAACACCTTGTTACCTGTACAGCCGCAGGCACAAGGAGTGGAATCTGTAGTCCAGGGGATGGCTAGCCAGCAGCTGTCTGCAGTTAGCCCTATACCCGCTGCTAGTACTGTTCCTGCAGCAAGTCAAGCTGGTTCAGCTGTCCCTCCTGGCATACCTTCTGCTTCTGTAGGTTTGGGACAGCCACAGAATATAGCACAGGCTTCGGCTGTGCAGAATGGCAGTTTGGCTCAAAGTGTTAGTCAACCTCCCTTGATATCAACAAGTATAGGTATGCCAGTGGCACAGAGTGTGCCACAACAGATGCCACTAAGCTCTACCCAATTCCCTGCACAATCACTAGCTCAGTCCATTGTAAGCCAAACTGAAGATGGCAGACGTGCTACAGAACCTTCCTTGGTGGGTTTACCTCAAGCTGCCAGTGTCGAGAGTGGTGTTGGAGTATCAGCTGTTTCAGATGGTGGTAGCAGCAACATGCCATCCTCTGCATCCCTCTTTCCGCTGAAGGTGCTGCCTTTGACAACGCCTCTTGTAGATGGTGAGGATGAGAGGTAAGACTGCCTGTAACTTTATTAATAGACTCTCTGATAGTTTGATTTGCACTAACTTGGATGTCTTGTTACAGCCATTCTTTGAAATGAAGCAGCGATGTTTATGTCTAATTAGAAATATTGTTTCTCAGGTTCCAGCAAGTGTAGGTATTACATTAAAGAACCTGTTTTGAGGGGGTGGGTTGCATTGATTATACTTTGAAACTGCTGCGTGGGTAAATTGTGTTTAGCAATCCGTGACAATGTGTATATTCCCATTGTACAGAGGAAGACAAAAGAATACTGTGGAATGTGCATATGCTAGTGGTGATTGTAATTTAGATTATTTATTATGCTGAAATAATATTTATTCTTAGGTAGATTTTTTCATAAGACTAGAGTTCATTTTGCCTCAGTTTCTCTTTTTAAAGCATTGACTTTACTAAGGTTGAACTGGTTGCGAGTCTGTGGTGTATTTAAAGCCTTCTCTTTGACAGCCGCGAGATGGTTTAGGCAAGTGAGTATGGTGGGAAAAGGAAGGTTCAGCAACACTGTTGTGACTCTTTAAATTGAACTTGGGGCACTCTTGATGGTTTTGCTTCAAAGCATTAGGCTGTGGTGAGAACCACTCAGGCCTGTGGCAGGTGGTGAACCCTTGAATCTGGTACACTGATTCTGTGCAGTCAGTGACAAAACTGCACATTTTCTCCCATCTTCACCAGTTTAAACTATGTATGTTCTCCCACTTTCACCTTGTCAAGTAAATGACCACAGGCTGGTCTTAATAGTACTTACATGTGAATATTCCTGTTTCTTTGACAGTGTATGTAGAGAAGTTGCATCAGTTGAAGGCCATTATGTGTGCAGGCTGAAGTGATCCAAATACGGGTTTTGAAGTGTGATTTCTTGATCTTAATTATGTGTGGAAAGTCCTCCATGTATTGAGGACCTCTTGTGATGGGTTTGCAAGTGGACAGGACTGGTCTTCTTCCAGAGAGCTTCTTGTCTAAGAAGCTACAATAATGGGAGAAGTAACTTTTAAGATAAGTAAGCATCCCTGGAAATGTGGGGGAAGACAGAAGAGAACATTAGAAAAACTGAGTCTTGGGTGAGGAGACAAAATAAGGCACTAAACATGAGGTAGGAAAAACATCATAGCAATGGGAGGTGAAGTACTTCTTAAATATCTTCTTGGTGCCATAACTTAAATCAGAAGTATTATCAGTGGCCAGACACAATTAAAAAAAAATAATAAAACAGGTTGCTGAGAAAGGCTGGATTATTTTCTTAATATTGAAGATACTAACTCTATCAACAGTCTCTGATTATGTTTTTCATAAGGTGTTGACTGCCTCAGTTGCTTTCATCACGTCTGAGATACCAGAGAACTGTAATGAGTAGCAGCTTGTCTTCCAAGAGTGCTAGAAGCCATGTTCCAACAGTTTCATTCTGATTATGTTGTTTTTTAGTCAATAAGTACATGAAAGTGGTAGAAGACAGATTGAGGTGTTAAACTGACACTGTCACCGTTGTGCTACTAGTAGTCAGTTTTCTCAGAATTTTTTTTTTGTTTTCTTTCATTTGAATTTTCTAAACCAAGACTCTAATTCTTTTGTTCATGGGTCTAGTTTATCTTTGGTGGTGTGATTTGTTTATATTGTGCGGTGTTTGTTTTTTGCCTTAGTTTCACCCCACCACCTCCCCTACCCCCAACCAAAGAAACCCCCTTAGCTTTCAGGGGATCCCAGCTGCATAAGGCAATCATAAGTTCAACGATACTCAACATTTTGGAAAATTATATCTAGCATGTGTCTGTACCCTGATTTTAAGAGCATATGTTAGCAGTTTGTCCTGATTGGTAGTTTTTCCAGAATGTTTAAATCCCTCAGGGTAACAATAGCCAGAAACACCTTCTTCCTCTGTTATTTGGCTAGCCAAAGATCGTATCCTTTCTTCTCCCATACGCGTTGTGTCTTTGTTCAATCTGTCATCTCCAGGTAGACTACACTTTTGTTTAACTGCAGTTGGAAAATCATTTAGGTTCTTTACACAGAGCAGGATATGACTCTATTAAATAGAGACCAGAAGTAATTCTGGGGGTTTTTTTTGCCATTACAGTAGTGGCTAAGTCACTTTTGTGTACAGTCAGACAATTTACAGCAACACTTCTCCCTGTATATCTGTGTGTAACATTAAAAACCTCGTGAGATCACTGCTGTTTCCACTTCCAGGGGATCTCAGGGCAAGTTACTTATATTGTCATCTTAACTGGAATTTTGATCTAGAGCTTAGATTTCATTACTCACTGAAGGTAGTGCAAGATACATTTTGTTTCTCTGGCCATTGGATATCTCTAATGAGAGTTTTTTTGCCTCTCTATTAGTTTATACCCTCTTTTACAACACACTACCCTTTACCTCCCATAAAAGTACGTAAACATTTGAGAAATGGGTATAGTGTAAATAAGTGTGTTTAAATTCCCCATTTCTCTCTCTCATCTGCACACGCACATCTATCACTGAAGATTTCTATCATTACATCCCAAGTGACTCTAAACCTGGCAAATGAAAGGTAGCAGAAAGAAGTGATGACATAATTGGGCTAGCGAAGAAGCTGTAAAATTCCATTTAGTGTGCCTTTGAAAAAACATTTGACCCCTGTAATACCTTGTATAGATTAACTCCCAGCTTTTCTTAAACCTGTATATAATTGCGTTTAAGGACGCACCAGTATCTTTAAGTCTTTAGTCTGTTCAGTTTTTAGAACACCATTTGTAGCTCTTTCTATGGCTGTTATCAGGGCATGGCCTTTTACATACAGACAGTGTGGAGTGTATCTGCTTTCAGAACCGTAACCTCTCTTTTCCCAGTGTGAATGACTTTTATTTCAAGTCATAGTGAAGATTAGAAAGAAGATATATTAAAAATGAACTGCTTAGCAGAATGCTGTATGGAAAATTAATTTGGAAACTTTATTACTTGAGAGAGGATAAAAATAATACTCTTGTAACTTCTGGATTAAAAGGAAAAAAATACCAAAACAAACCATCAAGAAAAAACCCAAACCCCCAACAAAACCACCAAACACCAGTATTTCTTAATTAGTCTTTCTTCAGCCTGTTAGGTGTGCCTTAAGTGTTTGTATGTTGGTGGATTGGTCATCTCTTAGTTTTTCAGCCTACAAAAATGCAGGCCAAGTTTTTGGTTGTTAAATATATATGTATTTTTTTTTGCTTAACTTGAAGCATAGTGGGGACTCATTATAGTACATGATTCTCATATAGTTTCTTGGATTTGCAAGAGTTATCTTGGTTTATCCAGTTCTATTATTAAATCCCGTCAGTTTTAGACATGGCCTTTTGAACTTAGTATTTCGTCTCTCGACTTGTAGAAGAGGATTGCTTTTATTTATTTATTTGCTTTATTTTATTTTTTTTCCTTTTCTATGCTTTAATTGCCTTTGAAACTTAGGCATGGAAAAATGTGTGTTTTTATCACAGTGAATTTTTTTTGTGTATTTATATTTACTGTTGCAAAATCAGTTTTAGGTCTTTGTAGACAATGCTTTACTATGTTATAGATGCTTGCAGTAAGATTTTGTAGAGACTTACATTATTGTTAAATTATCTCTTGAGTGAAAACTTAAAAAGTCAATGTATTTTACAGCAGTCTTTATAAATGCTGTAAGTGAATTTAAAAATAACTTAATCTGAAATGTTATTTATCATTACTCAAAAGCAGATTTTGTGAATGAAGGATAAGAGAATTAATAACTGCCTCCCTGTCCTTGACAGCTTTTCCTGTAGAGTTGTTTGCATTCTTTAGTTTTGTGCAAGTTGTGCTCATCTGTTTCTGCATTCCATCCAACAGCAAAGCAAAAGAGAAAGGAGAAAAAGGCGATACTAAACACAGAAAGAAGTATTCTTTATTATCTGACCATCTTTTAATAAAAAAATTTCTCTTAAAAATTACAAGATTTCTTTAGAAATGTTTTCTGTGTAGAACGTGTTTTGGCTTGTGGAGAGCCTGTGGAGAGGCTGGAAGAGAGAATTGAATGACCTGTGAGCGGCCGTTGAGAATCTCTAGTAGTAGTAACTAGTACTAGATTGTAAAGTGAGAGTAAAGTCAGGAAACTGGATTAATTTGCATCATGTGTGCAACTGTGTAGTGGGAAGACTGATCGCATACAAGTGAGATTTTTACAGATGTAATTGAATACTTTAAGTTTTTAGTAAGTAGTAGTGAATGAGCATATTAAAGTAGAACTTGAAGTTTGTTATATTTTTTATGCAGTAACAGTTTTGCATACTTTGATTTAGTGAGTGGTTTTAGAGTTTCTATGGGCTTTTTTATTTGCTGAAAGTTTTGCTGCTCTGGATTTGCTGAGAAAGGAAAAAGATAATTTACGACGAAGGATTTATGGTGGATTAGCGTAGATTTATGGTGGCTTGGTTTTTTTTTTTTTTAGTTGCGTCTTAGGGACAGTGGTTTTTGTTGTTGTTGGTTTGTTTTTTTTTTTGTAGATTTTAAGCTCAATTCATAGTCTTGCCACAATTTTGAAAACTGCATGATTTGAGTTCTAGGAGATTGACTGTTAAAAAAGTCTGTTCATACCTTCAGTTTAGCTTTTATGGAACTTGAGAAAATTGTTGACCTCAGTAATGGTAAGTCAAATATGTAAAAGAGAGCACTTTGGTGAAGAAAATGTCGTCATGCTGACAAGCCCGGTTTCTCATTTCATCTATTTTTGGTGGAATTGACTTTGTTAGCTCTTTGCTCTAAGTAAAGAACAGTGAGGAATTTAGGGTCTGCACCTTGTATGTCTGCTGACCAGCTGTATGTGGCAATACCTGTTTTAATGGACCTTTTCCTGATGTCTTTTATAGATGCATTTTCTTCATGCCATGATATGCTTTGAACTAAAGATTGCTACAGTACTTGGTATTGAGTTGTCTTTCAAGACAGGAAGAACCAAAAGATACCAGAGGGTTGTAAAAGCAGTACTTTAGCACTTAAGATAAAGCAGATGCTGAGAAATTAAGCTCTCCAACTGATAACATGATTTCCAGAAAATGTTCCTTAACACCATAGTTTTGGTTGCTCTTCTGAGCAGTGCATAAGTACTAAATCATCTATGTGTATGTCAGAACAAACAAACAAGGTTTTAAAATAGTTAATGTTGAAAACCAATCTTTGTTACTGTCTCACAATTTGCATTCCTTACATACTAATCTGGAAATTAAACACACTGACAAATGGCTTGGTAGTGAAGTGTTTCAGCCTGTACAAGTTACTGTGATCTAAATAATGCGCAACAGTGTAATGACTATAACTGTCTGTGGTAAGCTGGCAAAGTTAGGAGAATGGGAGGGGAAAATAATAAAAAACACCACCAGCCCTCAAAAAAACCCCCAGGGAAACAAAAAAAATCACAGCTCACCTTAGCAACCCCCTGTATGTTAACATAGCTTGCTTAAGCATAAGTAAAAATGTGTATGGTTACCACAACTATGCTAAAAAAGACCCTCTATAACATGTTCAGTTTCCAGAGGGTAATAAAGTAAATAAGCCTTTCTAGACCTGTCTCTAACAGCATAGGAGGTGGATCAAATTGTAAGCAGTAGTATTGCTAATAGAGGCTTTTAAACAAGAAGTTACGCACACCTGAATATCACTGTGACAATAGCAAGTATGTTCTTGGTATGACCTTTTGGAGAGTAATTTGTGATATGGGTTTGCAGTTTGCAGGTGAAACATAAAAATGACTAGAAAAGAATAGCGTGTCTCTGTTCTCATTGATTAATTGCACTGGTTCTTCTGCTATTCTCTTGATTAATTTATGAGACTAAAATGTACTGTGTGTAATAGATATTATGCTTTAACAAATTACTGCAAACTTCTTTTAAAAGTAGACATATCTATAATTTGCTGCACTCAGACCACCAAAGACATGCTATTAAGCAAAAGCATTCTTCAACAGCATGCTGAGAGGGACTGAGGGTGAGATTATTCAGTAAATTATTTCATGGTAATGATCACTGTAAATAAGGAACTAGTTTATTCTCAGCATGATTGTACAGGAAACCATAGCCTAAAGCTAAGATGGAAAGAGCTCTAGAGTGACTGGAGATACCACTTTATTTATTGAAGTCTGTTTTAAAGCATTGAGAATTAGGAATTACATGATGGAAGTGCAGCATAATTATGGTATCAAATTGAAGCACCTGATCATCCTTTTGGCTTTAATATCTGGGCACCCTTTAACTCTGCCTTTGGAATTTGCTAACAAAGATAGTAATTGTGCTACAGTCAGTGGTGTAAAAATCCTTATCAGCTCATTTTGTACTAGTCTCCGAACACCTATTGTGCATTGTCAGTGTTGGAAGCAGGATTTGGTTTGTGGTTGCAGTTATATGCAAAAGTCTCCTTCTTCCACTGAAGCTGGATCAACTTTCCCGAGAGAAAGATTTAGAGGTTATAAATGTTTGGCAGCAGGGATTGTAATGACCCCATACATACAAGTGGTAGAGTCTGGGATAGTATTTTATCACTGTTGGTTACCTTCTGGACTAAATGACTTGCTAGTACTAAATGAGGACTTCTGACTTGGGCGCTGTGCAGAGATGAAGAATGATTATCATGATGGTTCAAACACAATATTATGTTTTATAAAGGGAATTTTGTTCAATTTTGTGAAATGTTTTACACTTGCAAAGTAAGATCTTTAACAAGTGTTTTGGTAGAGTAGGAAGGTCACAGTGAACTTGTTCACCATTTTTCTTTGAGCAAGTAATTAATTTGTGATTATGTTTCCGTCACATTATTTGGGCACTATTGTGTGCCAGAAGTGACTCCTGAATTTATTTTTTTACTTTGTGTTATGTGGGTTTTGTTCAATGTTTGTCCTTTATGTTTTATGGTTTATTACACTATTTTGAGTGTTGGTGAGGCTTCATGTATTCAGTACCTTTGACAATTAGGACATATATTTAAGAACCATAGGCATTCAGGCTTAAAGTTCTTGTCCCAGTTTGTTTCTTGTTGCAGTGTGGAGTTAGTGATGGTCCAGAACAGTAAAAGTAACTTTTCTTTGTTCGATAGAGAATGGCCATCTAACAAAATACCTGTTACTCATTATACTTAGCCTTACCTTGCTGGAGGTAAAAACTGAAATGGCTACATGCTTTTGAAAGTACATCAGAAGAACAGTGTAGGAAGTAAAGTAGTTGAAGGTTTTATTTATCATTATGGATCAGAAATTTTACACAGTTCTTGAAGCTTCCTGCGAGTCCTTGAAGAGCAGCAATTGCAGGTACCACTGATGTTTGTCTTTTTCTCAAGGAAATTTTCATGAAAAGGCTTTCTATTTGTTTTAATTAAGGGATCTCTTGTTCATCTGTTTAGATACTTTTGAATAATCCATTCTTTTGAGCATAGTGAAGTACCATTTTATAAACTGTTAAACAGGCAGCAGAGGATCTTCGTTAAGTTTAGGCTTAGAGCCGAACTTTCTACTAGATGAATAGGGCCACAGTCTGTTAAAAAAATGTAGGTAATATATCTAGTAAGGTATAGATTGGATAGCAACTGGAAGTTGGTCGTAGAGTGTTTTACAACCTTTGGCTTAAGAGTGTTAAATGACTTGACCAGGCAAATTGTTTGAGCTTCTGCATGATTCAAGTATTTTTCCAGCCTTCTATTTGTATGTCTTGTCTTTTTTTTTGGTTGTTTGTTGTTTTGGTATTTTTTTTTGTGTGTGTGTGTTTGGTTGTTTTAATTAGCATGGATATCAGCAAGAAGTTTTTTGGCCCTTATTTTTTTTTTTTTTTTGGTGTGTAATTGAGCTTTGAACTTCTCCAGCAACTATTTAAGCAGCAGTGTCAAAGTACTGTGCTAAGGGACAGTGTTGAAAGCTGCTGAAAATGTGGATCCACATTCAACAATAGTCTTAGTATCTTAATGCATTTAATAATAGGGTGTTGCATTTTTTACTACTGTACTGCATTGTGGCCCTAATGATGAGTTACAAAACTAACAATTTCAGCGCTCACTGCTGTTACTGTGTACTTATTTCTGTATCCTCAGTGTTACATTTGTTTCATTTCTTCCTGTATTATGAGAAGATGCAAATCAAATGTAAGTTATACAATCCTTTTGCAGATCTTACTGGTCTTTTATTTGTAATCTGGTGTGTTGTGGGTCAGTAACAGTCTTAGTTACTGGTAACTGAGTGCTAATCATCTTTAGTGGTTAGATATCTATTCAGCAGTCCTTTTAGTTGCTTGAAGTTTGAAGTTTCTGAAGTCAGTATCTGTTGAGAGTTGCTTGTGCTTGGTTTAGAAGTAGTATTTTCCTTTAAATCTTTGTAAACAAATGTAAGTAATAGAAATATCTTAAATGCTTGCCCAGTAACTCTGAACTCTCTGTGATATAGAGGGATGAAATCCCTTTCAGGATGAGGGGAAACTTAAATTCTTTTTGAGCTTCCTCTAACCTTCATTTCACCCAGTTCCATCACAGTTGTGTATAGATCACAGAGAAATGATGACTGGATGTCATAACTTAAATATAAGAAACTGTGGAAGTCAAAAAACTCAGAATGTAACTATACTAAATTTGTGTTTCTATTTATTTAGTGCTTCGTAACTATTAAGGAAGACTGTGATTAAAAATTACCCCAGTAACTAATGTATGATTGCTTTAATATCTACTGTGACTGCCATTTTTAAATACTTCTCTTTTTAAAGAAGAGTAAGCAAAAACTCAGGCAGAGACAGAATAATGAGTGACTTGTGTGGCATACATTGCCACTGAGCTGGGATAAGCAAAGGAAAAAAAAAAGTAAAAGACTTCTGTTGATTTCCTGGAATATTATTTTCAGCTTGGTAATTTTACTGGATGTATGTGTGTCGAAGTATCATAATGTGTTGTACCATATGAAAGATTCCATGTTTTTCTGAGGATGTCTGTCTGTGGGCTATAAACAGCATTTTAATTCGTACTTCCAGATTGAGCCTGACGGATGTGGAATGCTGTTTTTTCCCTTTAGGATTTCATGCGAGTTCATGCTGCAATGTCTGCTGTATAGGAAGGCATGTAAGGGCAAGCAGAATGACTTGGGATGTTTCATGATTGTTGTGTGTGTGCATGTGTCAGCTTGTGCATGGTATTAATTGTCATTGTCCCTTGATGCCACTTGCAGTAGAGGATTCTGAGACTGAGCATCTCTAAAATCTGAAAAGGATTTTGTAGTAATAGTTTATATTTAGCATTATGCTTATGTTATAAGCTGTTCAGTGAAAAATCTTGACCTGGCCTTAACTTGAAATGTCTCCTAAACATCTTGATTAATGTAAAAAAAAAAAAAAAAAGCTTAATGCTGTTTGTCTGTATATATGCATATAAGAATGCATAAGGCTTTTTTTAAATAAAACAACCCTAAACAAACCTTCTGGTGAGAAAATGAGCAATTGCTGCTCTTACAGTTTCATTTCTTGCAGTCTTACAAAATAAGACCAAGTGAAAATAAAATAAAAGGAACGATGAGTTAATGACTATGTGCTTTAAGTACTTGTTAAATAATTTAGTGTAGCACTCAAATGAATTCAAGGTATAAAAATGCCTCTTTAATCTGTTGAATGAGGTTATTATGTTAAGAATGGATCAGCATATTGCACTGCCAAGTGTTTCTTTAGTAGCCCTAATATCCCAAATTGGGTGAAATGTCAAATTACTCATAAATGCTCAGGGATTGGTGTAGGATGTGCATGTGCCTCTATGTTATTTTCTTTCTTTCCAAGTGTATGAGACTCTTCCCAGTTCTGTAATTGCTTGTGAAAAAGAGGAGTTTCTGAGCCTGTACTTGATTGGAGAGAGAGGAGGGAGGGAAGTTGTGAAATGTTCATAATGCTGATTTTCCTTTTTTTTTCTTTTTTTCTTTTTTTTTTTTTTTTTTTTTTTTTTTTTTTTTCTTTTTTTTTTTTTTTTTTTTTCCCCTTGGTGAGGAAAGGTATTTTAATTTTTGGAACACTGTCAGTCATCTGTGTCAAGTATATGCAGTTGTTGGCAATACAACCTCTTCTTATAGGATAGTAGCTAAAGGGAATACTTGTGGGTTGATGCTCTTCTTTGCTGGCTGCTTTATAACAAAGAGCAGAAAAGATGATCCTGAAGGACTTGGTGTCTGATGTTCATATAACTGCTGAACTGATTTTAAGACAGTGATGCTTTAAAACAGGCAAAATCATATATATATTTTAGTGGTTTATGGAAAAACAGAGCACCAAAGCAGTTTAGTGATCTGTATGTTCCTATAGAGATGTACCATGCTAATAATGAACTCCACTGTCTCTGGAATACCACTGCATGGAAAATTGTTTGAGTTGCCATTTCCTCATGAGAGAACAGGTCAGCCTCTTTGTGGAGTCTCACTGATCTTGGGGCACCTGGATTCTTGGTGCTCCTTGGTGTTGGAGTATGGTGAAGTAAGTGAGCAGCCTTTGTTATTTCATTGGAAATTAACATGTAAATGGAAGATAATGATTTGCATGAAGGCATCTTCAGATTATAGAGTACTGTGATCTGTGGAAGGAGAAAAAGGAATACTGACATAGCAGACAGTTGTGGTTATCTTCATTTTTTGCTTTTGTCTGACTATCAGAATCCAATGTCTGGTAGCCTTTAATATTTACTGTCCAAATACTTAAAATATTTAGAACATGTGTTTTTTTAATTTCTTTGCGTCTGAGATAAAAATGTTCTCTCTCAAAGCATCACAAACAGTTCTCCAAAGAATTTTGTAAAGGACACTGAAATTGTGTGAAGTGTTTATAGGTATTTTTAAATCGAGAACTTCTGATATTTACTGATATTTAAGTGTTAAAGCACGTGATCATCCCTCTTAATACTTTTTAATTGGGGAGACACTTAAGGAAACCTTTTTCATGTATAAATTTTATTTAAGAAAAAAAATTCTTTTCTAGTCCAACCTCTTAACATGATAGACTAAACTATTCATAATGTTTCAGTAACTTGTACATTTTATAAACATCGAAAATGTTCTATTCATTTTTATATTGCAAAAATAAGGAAAAAGCCCAAACCACAAAATATTGGACTTTCTGTTAAATGATGGAGTTTTCATAATATGTTAGGTGAAAGATCAGATCAATGTGTTATCCATGCAGTTATCCTAAATGTCAAACATCCATCTTTCTAGTTTGGCTTTAAAAGTCCTATGAATTAGTGAATTTACAGGTGCTCTTTAGAAAGTTGTTGTCAGACAGCTCTGGAACAGATGTGCTTTATGGGACTGATAGACCTGCTATCTGTAACTCAAGAGGAAAGTTGATGTCTGCTGGATTAGATCTGCAACCTTTTTGTATGCAGACAAATCTTCCCATGCTTTTGTTGCTGTGATCACTGGAATCACACAGATAGGATTCATCAAATGATATTGCCATGTAGCTGTGCACAATTTGGGATAGGCAACTTGGCACTGTGAGGTCTGTGTTCAGAAATGGTCAAGGGTAAATTTTGGGTGTCTGTAGTAAATTGTAGTATGTATATGTAGAGCTTCTATAAATTATATGCTAGAACTCCTTAATGCCTTTTCTACTAAAAACTTTCTTGGACACCATTCTTAAATGTAACTGTAATATGAAAAATCACATGATATGAAACAAATATACTCTGTATCATTTTATATCCTAAATTACATACTCTGACCTAAGGTATAAGTTATGAAAGTGCTTTGTTCCTGTACAGAATGTTTTCGTTCAGAATCCTTCAAGCATGATGGATAAACACTGTTTTTGTTTTTTAAATTTTTGCTTATCAGTTGCATGTTTTCCATCACTGATTTCTGTGGACTGCTTCTAATGAAGTAAGATTTGGGGAAAAAAGCCCCTTCAGAAATAATGAAGTTGCTGGAAAGATCTGCATTTTGTTTCAGAAATAAGAGTTGAAAGAAGTAACTGCTGTTGGTAGTCTCATCTGCCTACAGTGGCCACAAGAGAGATGCACCAAAAATAATTGCCAGGAAAAGTTGACTCTCTTCTTCATGAAAAAAAGATCCAGCCATGTCTAAATGCTGTTTAACTCTGGTGTGTGTCAGTGAATGTGACTAGCTTCTATGAGATTGTTCTTAAGTGGTAAACAAAGGTGGTTTTTAATCTCACACTGGTAATAAATGGCTCGGAATGCTGTGTCTGAAGAGATTAGCAATTTTTTTCTGGTGAAATAAGCAGTTTGTGTCTCTGAGTATCGATGTGGTGGGTTGAATTGAGATTGCACAGATAGGAAACATGAAAATTAAGACTCTACAGGTCTGACTTTTCTGAAAATTAAAACTGAATACAAGTTGTGTTTGAAACATGGCAATAAACACTTAAAACGCCAGCATGGCTGCTGTTGACTTGGCAACCTGGTTTTCTTGAAGGAAGATCAAGTTAATTCATCTAATCAAGTAATTGATGATAGTAATAGAAAGAGCTGCTGAAGAGGAAGCTCAAGAAGAGCCCTATGAGGTGGAGAACTTGAAAATCTTGAATTGAGGTTTACATTTTGGAGCACCTCACAGTAGAGATTCTGAACCTTTACCTACAAGAAAGATGTCTAGAAATGTATGTGTGTCTGTTTCCTTCAGTGTAATTTGTGAAAGGGTGGACGAGTTTACTCTCTCTGTGATTCGTGGGCAGAGGCCCACTTCCATGGGAAGAAATGACTAGAGGAGAAGCATTTGGCCTGCTAGACTGGGTTTTGTGGAATCTGACTAGTATGACCAAGTGTTCTGGGGATGCCATGTGTCCGTGGAAGTGACTGTTATAATTGATGCTTAGCTGAAACCGGGACCATCCAGATTTATAACTAATAGAAGCAGTTGTTGGATGATAATTGTAGATTTTCCAAGTTAGCATGTTTTACGTGTATGCAAATTGTATTTTAAGATTTCCTAATATATGTTCTTTTCTTGGTGTGAATTGTTTGTATTGTAGCTTCACTGTATTGCTCCTGTCAAACTGTGGGAAGACCTCCATTTGTATTATTTTTCCTTCTTTATTTTCCTGGAGAGTCAGTTTAACTGAATCATAAGCCCCTTGTGTTGTTCTTGTTGACTAGTTTTGCTTACTCCTAACATTTGGTTTTAGTAGGAAGTGGAGTCTGTGTCAAGGTCAATGGCTTTTCTTTTCTCTTACATCACATATACATTCTCCAAGTACGGTGGAGTGTCTTAACCCTGGTCAGATTTGCTTTCTTAAGGATTTTTCTCACTTACTTACTATTACTGTGGTGAATTAATCTATTGCCAGATGTACCAGAGAGGGTCATTTGTTTTTGGTAGAGACAGATGTAAGTCCAGAGTGACCATCTTGTAAATTAAGAAGGTACTTAAACTTGAGTCTTAGAAAATAAAAGGCTAACAAGTTTAGGCCTGTTGCATTGTTGGAGCCTGTCCTACAACATCTCATAATTCAGTTGTGGTGTTGTATTTTTTTAAAATGGCAAAAGATAATCTCCAAGGATTAGAAGGAATTCAAAATGAAGCGACCAAGTAATAATTAACCAAGAAAAATCTGTAAAGCTGAATGATAAACCTACATCAGGCTTCTGATTGAGACAGTGACTCAAAAGAAGCCTTAAAGCTATGACAGCATATACTTGAAATTATAAATCTAGTTTAGATTAGGATCTAAACCTTATGTGCCCTCAAATAATTTGGGGAAAAAAGGTAAAATTGCCTTGACTAATATTAAGAAAGATTTGTCTGCGGAGCTCATTGCCATAAGGCCCTCTGTAGGCCTAGGGGAAAAAATGTGTGCAAGTGTATGTATTCTTATGTAGGAAAGTACACAGAATTATAATAGTACAGGGAAAAGGATACTTTTGACTTCAGCTTCTAGGACTAAACCTAAGTAATTCAGGGGAAGCAAGCAGACCTTCTGAGATAGATCTGATGTGGGCTTCTCCTGTCACCTTTTCAGTGACTTTCAGAGTACTTGCTGCTGGCAACTACTGAAGACAGGATACTGCTCCATACCTTCTTATTCCAAACTAGAAATGAACTGAAACTTAATTTTATTTAAACTTTATTGACAATATAACTGAAATAAGAGTGCAGGAGAAAACTCCTCCAGTCAAATGGAAAAACAGAGGTGGAATGTATGAAAGGTGGTCATACATACCTTTGACTGTTGATTACAGAAATGTGAATGATGCTGTGGCTGCTAAAAGGTAGCTGGGATGCAGTGGTGTGTTCTTGAATTTAGAGTAGCAAAAGTTTAGAGGTTGTTGCACATTTAAAGTAGGGAAAGGTGTTAACAACTGCCTTACTCTGTCAAAGTGTAGGTCAGAAGTTAAGATGGCGTGTAAGCAGAAGCAAGATATTGTTTTATTAAGAGCAAAACCACTTATTTACAATTGTTGTTTTTCAGGAAGCTGTTCTTGTGCTTGAAAAATGTAATGGTCAGCATAGCAATGACTTAAAATAGTGTTTTGAATGCTATAGCACTGGCATTAGACCCTCATTGGCAAACATCCTGGAGGCCTGTAAAAGAAGATGCCTTAAAGTTTCAAATGCTTCCATTTAAAGTTTAATTTCTGTTTAAATTTTCTAAAATTTTAAAATGATATGCCTATTTAACAAAATATTTGAGTAAGCTTAAAATCCTTCAAAAGTGCTCTAGATAGCAGCAATTCTTACTGGCAAAACAGAATGATTAAATTGATTATAGGAGTGCATGTAGGGTCGGTAACTGCAAAGAATTTTGCAAGCTATATTCAGGGTAAAGTGAGAGTTGCAGCAGTGAAGTAAAACCAAGTATTTTCAGCAATTGGATTTTTCTGTTCTCCCTGCTTGTTTGTCTTTCAAATTCTTAATTGTATGTCAGGTTACACTGTAGGGCTTTATGTTAGTTCTTTCTATACATACTTGCATGTTTAGTGGTTACCTGATGGAATTAAAGTGTAGTGTTTGTCCTTATGCAGGACAGTGCTGGTACCAGAGAAAAGGATGGCCTTTAGGAGTCGTCTTCCCTCTTTCTCCCAGCCATTCTTGGTAGTTATATCCTGAATGAAAAGGAAGATGCCTTCTATTGTAAAAGTCCCTGTTAGGGTGTCTGGATAACTCTATTAGCTGTTGCTAATGAATAAATAGTTAAAAATAGCAAGCATTTAATACTACCAGGTTCTCAATTTTACTGCTGCCTGGAAAGGACTGTGAATAAAAGGTGTTCAGTGCTTCCTGTGCTTGCACTTGTAATTCTGTCAGGTAAATGCTGTTACCAGAGTTGCTCTGCACTGTCCTCAGAATAAAAAAAAAGGAGAATGGGACAATTCAACTTGATTCATGCCTCTGTGGTCATGTTTGCAACCAGGGCATTAAGGGCTGTTTTTTTAAAAAGTGTTACCGGGATTCTTGAGGTCTGGCATGACTATTTGAAAACATGTCCTCATCACAGTGCTCCTTTTTTCAAATGTATTAAGTAACTAACACTGGGGAGGAATTTGACTTCATGCTACTAATAAATTCTGGAGCACATTTTCCAGGACTTCCACAGTTGCTGGCATATCGGATGCTCTGCAGATCAGCAAGCACGTCAGAGGTCACTAAACCCTAAAGGAGACAAGTAATCTACTTAGGGTTTTTTTTCCCTGACTTTATTTAGAACTTCTAGGTTGCAATATATTGAAAATAGCTTTCTTTTCATTTTGTCTTTTTTCTGTTTTAATCCATCCTGTAGCAGAGGAGCATGTTTGTATCTTGTCCAGTGTGTGGAAATGAGTGTTTTGCTTAATGAATTTGGGCTTAGACAAGACCTGAACATGATCTCCAAAAGAGAACCACTGTGGGGAGGACTCTAGGTTGAAACCTGAGTTAAGACAAGCCCCATGTACTGGATCTGCCTGTTTTTCTCCTTACCAGGTGGCTATCAGTTAAATATTAGTATTGTCTTAGATCTACAGCACCTCTTCCAGGAATCTTACTTCAGAAGCTGGAGGAGTCTGCAGACTTTTCAGGGGTTTTACTTGGTGTTTGGAGAGGGTGTTTGATTAGGTAATAAAGTGAGTGTATTATGGATTATATAGAAATAATGCAATTATGTTGCAAGTTAAGAGTAAAATGAGTAATAAATCTAATGAGTAATTTAAATCTAAAAAAGCTTTGCGAAACTGCTGCTGCTTTGTAAAAATTACTTGTGGTTACTAAAGTCAATAAATCACCCTAGTTTGTATTTGCTATGTAGAAAATGTTCCTTGTTTGCTGCCACATCAGGTTTTATTTGAGGTAATTACTCTGAAAATAGAAAAGTAAAAAAGCTAGATGTGCAATATATTCCATGTCTTTGCATGGCATATCTATGTATGAGACCAGTTAGAAAATGTTATTTTGCTTAGTGTTCGGTCATTAATTTCTATTCTTAATCAATTTTTTTCCTTTCTATAACCTGTTTAATGTAGTAATTTCATCTATACTGTCTTTCTATAGCCTTAGTGAAGCATCTTGACTATGACACTAGAATATGGCAAATAACACTGTCTAAAATAGTATTAGACAAGTCCTGAATTTTGCTGTTCAGGAAATCTTTCTTCCTCATGCTGTTTCTGAAATTTGCATCATTGTCTGGGTGATACTTGTAATATGCTGTGTTTCTGGGAACACTTAAGGTGATGAATGAAATGTTCAGTTAGTTTTGAAGGAGTATGTTGGTATGAAAGAAATCTTGTGGGGAATGTTTATGAACACTGGTGGGTGAGAAGGGGCAGGTAGGAAGATAAAGGCAAGGCTGTAAATATATCTTCCTCCAGATATTACTCTGTAGTAGTATGTGTTGTTTTAGCTCTTTATTTTAAGCTGTTGTACCTCCTGAGTATGTTTAGGTATATCTAATTAGACTGACTAGCATGTTTCAGAAACATTTTCCACACTGTCATTGACTGGAGCATCATTCTGAAATTAGAAGTATTAATCTTATCTTTTTATCTTCCTTATTTATGATACTATGGAAATGCTGCTTTTTTTCAGGTGTGCATGTAGGAAATGTCTGTATGTGCTGCTTTCTGGATGTGACAGGATATGCCTGTGATGAACAGTTCAAAAGCATAAGGGGTTAAATTTTCTGAACTGTCCATGTAATTCTGTAGGACGCTGGTTGATGAGTTATATAAGTTTATACACCTAATTAGTCTAATAACTTAGTGCCAGAGATTTTAATAGGTTCCTTTTGCAAAGTCTTCTATTATGCTATCGTATGCTAGTGTAAGTGTTTGAAGTAAGTAATATTGGTTAATAGGCTGTGGGGATGGATGGAATTTTGTTTCTGCTAGATGAGGACTTAAGGTAGGGTGCTCCTGATAGTATTTTTTAATTACTTAGAGCCACGAAGTGCAGTGACTCTGTTTTGCCTTTGAAAAGAATTGTCATTGCTGTTCATGCTTTACAAACAACTGTGCTTTTGTAATTAGTAGTTTGAGATTAATGGAAAAAAAAATGATGAAAAGAGTGGCTGAATTTCTGGTGTTGCCAAGGATTTTGATACCTTGATTCCATTAATTGATGTGCCTTAAATAGTTTTAAAAACTGTTTATTAAGGTGGTACTGAAGTTCTTTTAAGTTAAAAAGAGAAACAAACAAAATAAAAAAAAACCCACAAAAAATTGTGTAAGTAGAGTGAGGATGAAGACAATGCTCAAAGGAAAAACTAAGGAATCTTGAACACCTAAGTATATAATATGTATGCTGTAAATTGCTCTGAAATTTACTCCTGATGTCAATGCCCTTAAAAATTCAAAAAGGAATAGAAAAGTTGGTATGATATGTAGATATCTACTGAAAATATTGTTACTCTCATTAGTATATATATTATTTAAAAATAATATGAACTGCTAAAATCCAGACATTTTAGGAGATACCAGATGGAAAAGAACTGATGCAGAAATTTACTGATTGTGTTTACCAATAAATGTGTTACTCATTGGAATATGAGACTGAAAAGTAAACACTTTTTGCGTGGTTTGAAATTCATATGGAAAATGTGAACTGTTCTGAGGGCTTTGGGACCTGATTCGTATTACTTGTGTAATGCTGATTTTCTATTCTGGATGGTCTGATCCTCCCCCATGTTATTTAAGCTTTTCAGTTGTTGCATAAAAGAGCCTTGCATTGCGTACCTGCATTAAAACAAGCTGTTACATTCTTTTATTTGTACTAATAATTTTTGTCCTCTACAGGTTAATGTCATCAGTTGAATTAATTAGCTGGGTAATAGGAAGCCTACTTAATAATTAATAAAATCCCATTAAACCTGAGGTTTAATGCATGGAAGTCCAACCTGAAGGGAGATGAACAAATATTTTACTTAAGTTTTCAGTTGATACTTGATAAGTCTTGCAATCCCGCATAGATCTAGGAAAGATTCTTAAGATATTTAGATGTGATAGTTATTTCTGTGCTGTATCCAGGCAGGATTCATTTCAAAGTCTTTGACAAATGCTGATTATTTCTAAATATTTGGAGCCCCATTTTCCCAGGAGGAGAAGGAAGAGTGATGTAGCCAGGGAAGAATTTTCTATTAGAATTTACTCATAACTGTCTAAAAATTCATTGAGATTTGTACTGCAACTGCTTATTAAAGGTTTCTTTTTTTTTGTCGGTCTGAATGACTCTCTTAGGGAGCATTAGCAAGAGAGAGGGAACTGTGAATTGCCGTGGTTTTGACACAGAGTTGATTATATTAGTACATTGAACTTGTATCTCTTGTAACAATGAAACTCAAAAATAAGAATCTGGATATCTTGAGGATCTTGATTTCATACAACTTTGACTTCTTTATATACTTAAGTTTTTTATTAATATAACTTTAATTGAAAACATATGTAATTCAAGAGTTTTTATGGATGCCACTGAGATTATTCATGAGTCGTGTTACATCTATTCTAGTGCATTTGCAGTATATATATTTTCTGTTAATGTGGCCATTAGTTATGAAAACTAGAAGAGATGTATTAATTTTAAAAAAATCTTTGATAATTAAAACCTTACTTTATAATACATAGAGAAATGTAATATGGAATGCCCATGACAATTTCACTCTGATCCAGTTTAAATAAATCACTGTCTTTAATGGGTCCCTCGTGACTATCAGTGTTTACTTGACAACTAGGGATGAGCAATTTTGTCTCCTTAATTCTTCTGATGGATTTGAGTTAGGATAACTCAACTCTTAAATGTCACAATATAACAAACAAGCTCAACCAACCTAAAATACCTCATGCTAGTATTTGTGCTTCAGAACTGGTTGCGTTATTTGCTTTCATGCTCTTTTGGTTTATTTAGTAGTCTTGGCATGTACTCTGTCAAACCCATGTGTTCCAAAGCATCCTGATGCAAATCTCTTGAAGTCAATCGAAATGGTGTCCCTGAATATTATTTGCTGTTTTTGCTCTTATTAGAACTTGCTCTTTGAAGCTTCTGTGTCTGTTCGCACTTTGTTTTTTCATGTCTTTTGGTGTATCCTGGGTTAAGTCAGGCATATAGAAGAAAGTTCACAGATTTCCTGTAGCTGCCTCTTGGCTCTTCACTTTCAAAACAAATAGTTAGAAATAGAAAATACAGTTACTGGACTGTATGAGTTGAAGAATTTAAAATCTTCACAAAACATTTTGTTCTCCTGAAATTAAAACTTTAACATATCAGGCTTTTGGTGTGATGCCCTAATTTTGCTGTAGATAGATTTTCAGTTACAAATCAATAATAGGTATTTCCTGTCAGTGAAGGAATGGTATCTGTCCTGGAAGAGGCTCCTGATAAAGAGAAAGGCTTCCCCTAAATTGGGAAATACCAAATTGTGACATATGTGTAAACAAGAAAGTTTACTGATATGATAATCAGGTGTCAGAATGATACCTTAAATATAGTTACCTAATGCTTTGTGACACATTGTGCTTCACTGAATGTGTGAGAATTCCTGTAAGTAAAAAGTCTGCTTTTTCAAAAATTAGTACACGGGTCTCAAAAATGCAGCTTCTCTTTCCCATAATGAAATGTAAGTACCATTGCTACCCACTTTTAAGAAATGGACAGGAGGAGAAGAGGGTGGTCTATGAATTGCTAGCCCTGTTTGTTTTTGAGTAACAGAAGTCAGCATGCAGAAACATTTTGCAGCTTGCTGATCTTTTGTAGCTTGTTTTTCCTTTCTGCTAGCTGATCCTGCTGTAAGCAGTAGGGTTTGGACTAGGGGGTCTCCAGAGATCCCTTCCAGCCTCAGCTACTTGGTCATCCTGTGCATAATTCAATACAATTCTATACATTTTTCACTAAAACTTAAAAAGCACAATTATTTGTTTGGTGATTCTATTTAAAAAAAAAAATAAAATGGAGACTTATGATTGTAAAACAGGAACTGAAGATAGTGCTTCAGTAAAACAGATAACATTCTTCCTCAATCACAGAACTGAAACTAAAAAGCCTAAACATCTTATGTTGATGTATAGGCTGCAAGCCTGGGTTTTATTAGACCTCTTAAGCTTGCAGTTAATTCTTACTTATCTAGAACATTTTTAACTTCTTCATGATGTACACCTCTATTTTATTTAGGTTTTTTTTTCCCCCCCCAGAAACATTTTTCAAGAAACTTGATGTAGGAACTGCTATAAATTCCAGTGGTTGTTTTCTCAAACAACTTGATCCCTTCCTATGGTCCCTTTATCTTTCTCTCTTTGCTGTCTGTACGTTTGCCTATCTCCTTGGCCTGTTGATTTGCTTTATTTGAAGGGTACAGAGAGGATGTTTTGGGAAGGTGAAAGGAAAGGCAGTGCAAAACCACTGTAGTATTTTATCCCTGCTAAGCCAAGAGTTTTGGCACTCTATTATCCATATTTAGTTTATTCTAATAAACTATATGATCGTACATTTGACTTAAAAGTAGCAAGTTTTAGGAAGCTGCAGAACTTGTGTACAGTTTTATATTCCAAGTCTTACTATGGTGAATATTTATTTTTAATGACTTTAGTTTATTACGCTGTAGTTTGAGAGAACATCTAGCTTTCAGTAAAGTTTCTAGAAGGACCGGGAGGACTTACTGTTCCTTCGTTAGTCTAGAACTAATGCTTACCTGTTTTTACCCTTTGTTGTGTGATAGCCATGTCGTGTCCCTTTTTCTGCTCTTCCAGTCTTGGAACCCACAATGCTATCAATATGAGTTCAACCCTTTGAGGCTGAGGGATTTTTAATTTTGTTATGCATACTTTTGGGAAGACCCCTAAGGAAAGAAAGTCTGTTTTGTTCCTGTGTTTGAATTCCTTTTCATTGGTTCCTGTAGAGGAAAGCAGAAACTTTGAGGTAAAGAACTGTAGTTTGACAGAGTATTGCAGGAAAACCTGCTGTTGTATGTCAGCTCTTCCACTTCTTGTGGTACACTGTTAACCCATTGCTTTTGGTACAACTTACAAGCTTCTGAACAGCTGTCAGCCTGTGCAGGCTCTGATGTTCCTCCCAGAGGAAGCAGTTAGCTGGGTAGGTGAGACCCTCAGACAAGGGGAGGGACTTCCACTGGTCTTGCGTTGACCTCTAACTCTCAAGGGTTCGCTAGGCCTGATGAAGTACTTCAGACTTACTGTTTCTGGATGTTCTAGCATGGGCAAGTTTGTGTTCATCACTTTCTGTTCCTCATTTTGTGTCTTTTGACCTAGTAGAGAATGTAGTGAAAGTGGATGGTGGAGTGAAAATAACATGCTCAGAGTATCCTTAGCCTAGTAATTCAGAACTTGTTAGGTTTTTGTGTGGTTTTACTTTGGCTGGTGAGCAGACTGGAGTGGAGGTATTGGAGCCAAGGAAATGGAATATGCTTTTCAATCTCTGTTCAGACTTATTCAAATTATTCTTTTTCCTGTTTGTTGAATTGCTAAATGGCTTTGGTACATAACTTGAGGCAGAACAAGGGCAGAAGAATTGGCAACTGCATGTTTCTTTTCAAACACTTTGTTGTGGGCCTTTTCGTGCACTTCTATGGCACTTTCCAAAAGCTTGGATGGTAAGAATTAAAAAACTAGTAAAGGTGGGTATCTGTAAGTCTGTCTTCCTTCCCTTTGCCAGGTTCTGTATTTTAAGGACTTTAGGTTTAATCATGGCAACAGAAGTGTTACAAATGATAAACCTGTTTTCCCATGATGCATTTTTAAGGTAATACTGGTGTTATGGCTGAGAAATTGCCAATATTTAAAATGTCATTCCGAGTGTGCCTTGATGAAAATGAAAGCAAGTCTAATTATCAAGCCAGCATGAGAAACAAACCGATTATTCTGCTTCCTAATTAAGTTAAATTATCTGACAAATCAGACTCTAAAATATTTTCTGAGGTTGTAAACTGTCTCAAAACTGTAGGAATGCACTTCTTTAGATGCGCATTATAGGAACTGGGGAAAGCTCAGCAAAATTGCCTCAGGGATTCTGTTGCATTTCTCCTGCAGTCTTACTTAGATGGAGAATTCCAAAATTCTTTTTAACTTGCCTTTTAGCTGAGTTTTTGTAATGTTCAGTTCTGAGAGAGTATTGTGCTACCTTTCATAAATGTTTCATAAATGTGTTTTTTTTTTTTTCATTGGAAGTATTTCAAACTTTGGTTTGTATTATGTGAACCAAAGCCAAGGTAATATTCAGTGGAGGGCATTTGCTTTTCCCCAACCCCAGACAATTGGGACCAGACTTTTTCTTTTTTTAAATTATGGTGTAGTTCTGTTGTACTTTTGACTTAACTGTTGCATTCCATTTGTTTTTTTAACAGGTTCATGTTCTAATAAAACCACTTTGGTTTTAGTTGATTCTTAATTTTATGCTGTCTCTTGGATGATCCTTAATCTAGCACAGACTAGTTTCACTTCATGTTTTTCTAAAACACACTCATACTGGTGGTCTCAAAGAAAGAATTCTCCTGAAACTGGGACAAGGATACTTCAAACTGGGCACTCAAAACCACTTGTAGGTGGAAAACATGTTCACAACATTTGTTCATGCTTTGGTTGGCTAAAGAGGAAGGGATTTCTAAAATGCTGGGTACTTAAAAACTGGGAACTTCATGTTCTTC
This sequence comes from Formicarius rufipectus, assembly GCA_013399695.1. Lineage (NCBI taxonomy): Eukaryota > Metazoa > Chordata > Aves > Passeriformes > Formicariidae > Formicarius > Formicarius rufipectus. Next base: position 353,576 of record VXAU01000452.1, on the reverse strand, counting down.
TCCCCCGATATGAGCAATTAAAACAAGCGTAGGGAAGAACAATTGTACTTGTTGCAAAATATTTTTGATGGGGCCTAATTTCTTCTAAATGTTTGATTACTATCTATGGTAAGTGCTGTTGTGTTCATTGATCATCCAAAAGAGTGCATGTGCAAATTCAGAGTTAAAATTACATTAAAATTATGAACTGTAAATTCAGCTGATCAGGTTCATTGAAACACAACATAAAATAAAATGTACTGGTTGTAAGTTTTTAAAACTGAAAGCTCTTTTTGAGGATCCTCCTGCTTTGACTGTTTAAACCTTGATATAGTCTGGTTTTTTTCAAAATTTTCATTGTAAATTCTCACGCCTTTTCTTGTTTTATCGTGTGCCTCTGTGAAAAGTTTTGGTTTCAAGGTTTAGTACTTGTGATGCTTTTTAAATATTTGTCACACTGATCTCTAAAATTTTTATACTGTCCTTCATTTGGCCTAAAGTAGTAAAATGGGAGTAATAGAAAAAAAAAGTTTTGCCAGCTTAACATATTATTTAGAAGGATAGATTTTTAATATTAGTACCTCTCTTGTCAAGCATGGCAATCACTGCTGTTAAGTGTTCTCACTGGTAGACATTGTATGATATTGGAACAGCTCTTAAATATTTGGCAAATAAGGGTGGCATTGAGCAAAACTGCCCTGGAAAAGTGTTTAAAAACAAAGTGAAAAGCATATAGACTTGCATCATGAAAGAGAAGCTGAATTGTACTTAAAAATAGCATGGCTGATGCAATAGTCAGGCTAATATTGAAGCCTAAGTGTTATAACCCATAATGTTGGCTCCAGTCCTGCTAGTGGCTTCATAAATGAATAAAGTTAGTGCTTCAAGTCAGTGGAATTCAATCCAGTCAGTGGTTTTACTACAGGGGGAGTGTAGGAACTAACCTTAAAAGATTTTACTTTCAAGTCTGTTTGCCCCCTTGGAAAATTTTGTTTAATATTTGAGAAACAAAAAGTTTCATGAGTACTGGAGTTTAAAAAAAAAAAAGTGTGTGTGTAGGACTTGCAGAGATTTCTATCAAAAGACACTGACAGTGGCACTGCAGTTCCCCTTTTCTTACAGTCATGCTGCTCGTCCCTTTGAACCTAGTAATTTAATTTCTTCTTGTATCTCTTTCTTTTGTGTTCTCAAATGAAATTTCCCTTTTGCTTTGTGTATTTTGGCTTACTGAATGCCGGGGTGGGGGTGGGGGTGGGGTGGGGAACAAACAAAAACAAAACCCCAAACAAAAACAACAACAAAAAAACCCCACATGCCTAATCGGGCTACTGTTCTCTCCACTTGAGATGTGCTACCTGGATAGCAGGTGGTGTCCATCGGGATGCTGGGGATCCCTCTTGCTGTCCCTTACCTTGTATTCGTGGAGGCAGAAGTAGGGCCATGGTTATCTACTCTGGTCCATTCTGTTCTTGAAGGTGTCAGTCTGGATTTAAATGGATAGGGGCTTCAAAAGTTGTTTGGTAGGGAACATGCAGCAGAAATACGTGGTTTATTGTGTTGTTTTGATTTTTGTTTTGAAGACCCAGTCAAAACGGAGATTAAACTATGTGTAACAGGCTACGTGTAATTGTTGACTGTGAGAGGTTTATCACTGCAAACCATTTAAGTTTATTGAGTTCCAAACTGTGTATGTTAACTAAATAGATTTCTGTAAACTTAGTCACCTTCTGTACAAAATTAATAATTCTAATCATAGAGACAAGTTAATTGCTATGATAGCCATAAGCCCTGTTTTCCTTTAACTTGTAGGTTTTTGTGAAAAGATGGAGTAATAATATGATTCATTGATGGAAAAGCAGATTTTTAACATAGGTTGAAGATCCCATGTTCTGAAATCTGTATTCCATTCATCTTGGCAGGGGGGAGCTTAATGCTGTATTGAAGCATGACATTGTGTGCTCACCCAAATACTTCCTATAGTTTCTCTTCAACAAAGGTGTGCAGTTGCCTATGCAAGTACCATTTGAATGTGTATTTTTGGGTACCATATCTGATTTTTCTGGCATGCAGGTTGCTTTTATATATATATATATGCATGCTTTATTTTATAAAATAGAATGACAGAACTTGACTGGTAAATGGAAATTCTCTGATGACTAGGAATAAGGACATTCAAAGATTGCCCATCTATGAGTAGCAGACTGTTACAGTAAGTCACATCTTAATGGCAGTTGTGTTCCTGTTGGACTAAAGTTCGCAGTAAAAATAGTTAAGACATAAAGGAGTGGAAAACTACTGATGTTCATGTGTAAAATTGTGTATGAAGTAATATAATGCTTGTCCATCAAAAAAAGGAGGAGCAAAAAGGCAGCTAGGCAGTATTAAACTCTGATCTAATTTGCAAAATGCTTATAGGAACTTCAGTTAGGAAGATACTAAACTATGAATTAAGAATCATTTTAAACTTGAGGAAATAGCTGTTTGGAAGAGTAAGTAGATTTAAAAAATACAGATTCGGTTGCATTCTGTGGAATGTAATGCTTAACTGCAGCCTCTAGAGAATAGGTTTTGAACGCGTGCCAACAATTAAGGATTTTTACTTTATTAGGTATCTTTGCAGTTTTCTTTATGTTGGCTCTGTCTACCTTTGTCATGTGCACTATGGTTGTTTTTTTTGTACATTTTGGTAAACTATGAGATGGAGTTTGACTTAATTTAAAAGTACGTAGAAGCAGTGGCATGGAATGCTTGTGGGGTTTTTTTAACTTTGTTTTTGTGGCTAAAAAACTATTTATAAAATACAATAATTTTCATATACAGCTAAAACCTGGTAACTTTAAATACAGAACTCTTTTCAGTCCTGCTGTAAACTTATTTTAGACTCTTGCTTTAAAAAGAAAATGGAAGGAAAGGAGATATCTTGGGCTTTAATAGGAGAATTGATCTTAGGAATTTACAGGCAAGAAGGTTTTATTAAATAATAACTTGTTTGAGGAAACACTGACCTTTACATTTATTTGGTACAGAAATCAGATCAGGCAACTAATTTCATGGTTTAAGTGTCATGTCAGGAATATCTGCTGTATGTTGTCTTCAGAATAAACTATGCGTGTTGTAGATATCAATCATACACAGAAATGCTCAGTAATGATCCACATGGTGGTGTTTTCCTTTTCAAGAGGACTCATAAGTCTTTTCCAACCGTCACAATTCTATGATAGTGTCTTGTGTGTTTGCCTGAATGTGTGAGAGGCTCTTCTTTATCTGCCCTGGATTGTGGTTATTTTTGTCAATGAAATCTTGACTCAGATGAAGGAAAGAGGGTCCTGTGAGATTCAGTGCATGGTTAAACTCTCTGCAACTGAGATCAGTCAGTGGGGTAAGTTTCTGTTTTGGTACGGCTGTTTGATGTCTGTCTTTTTCTCTGTGCTGAATAATTTTGTGAAAACAGTAAGCCTAGGCTAGAAGTAGATCTTTTTGTGTTTTTGTATGTATTCTTTTATGTGTGACTTGATACTGGTTTTTTTTTGTTCTTGCACACAACCTAAACCAAATGCTAATATTTCAACAGATACAGAATGACAGTCAAACACTGCACACTGGTATGCCTGTGAAGAGGCACTGCCAAAGTTAATTGTGTCTAGTGCAAAAGCTGGGAGTTCTGGCTGATCAAAGCAGGTAGGTGTGAAGGTGCTTGCATGGAGAGAAGATAAAGGGACAACTCAATGCAAACAGTTTTACTTAAGCAGAGCACAATAATACATGTCAAATGGCCTTTATGTCAGCTGATATTTTTATAACACAACTTGCAATGGTCGTATTCCAAATGGAATTATTGGAAAGAATGACACAATTTTTATTTGATACTGAAATATGGGTGAATTGGAGGCACTAGTCCAATAAAGAAAGTTAAGTCAGCACATCTTCAGAAAACATTCGATTAGCTCATTAAAGACAGCATATTTTGTATGGTGGTAGCAGTACAACATCAGAATGCTTTGTTCGTGTACTGTTAACACATACTAGGTAAAAATAAAAAATGCAATTCTGATCTAAAACATCACTGACTGCACATGAGACTTTTCGAACTTGTGTCTTGAACCTAAGAGGCTATGTATTGCAGAGATATCGTGGTGTGCTTGCGCATCATTTGCAAGTCTCCTAACTCAAGTTTGTCTCCACTGTCAACAGCTCACGTTAGACAAAAATAAGCCTCAGTTGCATCACAAACTTCTTAATGCTGAAGAAATAACACAGCTTACAATGGCATTTGACATCACTCTGTCTTAGCAGTAACAGTTACTAGAAAATTCATTCCAGTTTTGGCTGTGGAGTTCTTACTGCTACTGAAAATGAGGGAGGAAAGGATCAATCCTGTTGGTCAGAGTGCATGCTAAATTTGTAAACTCTGAGTCAGGAAGCCCTTTGTAGAGGTTATGATATGGTATGGAAAGTAATCTAGGAAGTGCTCAAATCCCAAAATAAAGCTTTGTGAAACCGGTGACTTTAAAAAAAGCAGGTAATTTTTTTTTATCAGTTCATCCATATTGCACTTTACTAACATTAATGTATCAAATACATGTATTGGAGTAAGTGCTGCATGAAAGGGGCATTTCTGCTGTATTTGAGTTCTCCAGAAAGCCTAGACACCAGAGGAAAGTTATGAAAGAGATGATCAAGGGTCAAAACTTACAGAGAAAAGCCTTGTGAGCTATTCTCATCTGAAAATTCTGAGACTGGACCTCACCCTACCTCCCTCCAACAAACCCCCTCACCCCCCCCAAAAAAAATAAGGCATTCAGTGTGGTGTTGCTTTTGAACAATACTGGAATCACTCTTCTTAATGTTCCTTATATATGGTATTTCAGCTTCCAGGTTCTACAGGTAGCCAACCTGAAACACACTGAGCAGAGATGTGTAGGAATTATGCAAAGATTTAGAGCTCAGTAAGAAAAGTGGTGCTTTAAAAAAAATTGTCTAAGAAATTTTTATAACCTAATTACATGTAAACAGAAACAAATTAAGCAAGGCATGTATTAAGAACTACAAAGTACAAAGGCACTGTTAATATTAAGAAACTGCAGGTTTTATGTAATTTTGTCTAGCAAGTTTGATGTATGTAAACACTGGAACCTTTACTGCTACAGTTAGCTTTCTTGAGCAGAAAGAAATGAACAAATAGGCATCAGATGATGTCTTTAAAAAAACTGTTGGTGGTTGGTTTTTGTTTTTTTTTTTTAAAAACTATTGGCTCATGCACTCTGCCCAGAAGCATAGAATTTCCTAAGACTGAAAGAAGGTCTGTTTTTGACAGAAATGTATGTTAGTGCCAGTGGAGTCTGTTAATCTGATTTAAAATGCGGCGTAGTTAGGCCAAAAAAGGTTTGCTCTCAACTGTACTTGGCACAAAAGCTGACAAGAAATAAAAAGCATGTTAATGAAGATATTTAAGAATACTCTTGCAATGTAAACAGCTTTTAAAAGGACAAAATTATTATAAGATTGTTTAGCAAATACCCATTTCTTTAGTTGTATAAAGTTGATTCATCTATTAATTGGAATTATTTTTAGAAGGTAGTATTTTCTATAACCAACTAATCATTCAATTTTATACCTCTAGTGTTTTTATGCTGTTGTATATGTGCCAGGAAATACTGGGGGTGTTTCTCAAATCTGTGTTGCTGTGATACCTATGTATAATTTCAGAATTCTGTGTCATGCTGAGTTCCAAAAAGCTGTAGTTTTTTGCTACTCCTAAACTGGCAGTAGGAAGGGTCTTTGGGAGGCTGGTACCTATGCCAGTCTTGAGTAGGTATTGTCTGATGCCTTGTCTAGTAATCTAGACAATGCTGCAACCCTCTGGCTGTTTATAGGCCTTTATAAAGAAGTCAAGCATGAAGCATTTCTGGAGAGAAGCCAGATGCTTTGAAACATTCTGAAATTTAGAAAGTCAAGACTCTTACCATTTTGTTTGTTAGCATATTTAGGTTTTAATGAAAGGTTGCATGACAGTCTTTCAAAATCAATACTTTGACCCATGGTTTTGCAGTCTTGTCTCCATCTTGGGACTGGATACCATTAATCCAATATTGTTACTACAATGTTCAATGACTTCTATCCCTCCCTTTAGTCAAGTCTCATCCTCCCTTTCCCCCTGCCCAGAAGAATCAAACCCATGAAGTTTTAGAAAACTAGCATGTTTTTTATAGTGTTGAAAGCTTACAATTTAAACAGCCTTATATCATTCCTGTTGTTACTTTAATACATATGCCATGTTGGTGCTAGTTTCCAGGAAAAATGTTTTTACTAAAATTTGCTGTTCTTCTAATATTTATTTTGAATAACAGTTCAACTGGATGCTGGTGCATAGATCCTGCGGTGGGTTTGCAGCCTGCACATATTTCTAGAGGTATGATTAATGGCAGCAGGACAACAGCTACTTAACCCAGACCGAGTTTCATCTTGGGAATTGCAAATACTCCATATGGCTAGTTGCACCTTAAATCCAAAATAATTGCATGGTGCTTTAAAATTTCAGTTAGGGGGTTGAGAAGTATTTGATCTGAATGATCAGATATGAATTAGGTATGGCAATTTGTGTTTTCTTTCCATGTTATTTCACTTGGATCCTGCGGTTGTTGGAGCTGAAGTATTAGAAATAAAAAAGTATTGTTGCTTATATTCTGTACCATTTACCAGATGCAGAGATTCAATTTTTTGCTTATTTGTAGATTGTATTTTGTAGAACTCACAATTGTTTAAACTTTTCCTTTCTTGACTATTGAGCTTCTGCTCACTGATGCAGAAAAATGTAGATCACTCTTCACAGAGTCGTGAATTGGAAGTGAAACATGCTCTATAGAGAAGGGAGGTGGGAGAAAGCACTAAAGGGAGTTTTCCTCCCAAGGGTATTTGTCCAAAGTCAGGTCACTATGGAAAGACATTGCAGAGATTCCTTTCTTTCCCCAAAGATGATGAGAATACTGATTACAGGATTCCTTACTGACTTGCACATTTTCACAAACAGAACTACCAGTGCCTTTCCTGACTCCATCTGTCTCTGAAAATCATCAGCATGTTGCTCTTATGTCATCATCATCATATTGTTCTTGTGTTACCACAGCCATAATTTCTTCATGCTCCAGCTAGAAGGATGCCATCAGAGCCTGCCCTTGACATAAATCAGCAAACTCTACAATGCAGTGACTGAGAAGAGCTGTTGGATATTCAGCTGCTTAAGTTAGTTTAACATCCCATCTCAGTAGCATGAATTGCTTCTGGTGATTGATGTGAGGCAACAAAAAACTTTCCTCCAGATTCCCATAAGAGGGATTCAGGTACTTTGTATGCTCTTTTCTAGACCTCTTGTTCTTTTGCATCTTCAGAAGAGCAAAGGAGTATTTCTCATCTCAAAACGCTGGAGGATTTAGTTGTTTCAGCCTGAAATGCATACCTGTATGTAGGAATCAACCAGGCTAGTGGTTTTGATAGCTGTAACGCAGAAGTTACCAGCCTCATTTATTCTTTACAGTTCAAGTCAGTTCTGTTCAAGGGAAGAATTATATACAAAAGGATAAAAATTAAATACCTCTCCCTTTCTTGGAAAAGGAGTGATACTGTGACCTTTGTGTAAGAAGAGGAATTTAAAATCAAGTAATTCCTAACGGCATGTTTCAGATTGATCTTTTAGAAACTGTTCAGCTGTTTCTGTAAGGAAAACACCAATGGACAAAGTCCTCATAATGCGTTTTTTTTTTTCCTCTTGAACTTCACATTAGATCATTCTCTCTTATGCTCATGAAGAAACATGTAAGTAAGACCAGTAAGACCAAGTACTTCTCTCTTCTATGCTCCTGAAACTGCAATAGGTGATCTTATGCAGTTTAGTATGTTGGAGGTGATCTGAGCCCTTTTTTCAGTGAATAAGATCCTTCACTGTGAAGGAAGTTTTGTTACAGAGCCCCTAGGCAGATTTCTGTGGAAAGGAAACATGATGCTTCATCTGAACTGATTTGCTCCAATACCTTTTGTTACTTTGAACTGGAAAGGTATATTGACTTCAGAAGTTAGTAGTGTTTGTAAGCTTCAGTGTCTCACCTGAAATTGAGCCTGTAGTGCTGTGTGTGGCACTGTAGTTACGAATTACAAGTAACTAGTATTAGCAGCTTGCAATACCTTGATTCTAAGGGACTCTTCATTACATTGTGAATACAAGAACATTGTATTCACAATGTGCTTTTACTCTTGTCCTTTTATGATGTCTTTCTTAGCCAGCAAGTACAGAGAAGTCGAAATGTGCATTGAACATGCTCTATTTATTGTATTTCATCTTCTTTCATTTTTATCTTGTGTCCTCTCCTTTCTTGGAAGAGGGGAGTAGAAACATCAACCTGGAGGCATCTCTTGGCCAAGTAATTTATGTCTGTCTTCATCAGTTACTCTTTCCAGGCAGTAAGATCTCCTTTCACAAGAATATGCATATGGGATGAAAAGACTGAGCCTGACTCACATCTTTGAGTTGATCTGAAATAATCAAAAAGGGAAATACTTTGTCAAATTGAAAGGTTTAGGAACACGTTGTGGTCTCATGTTGTTGGAAAGTCATGAAGCTCCACTAAAAGACAATCCTATTACTTTTGTGAACATTCTATTTAGACTTCCTGCGTTAGATTGAGATACCATCACCTTATTCAGTGTCTTCAGAGGAACCAAGAAAGAGAGTATCCTTCTATATGCACAAACACTTTCGCTGGAAGCAGTGTACTGATTTTTCTGTTTTAATTACTCTAGGATATCAGGGTTTGTCCTTGATGGCTTTATCTGTCACTTTAAAAGGAAAGAAAAAAAAGTCCGGTATGCTACTCCAACTGCACAAATTGCTGTGGTTTTAATGACAGAACCTAGCTTTTCTTTCCCCATCTTCTTATATTGTTAAATTGAGCATGATGAAAGAAAGCTACTTTGAGCAGGGGAAAGCTTGTAATTGATGAACACATGAGGTACCTAACCATATGAAGCTGTTTTGTTTAGGTGTGTGCTCCAAAGGAGAGGATGAAGAAACGCTACCAATTATCTCAAAATTAGTTAAGTGAAATTGCATCAAACATAATGAGTAATGTACCTTCTTGGTTAACTGTTGGATCATACTCTACCTGCTGTCTTAAGAGCAAAGAAGAGCACTGCAGGGGAAGTGATGGTGTCTCACCTGAGGTGCGCAGCTCAGTGGCTGCTCTACATGCAAATGCCGTACTCTGTGCTGTTGTGCAGAAGTTACTGTAATGGATAACAACCAGTAAATGCGTACAAGAGCAGGTGTGCATATGTGCACTGTTTTAAGTCCAGTGACTTCTGGTTCTGTTTTGTTGTCTATTGGCTCCATGTTACTGATCAAATTTCACTGGAGTCTTAGCAGCTTTCAGGATTTGTGAAGAAAATTTCAGCTCTCTTATGCATTATATTTTTGTTGTTCAGGTAATTACAATTAACTCCTAAGACATCTAGGTCTTTAGGGTAAAAGAGGAATATTTTAGAAATCCAGAAACCTGATTCAGGAACTTGGACAGGTTCTTAGCTTCCACAGCAATCACGATGTGCCTGGTTTAAACCAGAGTTTGTCATAACAGCATTAAACCTCTGTCAATGTTTGATCGATCTCATTTTGCAAATAAAGTAGAAGACTTGAGCTTGGAGTAGGGCCTTTACAGAGGAGTTGGGAGTGGTGTTAGGAAGTCATGGGTGAGAGAAACAGTCAGGTAAGTATGATGACTTTCTTGAAGAGATTATGGGGAGATATTCACTGCATTGCAATAGATGCCATTTTTAATTCACTTGAGAGCAAGTAAACAGAGGAGAGATTTGTATTTTTTTTCCAAGAAATGAGCACTTAAATTTTTTCACCCCCACCTACATCTACTTTTAACAAACCGAGAGAACTTTCTGGACAAAACATCTTATGAATGATCTCATCTATTGGCAGATGTCTTAAAAGTCTTGAAAGTTCACAGCTCAACACTATGGGTTTGGGGTTTTTTTGGCATCAGAGCATGAGAACACTGCATGTCTAGTACCCATCTCTTGTCATCCTCCCCTATTGCAGTGACTATGTGTATGTCTCTGTGTGGCAGAAAATGAGGAAATGCAGGTCATTATTCAAGAAGTTACCAACTAGCACTTTTCCTTCCCCTCCAGTCTTTCTGCCTCCCTATCCTGGAAGTATGGAGTCCCTGCCTCAGCCTACGGCTTCATTCTTTTTCCAGCTGCCCACAAAAGTAAAGAACCAATGTGAGAGTTTGAAGAAAGAATCCGCTCAGAGGACTGAGTCTCAAGCAAAAGCTCCAGGTTGCAGACTCAGAAAGAAACTTCCTTTGGGGAAGGATCTGCTTCCAGGATTTGCTCGTCTCTTTTTCCTTGGGCAAACAGAGTTCTTGAAGCAAACAACAGGGTTGCAGGTAGGTAGGGCCCCTTTGAACTGCCATCCACTCAGGTGTGAAGGATGGACTTTATGCTGTTTCTCTATGCTTTTTTTTTTTTATTTTTTTGTTGATGTTGCCTTCCACTTCTGTAGGCTGAGAGAGGGAAAGAGTGTGAGCAGTTTAAAGAAAAAGTGTGGGGGAGAGAGAGAGGAGAAAAAAATGTTCTGAGCATTCAGAAAGAATGTTCTTTATGCCTCTGTGTAAGGTTCCTGTCCGTGGGTCATATTTGTACTTCAGTTCTATGAAGCACTAATGATGTTCTTGGTGTGACCCCTCTCTAAACAGGAAACTACATCAAGTAGAAACTGGTGGCTGGGGCCAAGATAAGGCCAGTGATTGCGAATGGCCCACAGCCACGCAATTTTCATCTCCTCCCTGTCTCTTTACACTAGCGCTAGTTTTGAATGTGCCATAAGGTGGAAGCTGCCCGGTCGGTTTGAAATCCGACTGAATTCTCAGCACTGAAAAAGTTCTCCAGTTCTAAATATATAAATACATTCTTCCTTTAGAGGAGCTTGTGGCTGCTGGGTTTGTAAAGTCCATGTGAAGGAAATAGACTGGAATACTCTGATTAACGGGATGTGCTGCTAACCTACGTGATCAGCAATCCCTCATGCCCAGTGAAAGGGAAATCAGCTCAGGTAAATTCTGCCTTTCTCACTTCATGCTGTGCAGAGTGATAGACTCTTCCTTGCAAACATCAGTAGCCCACAGTCAGACCTTTCTTTTTCCAGCTATGTCGTTGCTGACATGGGAAGTTTATTCTAAATTCCCTTTTGATTTTTAGCAAAAGGAATCACTTGAAAACTGGCAATGAAATTCTAAGGAAATTTTACCAGTTCCTCTTTCGTGCTGAGTTGAAGTCATTTGGAACTATGTTACGTGCATTGTTACTTTGGTGCATCTTGTGACTCTTCTCTCCCTCTTCATTCCCTCCAAATTGCTTCAGGATACCTTCTAACCTTTATACTGCATCACAAGCCTTCAGCTGAAGATCTTGACAGCCATTTATGTTGCTGGAAGATGACTGGGTTTGGATCTTGGCCTTCCTTAAGCAGGATCTCCTCACAAAAATGGGATTGGGAATGAAATGACTCCTTTTTCCATCACACAAAACCACCCTAGAAATGGAGACCTAGGCAGAAAATTACTTATAATGCATTGTTCTTTAGGAAATGTGTTTGGCCTCACACAGTCTTTTTGTTACAATGTCATATAGATGTCTCTTATAAAACCTAAACCTGGCATCTTCCTATCTGAAGATAAGTCAATAAATCCAAGATTAAGAGTTTACAGGTCTAATAATGTTGTTGGATCTTGCTGTCCCTTGCATAGGAGATGCCACGTGAATTGGTGAAAGAGGGTTCTGCTGTGGTTCAGACTGTTATATTTGTAAAGCCTTTTCTACTCACATTAAAATGATTAGAGATAATATTAATAAAGCTTCATGTGAAAATGGTGTTTAACTAGGCTTCTACCTCTCCAGGTTTACTTAAAAATGTATTTGAGCCAAAATGTCACAATGGGCAATATGGGAAGTACTGCATCTTTTGAGGTTTCCTGTGGTTTTGTGTTGCAAAAAGGTATGTTGGAAGTGCTGAGAACTATGCTGAAAGAGTGAAAAGTTATTTGTTAGAAAGCAGAAAGCTTTTAATTGTTTTCTCCAAGGTATCTCTGCAGCCAAACTTAATTAAATGTCTTGGGAGATCTCAAAAACCTTATGTTCGGCAGTAGTGAGCAATTCACACGCATGCCCATGTACTTTTGTTGCTCTCACTAGAGGCAATTCGTTTTGGAGAATGGGATTGACTTTTAATGTTCAGATTAGGAAAGGGGAAAGTTTTTTGGTTTGGAGCTGAGTGTGAGAATGGGTGGCAGAAGGGTGAACCAGACCGTCTAGTAGTAGGTATAGAGTACTTCTCTATTTTTCTGTTTTCTGCTTCTGGCAGTTAGAGTAAACTAGTCAGACGCTTGATTTAATTCTTAAATCAGTTACCACAAAACATTGTTTTCCAACTAATGCCTAGATCTTCTGTGATATTCACCAACTTATTTAAATTCTTGAATAGTCTTAATATAGCCCTGAGGCTACTGCTTCATGGCAGTTGTGACTTCTTACTATGCTGGAATGCATTGCAGTCCTAGTACATTCTAAAAATAATTGTTCAGATGGTGCTGTTTAAGTACATACTTATGTAGTGAGCCATTTTCACTGGACTTTCTGAAATTTGGCTTTCTGTTGGATGGCTTTTTAATATCTCTTTTTGTTGTGAATATCAAACTTCTGTCTTGCTGCTTCTGTGGTTATTAAGTGCTGGATTTATAACCTAGTATTTTTAGAAAACTGATAGTCTGATGCATGTGTTAAACTATGCAACCACAGTAACATTTGTGAACTTTGACGTTTAAAAAGAAATCAGTTTAACTCTAATGTATCAAATTCAATTCTATTTTCTTAAAATATATGGAAATATGTATGTGTTGAAATTAAAATTGATTAGTTGTTACAGGTATAGACATGAATTGTATGCTGAACAGGAGTAATCTAGAAGTTAAAAGCTGAACATCAGTGAGTCTCAGAAATGAATATTAACATCTGTGGCTAAAGATCTGTGCCAGCCGTGCTTTTAGTTGAAAGTACCTGTTTTTCTAACTTCTAGTCCCTTTAAGGTCTGATATATTTTGTGTTAAGAGGTATACTTGCCTCAGACACAGTTTTTGGTCATTCTGTTCTGTACTGGAAAGTAAATTGATGACCATCGAATACTTACAAATCCTCAGTACTTACGGTAAAGTAAAACAGGGGCACTGAGAACTGTTTCTTATGTACCTGTCTCAGTTGCTAAAATGTCTTTACTCCTTCCCATCACAATTAGGAGAAAAAACCACCAAAGCCACCAAAACAAAGGCAAAAACCAAACGAGAAAGCCTGTTGCTATTCTACAGTTAGTATTTTGATAGTATTTTGATATTTCTTGTCTGTCACCATTGTGCTAGGATGTTATTGTCGTGCTCAGAGTTTTACAGCTGAAGTCTGGGGTTCTTGATATATCTTTAGAGCATTACTCCTGCGTTTGTGTTATTAAATAATAAAGATATCTAAAACAATTTTCTTCTTGTTTATATTGTACTTAGCATAATTGTATGAGTATTGAGTGACTCTTGATAGAATGCCAGGAGACATGGAAAAACACTGTACCATTTTAGATGTTTTTAATCCCCAGTACTAACAGAATGTCACAAAATAGGCTTATAGTGTTCCTATTTTTCCTCTTTCCATTCTATTTAAGATTTCCTTGAACATTTGAGCTACTTACTCACTTCATGTAATCCTTAGTATCTTCTTGACCAGATGCCAGCTCCTCCTCATAGCCAGCCAATAAAATCCTGGCTTTTGGCAGCTTTTTTTTTTTTTAGTATCTCAGAAGAGCAATCTAGTTTAACCTCAGAATTTTGCTTTCTTCTTTTCACCGTCTGTCCACTTTCTCTGGTTTACGTTCTTTCTCTGTTACAGGATGCTTTGAGGGTGAGGAAGTACTCTGTAAAGATCAGGAAAATTGGGAGGGAATCTTACTGATGTTGCTAACTTCAGCCAGACCTAAACTTGTCATTTGTGTGAGAGATGCTTTGTAAATTTAGTTTCAGGACTGATTTATCAAAATGTGTTCCTTCTGTAAATCAGAAAATTATGTTGATTTTAGAAACAAGAAAATGAGACTAAGGAGTATAGGCTCTGGGGTGTTTGTGTCCCCTTGCTTTACAGTGAGAGAGATGGGTAACAAAACATCAACAGTTCTCTGTGAATTTCTGAAAGCCAGACTGGTTCCATTAGCAGTGGTCTTGTAATGGATTTTTCTAAGTTGTATTTTACTCTTTCAGTCCTGTTTGCAGGACACTGGGATTTGAGCAGGTAGAGATGACAAAAATTTTTTTTCAGATCTTTTTTTAATTGAGGAAAGTAGTTTCATACTTTGGTTTTCCAGACCTGAGAGAATCCCTGATCCTTGAAAGAATGAATGTGATTTAAGGGTAAATTTAGAAAAAGTGTTTTTAACCGAAAGCTGGAAAAAAGCATTTTCTGAAAGCAGTGGTACCAAATGGTTGAACCCTTCCGGTCTTGTTTGTTGCATGGACTTTGTCAAGAATTGGCGGCTGCACGGCTCCTAGGACAGGTCCCTAAGTTGATGTCAGCAACATGAGGTGAGTTGGGGTGGGTTGTTGCAGAAATTGTTGGATTTTGCTGCTTCAGTTGGGTTGTCTAAATGGCATGCAAGGCGTGATGAACGAACTATTCAAAAAGTAATTTTAAAGACCATAATAAGTTTGTGATTCTTTTGCTGATGACAGTGACACTACCGGATCCCTTGCTAATTTTTAAAAGAATATAAATGTACTGTTCTCCTGCACTGTCCTGTGTTGTGTTGCTTCGTTTCCTTGATCTGCACACACAGGAGTGGCTTTCCTTTAGTCTCTCCCTAGTAGAAGCTGATGTTTCTTGCTTTTATCATGTACTGATGAAATCGAGGTCAGGAAAACGTGTGGATTTTAGGCTGCAGTTATAGAATAGTAAGTGAAAAATCACACCTTGCCGAAATGGGTATCACTTTTACAGGGGCAAAATAATACATGTTTTTTATCCTGATGGAGGGTTGTAGCACATTGCACTAACAGAGGGGCATATGGCTTGGAATACTTTTTTTTCCTTGGTAGCTGCTTCCACAATTTCAACCTTACCAGTATCTGACCTCATCTTACCAAATTCAGATGAGGATATCACCTGTAATTCTGAAGTAAATAGCTTTTGAATAAATAACAGAACTCTCATGGTTGTACTTGGATTTGATGTGATTGTAATGGATTTTTGAAGATAGAAATGTGACTTAGACAGATTTCCCAAAAATTTAGCTTTGTCCTGACTTGAACTGAGGTTTATTCACCAGATGGAATTACTTTAGAGTCCATATTAAAGCATCTTGATCTGTTTGAGTGTTTTGAAGGCATTTTCACATACCTGCCACTGGCATGGGTTTAGAACTTTTCAGAATAGTAAAATTTGGTATATATTTTTTAAATGTTTTCCTGGTCTCTGGTAGTACTTTTTATTAGATGAGAAAGCATGAAAAATTAATTTGCAAAATCTTTTGAGTGTGTGTATAAGCAATGGAGAGATCAAATCAGACTGAAGTATGTAAGAGTAAATGAAGAACAGCTGACATCAGCACAGTTCCTGTGTACACATGGAAGGTTCCTGAGTGACTTCAGGATTACAGTGAAACTGAAGCTCAGTCAGATAGTGGAACAGCACAGGAACTAGTCTAACAAGCAGCTATCTAATGTAGGAATTCTCCTTTAACAGGCAGTAGACTTGACAGAAAAATCACTTAAAGCAGCTAAGCCTTTCCAGCCTTTCCCACCCGCCCCATAAGCAATGATGGTCGTAAAGTCTGGACTCACAGATTTATAGCTTGTGTGGTTAAGTTCTCTGGTGTACAATAAAGTGTAAGTACTGATTTGGAGCTTTATTATGCCTTGGGTGCTGGTTGTGTTCGTCACTAATGGTGTCTGAAACTTGAGTTAATGCCACAGCTTTTTTTTAAGGGAAAAGTAGGGACAAGTTAGAAGGGCTCCTGGACTTGTCCATTTATTTGTATGTAACTTTTTAAGAGCTTGTATATCTTTGGCAGCTTGAACACTGTTGTAACTGGTTGAAATTAGAACCAGCTTAAAGAAATGGATAGAAACATAAGAGTAGTGACATTGAAAGAAAGAACTTTACATTAGTTTCTTTCCTCATAAATTAAGAGTAGTTACGAGAATGTGCTGCAATAAACATTTTAGCTTTTCATGTGCTAATCACTGCTGTTTTACCTTTACAGTATCCTAGAATAAAATTAATGTTTTTCATAAATTACTTAACTGATCTCTGACCTTTGTAAAGCAATATTTACGAAACACATGAAGCAATTCTTTGAACTTTTTTTATTTTTTAGGAACAATAGTGATTTTTTTTTTGTTATATATTATGCTGAGGGTGTTTCTGTATTGTTATTTTTGTTCCCTTTATACTTAGGTGGTATCTTCTAAGAATCTGTTCTCTTGTATTAGTGCTAAATTTTATCAAATTTTTTTAGTTATTCTTCCCTATACTTGCATCTGATTTGGAGACTTTTCCCATCTGTCCCTGTTGAATGAGTACACTAGTCAGGGCTCTCTGATCCTTCCTGTTTATCTTGCTCAAAACTGTTTGGGGGTTTTTTTGGGTTTTTTTGTTGGTACATTTGTTTAAAGAATGAATGTGTAAGAAAAATCAAGGAAACTTCTGTCCCCATGTCAGTCCTCACATTGTTCTTCAAAAATACTTGTGACTTGGAAGACTTGATTGTTATCTCCATAGCTAGCAGTGAAACCAGTGCTTCTGGTGGCAGTATGGCACCAGGGTACATAGGGGTACATCAGGGTACATCAGCTACAGGGTATTTTCCTTGTCTATCAAGGTAACCTTAACACCTAAATTCCTGCGTGTAGTTGAACTCAAGTTATTGTTTCAGGTTAATTTTGTGCCTACTTCAAAGACTTTTTAAAGACTAATCTTGGTGACAATGTAATGATACAAAAGGGTGTTTGTACTTATTTCCCATTCCTTTGCAAGTTAAACATTTTTCTGTGGGCTTAAGTGCTATGTATGAATGGATGAGATAAATCCGAGATCTTCATTTGCTGTTACACCTAAGCAAGTGTGTGGTTTTTGTATTACCACATTTTGTCACCCTAAACTACCATATGGTCTGTGTGCCTCTTCAAGCGCCTACTCTTTCAAAATCTGGCTTGCTTTGTGAGTTTGTACTTTCTAAAGAATCTCTCCTTTCTGCCTTTATGTAAATACTAAAGTATATGCAGGATGTTATGACTTGACTAGGTGTTTGTATTTGCCTCTTTGTACAGAAAACAGCCTTATAGATTGGAGATATTTCAAAAGCACATTGTGTAAGCTCTTGGTTCAGTGAATAGTCCCATCGTACACGGACATGTGATGTTCAGTTATTCTCAGATCATTCTTTCTTGGAACTGTGTTTTTATGTTGACTTCACTGGAGTAAATTGTGTAGTAACTGACTTTCTGCAAGGCAGATATTCTTATTGCCTGAAGGAACTTTTTTTTTCTGCACCAGCTAAAAGACAATGCAGTAAAACTGCAAGAGTCCCATACATGTTACCCATTCTTCATTGTTGTGTTTGCTTATTAATTTCTGGTACAATGAAGAAATTTGAGTTAGTTAGCAAACTCACCATTTGGAGAATGCTTGCAGATTACATAAACAAGGCAAATTCATTGCATTCAGTATGATCCGTAGCCTAATTTATAAAGTACATGAATCTCAATACTTAATAAAGCCTTGACCTGTATCAAAATATAGAAATGTGCCTTTTAACCTAAAATTACAGCAACAGTATTATGCTATGAATGCTCTTTCTACCTCCCCCCTCACATCTAAGCATCAGCTTAGTCTGTGTAATATTCAGGATGTAATTATTTTCTCCTTTTCTCTCTATGCCAAGGAGACTTTGCTTATTGAGACCCACAGATGGTGTCTCAATACAAACATAATTAATTTGGTTTATAAGTCAAGGGGTTTTATCTACACCCCAAATGAACTTGAATTTCTTCATTTTCACCTGAAGTTGAAAATTGTTCCCTCAAAATTTGACTTCAGGATAGGCTGTCACGTAAGGATTTTATTATGACAAGTCCCACTAAGGTAGAATTTTGGGACTAAAGTACAGTATAACACGTAACACAACATTTTAACATGGCACAAAAATAATTCTCTTCAGAGACTGAAGATTGTACGCTGTTGTGATTGTTCTTCTCCACAGCTTGAGGTGTTTTAAAAAGGATTAATTTGTACTTGTGAATGGTGTGAAGCTTAGTTAGTGAAGACCACCTAATTTTAATAAGCCTTCTGCCCTTGTTGCTTAGTTCCTGTCTTATTTAGTGCACTGACCTTATTGTTTTACTGGATTTGTAGTAATGTCTTCCTTCTCTAAAGGCAGTAGGAAGATTTTTGTGTGTGTGTGTGAAATATTTAATTGTTTAGACACCGATTTTTTTTTTTCACTATGCTATTAGTGACAGCTTCAGCTGTGAGTTTGTGTTAGCCTTTTGCTGAATGAAACTTGTCTGACACGTAAGGGAACCAGATAAAAAATTTTAATGTTTTACGTAAAATGTTATGCTTTTGTATATAGAAGTGGTAAATTAAATACATATGTCATAACTGCTTCACAGTACTAAACACTTACACTGACCTTTAAAAGGCAAGCTGAAATGAAAAACTCAAACTAAGTCAACTAACCTGACTGCCTGCAGAAAACAGACTAAGATAATGAGTTCTGCATTGATTCCAGGGGAAACTATTCCAATGCTAATAAGGAGATTGGGTTAAGGATGCAGATGACTGCTTTTAAAGTGAGGTGATTCAGTGAGAGAGGATATTGGGTTTTTTTCAGCTTTAAAACCATTGCTTTTGGTAGCTTTGTAAGTACTCAGGAAGTTAAAAGCATGGATTTGTGTCAACTCCAAACTCATGCAGCCTGTAAGAGTACACTGAAGTATGGGGTCTAATTTTCTGTGCAAATGAGATTATATGTCTGTATATAAACAGATACATGTCTAATATTTTTGCAGATAGAGCACGTTGGAGTATAATTTCTGTAAACAGCTTTGGGAATTCAGAACTTGTTTCTTCATTTTGACTTTAAAACCCATCAAACCCAGCATCTAATCATTAAGTAGATAAGGGCTATAAAATAACTTCCCCCCTAGCCTTTCAAAACAATATTATTATACTACATAGTTTTTGGTAATTCTGCACTAATGTGTGATAGAATGGTTTTGTCCCCACAAGGAGCAGTCACCAGTTACTGCAGCAATTGTGCCCCTCTGTCACTAGATATAACTGTAGGAAACTTTTTTTTGCCATCAGTTACTCCTGTGCACTGCTTTTTTGACTTGACCTGAATGCTCTTTCCCTATGAGGGCAGGGAGATTTAAATGCTGATCACAAACTGATTAATGGGGCATTAAGTCAGTTAATTCTTCCATTTTTAAATAAAGTATTAACATATTTCTGGTGCTCACTAATGTGCACCATAAGTTAAAATAGATGGCTTATGTAAGCAGTTTGGATTTCTAAATCATTTGTGGTATTTGGTGGTTTTAGTTCTGAATCTTAAATTCTGGAGTTTAAAGAAATAAGTTGCTGAATCTGCCTGCTTGTGGTGTAGCTGTTGCAGTAATGAACAGATAGGTTACTAGCTTGTTTAAAGATGAAAGTTTTAAATGAATTTAAGAACGTGCAAGTCTGTGTCAGAACAAGTACTTGTAAATGTGGTTCCTAGGAGGGATTTCCTTGTTTTACAAAACAACACTAGATTTACTTAGCAAGATGTGACTTTGCCACTCCTATGGTTTAGTACTTGAATGCTAGCTCAGTGAAACCTGGAATAAATAAAGTGAGCTAGGGCTGGAGAAAGGTGGGAATCATGTCCCCTAGGTTACTGAAATATGACCTGCAACTTAATTTTTCAGTACTTTTGAAACTTCAGATATGGTGGACTTGGAGGATTTCTTAGTCACAACAATAATAGTATGTAAGATCAAGACCAAAGGTTCTACTGGAGGTAGGGTGGGTGGGGAAAGGAAATCCTTTTGCTTTAGAGGTAGATTCAAATGCTGAAGTGGTTCTGTTACTTCTGTGTTGTATTTACAAGGGCATCAATTGAAGATTTCTGTTTTGAGAAGATGCTTTTGAGTGCTGAGGCCATCTATAAAAAGTTTTTTCATAAAATAGACCTTTGATTCATCTGAGAATTCAAGACGAGTCATTAATACCTCTCTCAGTTTCATGGAATTATAGAGTATCTTGAGTTGGAAGGGACCCATGAGGGTCTAACCCTCTGTGGGGAAGGCTTAAGAATCTGTGTGGCATTGGCATTAACAGCGGACCTGTCACTGCAGTGCAGCTTCCCTGGGAGGTGGCTACTGAATTTTCATGGAGATATTGTGGTTCTTATGGATAGACAGGTGCTATCTAACACTGTTGCAAACTTGTATCTTAACTTTTGAAGAATCTTTGTTTTGATTTATGATCTGATGTGCCCTTGAAGGGCATGCCACTGTTTCTGGTAGACGTAGTCATTTATTGTATTTGTCTTGCAACTTTTGGGGTACCTTCCGACGCTAAACATGTGACTGGCATCTCTGTTGCTTGGAACGATTAGAGTGCATAGGGCCCTGCAAATGCTGTGTTAAGCAGTTGTGCTAGTGCTGTTAAGAGGGTCTGTTCTGACATTTAACCTGGAGATCTGGGCCATATTAACAGATTAGATTATACTAAACCTGTTTGTTACAGTGTGTTAGAATAGATGTTGTAGTGTGGAGCATATGTAGGGGGAAGTGAGATACAGACTTTCGGGAGAGGCTGAAGGTTCCTGGGTACTCTTAATGACTGTGTAGGACTTGGTACAATAAACACAAGTACTTCAGGTTTATTTTGGCACCCACTCCAGCTGTGTATCTTTTGTGTGAAAGGCCATTAGTCATTTCTGGAGGCCAGAATAAAAGAAGTTTATTGCTTGCAGATGGTGCTTCACATGCAGAAAGTACTTTCTGCTTGTATAGTTAGAGGATATAACATCTTACGCAGCCTGATTGTAACTTCTGAATTGTGCTAATGCAAATCTGAGGGTAGAGTTCTTGTTTTCTACCAATCCTTTTCCTGGAGCTTACTTGGATATTACATAGACCAACTAAAAGTTCTTAACAGGTTAATTATTATAGTAAAGGAATCACAGTTTGCTGAATTAATTGACTGCAGTCTTGTTGACTGCCTTTAAGATAGGACTGAAAGTGTAAGTAAGTATAGGAAATGATCTTTCAGCTGTAAAGACTTTGTTTTCCTTCCACCATACTTTGAACTAAGTATCCCACTCATGATTTTACATGAAAGGAGAGTCTGCACAAAGAATAGTTAAAATAATGATGTAACAGGCACTTGGTGATGTTAATAATTTTCTCTGTAATGTGAGTGCTGAAACCTTAACAGTCTGAGGATTTTAAAATTTCTCTGATCAACAACACAGAAATTGAAAAATTATCCAATTTCCATAATATTTCCTTCTGAGAATTTTAGGCTATGTGTAACTATTACATGTATCTAATGATAACTTCTTGAAAGGACACTTTTCATGCTTTCATGTTGTTATCACAGTGATAGCCAAGTTCTAGCATAATTGGATGTATCAGGACTTAGTATTAAATTTGATCCAACTTTTTATTTTGGCTGTGGCCTTAAATCAGTATGTGTTTGATACGTATATCCACAGAGACTTAGGCCTGTATGATGACAGGTACTGTCATTATATAAATATTAAATGTGTATTGTTTTAGAAAACCTGAGGAAGGTATTACTTTAATTATTTTACTGGTAATACGTTTTTACTAATGCAGTGCATGCTCAATAGACATTGTAGGGCTAGAGAGGTAGGGAGTTGTGTCCTTTCTCTTTAACCTTATTCTTTCTATGAATTCTTGCTGTTAGCCAAAATTTAAAGAGTATTGCATTGGAAGTTTTTTTTAGTTCTTTTTAAAAGGGTAGCAATAGTTTTCCGTTTTGGAAACCCACTTTTCACTTTGTGGGTAGGACATCCTTCTTGTCACTTCTTTTCTCCCTTTGCCCCATCTGTTGTCATATTGGTGTTGCAAGCAAACTGGAGCTTCCTCTCTCCTGTTAAATATAGGAGAGAGATTCTCTGTCCTAGAATCTTCACAAACTATGCTAAGAGGACAATGTTTATGCAAAAGCTGCTTAAATCTGCTGCCTGTCTTCATGATATTTTGTGCTTGCATCCATGTTGAGCTTTAGGATGGCAACAGAGATGCCTCAGGTATAGTACAGGTGAGAAATCAATAATGACGAGGAAAGAATCAAACCAAAAAATGGCAATTTGTAAGGAATGTCTGGTATAACTGAAGCATATGGCAGTGTGGGTGGCCGTAGACTTTCTGAAGCTCCATGCTTAGAAAAAATGCCTAACTAATATTTGGATAATTCTGTAGCTAGTAGATCATTCAATTTCCAGACACTTGGTAATGAGAATTTTTGTAGTCTCACCCACCACTCCGAATTCTTGTCATTCATCTGTCTATTTTAAATGTCTCTTGTGGAGTAGTTCTAAAATTATCCACTATTTTCACCTGACAAATGGGAATATGTGAGCCCCTCCTGCTGCTGCTCAGCTGGTATATGGCTGCTTACACCATTGAACTGTGGTGGTTCTTCTGCATGGAAGAATGGGGCATTTAGTTTTTTGCTGACTGTTAGTGTATGTTTGACCTTTCCACAGCAGTGACAGAGAGAGAGGGTTTCAGTTCATCGCTGCAGTGTTGAGAGCACATCTTATTTGAGACAGATTTTCAGAGCCTCTCACTGAAATTCAGCCTTTAAAATCTTGCTTCCATACAAGAGCCTACTTTGCTTGCCCTTAGTGGGCTTGCCCAGCCACGCTCCCTCACTTAGCTTGTCTGGCCAAGCTCACTGGTCCCTCGGAATATGCATTTTTGTAGAATGTTTTGCACAAGGCAATGAACCATTTAACAGTGAGACTTGATGAGGGCAGTGTTAAGAGTATAATTCAGGAAAAATAATGCAGTAGCTGTTTTGCCAAATTGTAAATTATGTTATTGGGATCACATAGTGTGGAAACACCAAGATTTTGATTGAAAACAAACCTCTGCTTTTCAATGAAGATGGAAAATAAAAGGGATCTATAAGAATGCCCCTTTGTTCTGGTAGAGGAGGACACAATTAGGCTTACTGAAGAAGGCAGTATGTGAGGAAGCAGTGGAAGAGGGTGGTTTTTCACTTGTAACATAAGAAGCAGCCCTGGTTCCTCTTTGTCTGTTCCTCTTCCATTTTCTGACTAATTTTTCTTTTGACTGTTGTTTTGGTTTTGATTTTTTTTTTCTCTGTACAAGAACAGATTTTCATCTTTGCAGATGCTGTAACTGTTAGGTAAGGAGAGATGAGTTCCCTCACCTTCCGGGCATGAAATAGTACTTCACAAATGCTGGATAATGTCTTCAGTTTTGCTTCTTCTGCCTTGCAGAGCTGCTGTCTAATTAAAACTTCAGCTTTCCTGTCATCACTCAAATGCTCCCATATTTTTAAATCTCTTCACAGTTCAAATCTTTTAAATACTAGTGAATGAGGTTTTTGTCTTCCAGTTTATTAAAAGTTTTTTTTTAAAAAAAATCTGTTAAATGTTAGGTTTGTAATTCTTTGAATTGTGAACAAAAATATTTCCAAGTCATCTGTTTGCTGATAGATAGTGCTATGCAAATACTGTATGGTAGATCATCCAGTTGCTTAGCAATAACATTAACAGTCATGAGAGTGTTTATAAAGCAAATATAATATGATATGGTCAACAAGGTATGTGGTACTTTCTGTATTACTTAAGTGTCCTGATAACTGTTGGAAAACGTTTATTAGAGCTTGCTTACACATGAGCAAGCACCTGACACTTAGGAGCAACAACTTGAGTCAGTAAACCTGATAAATGATATGCCCTTTTTTTAAATCGAAAACCCCCCAACTTAAAACAAGTGGTGAGCATGATGATTTTCCAAACACACTAGCTTTGAACTTTGAAATGTTATTTTCATGGCTTTGATAAATACTCTTAGAATGGCTTTGAATGTTCAGCCTGGAAATATTAAGGGTGATAGGTTATGTGATTAAAAGGCCAGTCTCCATGTGCACAGCAAAGCCCTGAGGCACGCAGCAGGCAGGGGAACCCTGGTAACCTCGTCACAGAAATTAGCCCCCTGACCTGGCTCCTGTCAGGGCTGTCACTGGAGATCATCAGCCCTCAAGGACGTGGGTGACAGACACTTGAGTAAACAGAGGTCAGCTTGTGTATTGGGAAGGGGGGTAGGCACAGGTAAGAACACTTCATTGATTGCACATGACTCAGAATGGGATGCTCAGGGGAGGGAGCGAGGTCAGGGAAAGGATCAGAGTGATTTTGTGGGGAATGAATAACCATGGGGAAAACAGGGGAGCAAAGGGATCAAGTGAGCTGGTTGTGTGTAAGCAGGTGGCTGGTCAGTGTGTTTGTCTGGCCATGCCCTGTTCTCATCAGCACTGTCTCATTAAACTCTAATTGTTTTATTGGGGAAGGGGCCTCATGCTGCATGTGCCTGTGGGGGCGTCAGTGCGAGTAGCTGAAATGTGACCATGGGTAGCAATGGCTGGTGGCTGGGTCAGATCACACCTGTGTTTGGGGTGTGATCCCTAGGGACCATGTGGCAGGACTAACCAGGAAGTAGAAGACACTTGGGAGTGGCTGTGAAATCCAGGAAAAATGCATGCTTCTGCGTGAGACAACTGAAGAAGTTGGTGAGTGGAGGAACTGAGAGTCCAGGCCAAGAGCTGTGAAGACTCTGGGGTCTGGCTTGAGCCCTACATTTGTTTGTGTACTTGTGCATGAAATAAGCAGAGGCCAAAGGCTCTGGCACCAGCCGCTGAGTAGATGGTCCAAGACCAAAATCTAGGATCTGCAGTGAGTTGTCTTAATGTTTGTGAGGGGGTCTGAGTACCAGAACCTGGACTGGGCCCTTGAGGGCTTGTGTGCCATGTGCTGGGCAGCCTGAGGATAAGGCCACAGCTGCTAGGGAAACAGCGAGCCCAGGGTCAGTCACAGAGGCCAGTTACATTCTCTGTGTGCACATATGTGCATGTTCACTTAATGGACTTCGCCCCTGACCAGAAGGCAGCAGGAGGTGGATGTTGGTGCTGCTTGTGTTTACTGAAGTGCTGAGTTTGCACTGACCTGTGTTGCCAGATGTGTGTGTGTGCTGTGCATGTGTTTGTGTGTGCCTGTGGGGGAACATGTGCTCAACCTCACTGCTGGGCTGGACCTTGCGACAGGGAGTCAGGGCTGCATTACCTCTCTTGGGCTGCTGGATTTGGCAGCTGCTAATAAAGGGATGTGGGGCTGAGAAGAGATGCTGAGGCTCTTTGAAAAATCTCTCCTTACTGACACTCAAACTGAACATCTGTGATCATTTACTTCAGAATATACTGATTCCAGTGCTGTGCTGATGGAATGCGTATGAGAAATTGTAATATAATGGAAAGTAATTTCAGTGTAAAGACTTACAGAAAGTCAGAGGTCTGAGATAACACCATTTATAACTAACTTTGAAGATATATATCTTGGAACATAAAAGCATTTTAAATCAAATTTTAACTGGGCATATGGTGTTGGACAACACTGTTCCCCTGCTAGACCTCTATTGTGTGGATTTCAGACTGTTAAAGCATATTTTCATTTATTTATTTTGTTGCACTTTGTTGTGAGACAGTTTAGACAAATTCAGGGTCCTAAGTCTGACTTTGAAGCCTTTTCAGTGCATGTGTACCCTAAAGTAAAATCCATATAAGCAACATGTAATTAAGTTCCTGAGATAGTTCTCTATTTTGATTTAGTGGAGTTTGCAAATCATAATAAGCCTGTAACAAGTTTCTCTATAATGACGTAAAAACCTTAGTCTAAATAGAAGCCATCATTCATAACCTTCTAGACACTTGAACTGTTATTTAGTAATACTGTCTAAACTTACGTAACTTGACAATTTTTAAAAAGTACTTTGGTAAATTCTCTCAGTCACCTATTTGGTTGTAGGAAATAGCTACCAGTCAAAAAATTCAAAACAACCCTAATGCAAAAAAGAAAAAAAAAAGGGAAAAGTGGAAAGCTGCTTAAAGCAATCCTATGAATAAATGTTTGGTGCTCTTGTGCTCTATGGAGCTTCAGATACTTCACTGCAAGGCTGTTTCATAGTGTCACAGGCAATATGTAAGTAGGTTGCTAGTATATTCACTCATATTCATGTACCCAGTACAGGTACCTCTGTCACCTTTTTATCTATTTTGTTTGTAATATGAGGTCAGACCTCTGAAGAAGCTCACATTATGCATTCAGCATCATTATATGGTCTCATCTGTTTTAAAGCAACTGTTGTAGAGGAAAAGTGAGGAATGGTTTGCTTCATGTGTACATACTGCTAAAGAATTGGAATGGCTTGTGCTGTTTGGAGAACTGTATGCAGCCTAGTAGCAGAAGACTGATGTAACACAGTAGAAAAGCGAGTTAAAGGTCTCCAATATATTAATGTGGAACAAGTTAATGCAGTATATAAAAGCTGAGGGGGTTACTGAATCTGGAAAGAATGATTTAATTTAAAACATGTAGGTTGAAATATCTGCCTCATGAGGATGTAAGGAAGGGTCTCTGCAGAACTTGAGATAAAAGAATATAGGCTGAATTCTTGAAAGTAAAAGTACTTCATCTTTAGTATAAGGAAAGAAAAAAAAAAACCAAACCCAAAACCAACCCAAAACAACCAAAAAAAGACAAAACAAAACCACAAACAAAACACCAAAAAAACCCACAAAAACAACCAAACCAACCAACCAAACAAACAAAAAAAAAAACACACAAAAAAAACCCTAAAAACAAACAAAACCCCAGAGGTTAATTTCAGCAGAGTCTTTTGGAAAAACGTGTTGTGCAAACCAAGTTTTCAAGGAGTCTATAGACAAAACAGACTTTTAAGACCTGATATGGAAAACGAGTCTGTGTTCTAGTGCAATTATTGGAGGTGGGGCAAGGGGGAGGTGTTACATTATCAGTAAACTAGTGTGAAGGATTATATTCATCTTTCAAAAAAAATGCGTCTGTGAGGATTTAGGAAGATTGACAGTCAGCCTGGTGTGGTACCAGTGTATTGGAAACAGGATTTTGCAGTTCAGATGACCTGTAATGTTCTGGGTCTGGCCATTGAATATGGGCCAGACCTTTGAGAGCTGTGGGAAATTCTGAGTTCTGGACAACAGTGAACTGATAAAATAATTCTGGTTTCTGATTTTGGTGGTTGTTTGTTTGCTGAAGATTGTAGTGGGCATGTGTGCTTTCAGTCTTTGTACAGTCTTCCACTGCGGATACACTGAGTTTTTTTATTTGTGTTTTGTTTCCTGGTTCACTCAGCAGGTGACTTCCCAAGATGTCTCCTGCTCATCGCTGGCAATTTAATATTGTGGCTCCATTATAGGATTAAATCTTTGGTTCAGAAATTATTAGTTTTATCCTCTTTGACCACTAAGTATTGAAATAAATGTTTTCCACTTTATGATCTGTAAGCTTCTTCAAGACAGTGTAACTTCTAAAGCGTGTTAGTACTTTATCATAATAAAAAAAGGGTAAGTCTCCACACCTGAGTACTTAGATAAGGACTTCTTTTTGTCTACGTAGTGTCTGCTTACTGATTAGTCACTTAAAATGCAGAACATTGGGGTATGGGAACAATGGTTTGCAATGATTCTGGATTCAGTTTCATGATATTTTCCCATCTACTTGTTAACACAGTTGCATGCCTGTTCCTGCCTTCACTGATCTTATAAAGCTATTCGTTCTTTCCTATTGCTGCTTGCCAAAAAGTCTAAATTAGTTGATGAAAATGTCTCTATTCTGCTGATGCTGAGTCAGAAGTGTTTATTTAAAGATGATGAATTTAGTAATCATCAAACCATGTTTAAATCATCAGGAATGCTAATTATAGATAGTCTAACCTATATTTCTGAAGTCCTTAATGACTCGAAGCCCAAATCCTTCTTGCTGAAGTTAATAAATGCATTGGTTTCAGTTGGAAATGGGTGACTGTAATTCTCAAAAGATAGAAGTAGTAATTATCAAGATGAAAACCTGAAACTTGTTTCCCATGAAATGGAGAAGAGAGAAGCTGAATGAGGTTCTCTTTTTTGCTCTTTAGGGTAAGAAAAGAATAAAAAACTTAAGATTCTTTTAAGCTGAAATATAATTTTTATGATTTTATGTTCGTGATGCTTTCCTGTGTCTTGCTATGTTTTGAATATTATTCTGCCTTTGACTGGTAATTTTTTTTGGTAATTCTAACATCTTCTATTGGAATTTTTATTAATATTTGAGGATCATACTGTTGATTATGTGTTTGAGATTGAGGAAGAAAACGGGTCTTCCATTAAGCTTTGCAATTTATTCAACACTTTATTTCCAGTAAGTATTTGTAGTGTTAGTATCCAACAGAAGGTGGAGGAACTTTCAGTTGAAAGCTAATTCTGTTAATGCAGCTATTTTAGAGAAGAATGAGTTGTTGTCCTCTGTGCACAGACAGGGAGGCAGTTATTGAGGTAAAGCTTGAGTCTAAATTGTCATCATTTAATTTTTTGTCCATTACATCTGATGAGGAAATATCCAGACTGTTGTACTTGCCCTTTTTCTTTAATCTGGAAATTCCATTTTCTTAATGATTGTGAAATGTAATGACATTATAATGGTCCTGCATGCTGATGTGAAGCAGCACTATTTTACTAAAAACAGAACCCTCTTATATTTTCAGAGACCAAAATATCATTATTTCTGGTTTTGCTTTCAAAATGGATGGAAACCTGGGTACTTCCTAGAATCTCTGAAAAGAAAGAAGATGGAATAATTTTAAAGTCTTACTATAATTTAGATGAAGAATCTGTCCATAATTGTACATTATCTGCTTTCAGAAAAGTCCAGATTAGTTATAGTTGATAAACAATGCAGTGCAATCATTTGAACTTAGTGGACCCTTACATGTTGTGCTAACTGGTGATAAATTCAATGCAGAGTGGGCAAATACAATTACTCTTAGTTAAGCTACTGTTAGTGTGTCTGTATTCAAGGTGTTCATGCATGCTTTTCCATCAAATTTAAAACAGAAACAATGAGTTTGATGGGTTCTACTGGTACAAAACAAGGCATTAATATTCTTTATTTTTCAAAGTGTAACTTAAAAAAACCCCAACAAACCAAAAACGAAACAAAAACAAAAAAAACCCCAAACAAACAAGAAAACCAACCAAACAAACAAAACACACCAAAAATGTTTCCCTGTAGACAAGATGGATGTGTTTTAGGGGCTGGGGGAATTATTGCTACTATGACTTGTTTCCGTTTAAGATTACAGTGGCTTCAGAAGAATGATATAGATGGCACGTGAGATCAAATAATGCTAAATGTGCAAGATAGAATTTCCCGCAGTATTTGTCAGAAATATCAAAGCTGTTATTAAAGATAGATTCAATATGGCACTGTTGCTGATGAAAGGCGGAGTTACTCAGTTGCCATGTGTGACATCATATGCACTGCTAAACCTTCCCTTTTTGCTCTAACGTACTCCTCCAAATTTAGTTTTATATGGATGCATATAAAGGTAAGACTGCCTTAAGATGTTTCAAGTTTCTGAAAGCTTTGGGAAAGAAATGGTTGTGACTCCCCTGAACAGAATGTGTTTTATCAGAGGTTTACTTTAAATCCTTTCCAGGATTCAGGATCAAACACATATTTTCTGATACCAAGTGTGAGCATTCTCATTTAGTGCTTGGAAGAAAATAGGATTTTTATCTTGATGATGGGGGAAAAACGCCAAGTCTCAACACACCTATTATCTAATTCTCTTCAGTGAGTTTCTGTTGTGTCAAATGACCCATGGTTTGTTGTTGGTGTGTGGTGTGTTTTTTTGTGTGTTTTTTTGTTTTTTTTTTTCTTTTTTTTAATGTGACCTGAATCTCTCAAAACTTTGTGACAACATGGGATTGTCACTTCATTAAACTTGTGTATGGCTTTGGAGCCAGGACAGTCAGTGTTCGAGAACAAATGAGTCTGAGCATCAGAAGAATGTTCTGTGCCTGCATAGAGTCCCAGTTTATAACTGCCAAGTTTAGGCAACTGCTTATCTTTGGGCTATTCTTAACCTCAGCAAACATGTATTGCAAACATTTCCAGCATGTCTCTAACCTTGCTGTTAGAGCTCAGTCTAGAGTACAAGGTGGGGCTTTTTTTGTCCAAAAA
>VXAU01000452.1:294665-318563 GCA_013399695.1 Formicarius rufipectus | reverse complement strand
GCTGGGCAGGCTGGGCAGGCTGGCCGTGCCGCGCCGCCGGGAGCGATGCTCGGGATGTTTGGGATGTTCGGGATGTTCTGCCGCTGCTCCCCAGACCCGCACCTCTGCGGGTGCCGAGCACGGCTGCGGGGTGTGGGCAGCGCCCCGCTCTCAGGGGCCGTGCGGCTGCGGGCGCGGCCGGCAGGTGTCGCGGCTGAGCCACCGCCGCCTCTGCCTGCATCGCTGCCCGGGGTGTCCTCGAGGGTTCTGCTTCTCCGGGTTTGGTCGAGTTAGTGTAAACCGGGTAAATAACTCGTGTCTGCAGGTCGGAAACGCAGCTGAGTACACTTCTGACAATGCTAACAGTGGTTAACGTTAGTGGGGAGTGGGTCAGGGGAAGGGAGAGCAATGCCACGCGAGGATGCAGATTCTGGTGTGTAACAGTCGTGGAATGGTACTCAGTAAGTTAGGCAGGGCTTTCCAGTGACCTTATCTATGTTTTTTTGAGGAGGATGGGGTTGATGTAAATAGCTAATTTCATTATGTATCATGGTGACTCTTCCACCTTCTTATAGATTGATTTTACAGAGTCCTGGTCTGGTGTTTCTTATTTGAATTTCACCTCTCTTCAGCTTTCTACTTAAAAGATGTTTAGAGCTAGACTTTGGGGGAGAAGTTGTCACCAGAGGCTTGCCTGACCTCTGCAAGGACTAGAAAAGCCCACAGATCACAAAAGGAGTGACACATCAAAAGGAAGGAAAGGCAGAGAAACCTTCAGAGCTACTAGGGCTGGGTGATGTTCAGCTGAATATGTGGTGTATTGGAATAGAGTTTGCTCAGGTATGGTACTCAAAGTGTCCTGAATTATTGTTTTGCTTGAATAGCTCCCAAATTTTATGAAACTTGGGAGAAAAATAGTGAATGGTCTATACTTGTATTTACACTTTTTATTTTTCTTGTTTGAATTCTCAGCTAATAAACAAGGGAGGCTTTTCTATCTTGATCAGACTGTAACAGATAATTTCACATAAAAGGGGAGTCCTCCAGGGGCATAGATAGTGGCGATTGTGTTGAGCCTTCCTGCAGTGAGACTGGGGACTTTTTGGTTATGCAAGCATTGTGTACTTACAATTCCTGTTTTTGCATGCAGTGTTCTGTATGGGAAGTTTAAAAATCTGTGTGACCACTTTGGATTTCCTCAAGCATTATGTTCATGGTCAAAGGATGGCTCCTTGTTAGTGTTTTCAGGGATTTTGGGTATTTTGGGTTTCTGTGTTTTGGGTTTCTTTTTTTGACACTGCATTGCTGTTTTACAGTGCTGACATCAGTGGCAGCTTTATCTTGCCCTAAGTTTGTCCAAAAGTAAAAGAAACCCAGAAAAAATGGTTTTACACATTTAGAGGAGTGTTTGTTGCAAAACTGAGTAATTTCTTTTAACGCTTGTTGTATGGAAATGAGTGGTTTATAGGCAACTGGACTATTACACAATAGGGGCCTTGAAGAAAAAAGCAGCCACCTAATTTGTGAAAGGAGTCTCAAGTCAGCATTAGTAACAACTTGCTTTAAAAACCAAAATGTGGAATACTTTTTTTAGTAAAAACTTCCTTTTATATGTAAGTGGCAGTTTGAGACTGAAAACTATCTAATTTTCTCCTAATTCAGGTTGGTGAGAAGCTAATTACAGTCAATGCTCAGACAGCATTAAGATGATAATGTTTCAGTTTCTTTAGGTACCTATTGCTGTGCAGTTGAACAAAGGTTCAGATCCTTAAAAATCATAATCAACTATTCTTTTTTAGAGCAATAGGAGCTGCTAGGTACTGAACACTCTTTTCAAGTTGAAATAAATGTAAAAAATATCTGAAGCTAAAATGGTTTTAAGATTAGTCTGTGCAGTTTAGGATAATACATAATGATTTTTCCTTTATTTTTTTTTTAAAGATGTCTCTGGCTTTCTTAAAGGTGCCAGATTGATCTTTTTCCTTGTGTGTGGATCTCAGCTTTCCTTATAGTGTGGTGTGCTAAAGACTTTTTCTACATTCTCTACAGAGACAGCTGTAGCTCAGATGAATTATGCATGTTTGATATACATTGCCTTCACCCTCTACCTACCTTCTTATGCTTTTCTTATGCCTGGAATGTCATCACCAACTGTGTCTTCTGGGAACAGGAGAAGGGAGAACACCTGTAAGGTTTACTGTGTGCCAGTTTACCAAACCAAAAGGAAAAGTGCTTGAAAGGACAGAGAAAATAATACAGGAGAGGTGGGAAAGGAGAAATGGATGGGCTCAGAAGCCAGAATGAAGCACAGGAACAGAAAAGGGGCTACTAAACTTCTCCCTAGTAAGGGTCTCAGCTTGAGTAATTGTTTAAAGTCAGAATATCAGAATACCTAATGAATTTTGGTTACCAGAATCCTCTTAGTCCACTTAATTGATTTTTTTTTTGTGTGTGTGTGTGTACGTGTGCTTTGTTTTATGAACTTCCCTTTTAGAGTTTGGTTTGTGCTGGCCACTGAAAAATCTGCTTTATAAGAGAGAAGGATATTAATAAAGGCTAACCTTAGTTCAGGGTATTTATTCTGCTGGGCTCGTTCTGTATTTAGTGGAGACAAGGCAGGGACCCTGGGTACTATCCTCTAGACATCTCATCTTGTCTGTGCTAAAGTGAGCTTTGAGAAACCCTGCTTGATACTAGTATATGAATTATTTTCAGTAAGCTTGCAAACAGATTTCTTTCTTAACTGTGCACTTATCTTGATAGGTGCCTTTGAATGGACTAGACGCAGTTTCATGTGAAATCCATTGCTCTAATAACACTTTCCAAATAAAATAATTGCATAATGCGGTATCTGTGTCAATACCTTTTTGCTCCCAGGCACAAGTGATTCAGTCATTTCTAGAGTAACCTTGAAGTAACAAGGTTATTAATGTTAATTTTACTTGCTGTTGTGTATCTCTTACTATGAAAACTTTGATTATAATTTTTTTTTCCTATTCTGTCCTTTTTGTCTGCCTGCTTATCTTCTTTGGAATGTTTTCTTCAACTGTTCTGATAAACTTCTGACACAGGTAAATATCAGTGTATTTGTATCTGTGTTTACTGAGCATGTCCTCTGCTTGGCAGTGCGAATGAATCTTGAGTCAGACATTCCACACAGCTGTAGACTGGGAAAAGGAAATCCTACTGCCATGATGTGTTTCCTTAGAAAAGATAACTAGCCAGGAATATTTATTTCCTTATCTGCTTTTCTTATTATTCCCCTTCCTTTAACAACAATAAAATATTTCTACAAAAAATAACAAAATTTCATATTTGCTTTTTGGTGGTAGCATGTCCTGCCTGGTTTTTCCTGGAGGACTTTAAGTGAAATTGGCACACGTGCGTAAGGAAGGGGAAAGTGCCCTAAAAAAAAAAAAAAAAAGTTTATACAGTCTCATTATTCCCACTTTGCCAGACACTCATTTCTGCCTTCATTCTTATATTGTTCACATGGTGCAGTGGTTGGTAATTTTTTGTGTTCCATCAGATCCAATGCAAAGGAGAAGGCAAGAACATACTGGCAGGGTGAAGCAGGAGAACCTTTCATGGCAGTTAGTTGGAGCCCATTGTGAAATACAGTATTGGAATACTTGTAATGGAGTGAGAGGAAAAGGATGTTATTCAACTTGTCTTGTTAGCTGTGTTTATACCTTTTATTAAAACATGGAAAGTTCTGCCTTTGTCAATGGAACGCCTGTTGTCATGAATGCCTGAGCAGATTACTTACGTCTCTGGACTTGGATCAGTATGTATGTACCAATAAGAATCACTGCAAACGTTTAATGGGATACTGAACTGTTCACTGAGGGAAAAAGTAATAAACTTTGAATTTTTTTCCTTTTTTTTCTAAGTGCCTTGAAGACAAGAGCTCTCGGTTTTTAACTTCATAAATTGAAATACAGAGAGTTTTTAAAATGCATTTAGAACCAATCATCCTTACTACTTCTGGTGCATTTCTCAGTGAACAATATGAAGTGTTAGCCATTACAAACTACAGCTGAAATGCATATAGATCAATAAACTGGCTTTGTGTCCATCTGTCTTTCCTCCCCACTCAAAATACTTGTGCTCTGAGGAGGAGCAAAAATAGCAGTGTGTTGTTTGCAGCTCATAGGGGAGTGCTGCAGACCTAAAAACTCCTCACGCTTTCAGTGACCAAATCAGTTATGATTGTGGAAAGGTGGGTATGGACTGGGTTTTTGCTTTGAATGGCGCTTAACTGACCTTCACTGAAGGGCAGCTGCCCTGCTGGCTAAACCAAGGGCTGCTGGTTCTGCATTGCTCCTGGCAGGAGAACTTGGATGCTGCTGATGCTTTTGTGCATGGCTGCTAAAGCCAGGCGAGCACAGTTCAGGGCTTTATGCATTGTTTTGAAATGAGTTACTCTAGCATTGTCACTGTAGCCCTTTCAAGAGTGGTAAGATGAGCCACATAAAAGTCTTGGTGAATGTAACTGATTTACTTCTGGTATTATATGTTAAAGTATTTCTCTAGAACACTGTATCTGGACCATGAACTAAGGAGAGAGTTGTCATAGGCTGGACCGTTTTGCTCACGTACACAGAGAAAGGAGATTGAGCCTGAAACTTCCTTTTTTTTTTCCACTTTTTCTGTTCCAAAAGCTATCATCATATGACAGTAATGTCATAGCATTGAGTTATCAATGAAAACGCTGGTCTGCCAAGGGAAACTGCAGGGCTCTGGTAGCTGCTTGCTGTAAATATAGTTTAATTCTTCCCTTCCTATATTTCTTCTTCTTTTCCAGAAAAATATGGCATTTCCAGAAATGCTCTTTCTGTTTTTCTGATGTTATATTAAATGTACCAAAAAACCCCATCTGCTGTTACCTTTCTTTTGGGTATTTTTAGCCTGTAATTCCTTTATCCTCTTCACTCCCTCATGCAGCTTCTGACCCTTGTCTCTTTAATGCTTTGCTCTCCTTGCTGTTTGGCTTGTCCTGGCTACTTTTTCTCCCTGTTCCTTCCCTGCTTCCACTTTATATTTCTGTTCTTTGCTTTTTACTTATCTTTCTTTAGTCCACTGATGTGCTTTTCCAGTTTCCAAATATGTAATTTGATGGTTTTCCTATGGTTCTGTTATTTAATACTTAATTTCATTAGAAACACATTTCTCAGTCTCATAATAGTATATATGAAAATAATCTCTGTTCCTCTGAGATGCAGTGATACTCTCCCAAACCCTTATTTTGGTCTCCCAAATAACCTTCGTAGCTTTTTACTCACCTGATTAGAGCAATTAAATTCAAGAAAATCACTGACAATTACTGGTTATGGAACTGAAGTCCCATTTTCTGGCTTGAGGGACATTTTAGCACATCTGCAATGTTGTCACATTGTGTGTTCCTGACTGATAAGGGAAGAAATGAAAATACAGTCAGAAGGTCTCTGAAGAAAATGCTTTGTCAGAAGCTGCTAATTTCAGAATTGCTGGCTGTTGTTACATAGCCAGATAAGAAAACTGAAGGTGGTGACTTTCAATCTTTTCTGAAATAAACATTGGCAAACACAAATCAATTTAGAAGAATATCAAAATAGATAGAGGGTAAGAATTAAATGTTCCCAGTAAAAATAATGAAGTATGCTGTCTTCCAAATGCCTGTTAAAGGAGCTAATGCTTAATGTTAGGATATGGTTGACACTAGAACTAAGGGAGCTTAATCATTCTTGGTGGGCCACTGATGG
Organism: Formicarius rufipectus; assembly: GCA_013399695.1. NCBI lineage: Eukaryota > Metazoa > Chordata > Aves > Passeriformes > Formicariidae > Formicarius > Formicarius rufipectus. The sequence continues at coordinate 312,840 of VXAU01000452.1, read as the reverse complement.
GATTTTTTACAGGGGGAAAAAAAGTATGATATCGGTGTCTCAGTGGCAAGGTATTTAGTTTGCCACCTATGGTTTTTCCTGTGAAACCTCTTTAAGCACTTAAGTAGGTTTCACAGCACCATGGAAGTTATTTGAACAGATAACACTTGGCAGACCCTAAAGTTTCACTTTCAGCAGCAAGTTTCACCCTTCTTTCTTCTGGATGCGTGGTACTTGCTTTGTGCTGCTCATGAGGGGTCCTGGAGTGGTCCAGGAGCCGAATGCTTGGGCCTGGTGGACTGGCCTTCTCTTTGGAAGCAATGTGTTCCTGGAGGGCTTTATTCTGGTTTTCACATCAGAGAATCACTTTTTAGGTAGATCTTGCCTTACAAGGTGCCTGACCTTATTGAAGCAGAGAAGCAGGATTACAAAATGTTGCTTCTCCTTCCTTGGGAAGATACTTGGCATGACAGAAAAAAACCCAGAATCTGGTCTCTGCAGTTTGCTTTACAGCATTGAAGGTCGTGTTATAACTGTTGTGTTTGCCGTACCAAAAGGGATTGGTTACTGCTGTATGAATTGATGCTTATGTAGTGTCTCTTAACTGTTTTTAACTGGTAAACTGTTGAAGTTTTTTAACTGTTGTGTTTCACAGGTGCTACAGTGAAGGAAAGGAGTACTTGCTTTAGACTAGGATAACATAGCCAGAGTAAAGAGATGCCTTACCTGTAGAAGAGATACTAGACTTGTCTCCTGTAGGCTTAATCTGATTTTACTCATCTCCACAACACAAAAAGCAATAATCAGTAACTATTCTAATTGGCAATATGTATTAAGTACCAATGCCCTCAATTACTTCCTCCTCCTCCTCGCTATATTTTACTCAATTTTTTAAACATGCTTCTTTGCCCCACTACTAACATAGTTCGCCAGCTTCAATATGCTTTGACAATGTTTGTTCTTCTGTATGATTTAATGACTGAAGTTCAGTTTGGAAGATATCTCTTCCCTGGGTATTTAACTCAGAATTTAACAACTAGAATTTTACAAAGTGCTCATAACTATGTGATGTGAGTAATTTCTTTAAAGGAAAACAAATGGACCAGTTCTTGGGAAAAAGTTCTCTTGGGTCATTAAACACTAACTTATTCCTTTTTGCGCAGGAACTCCTCAAGCTGCTGGTTGCTGGCAGGTAGGAGGATACTGTAGGAAAGTTGCAATTATCTGCTTGCGTTTCTGGGTTCTCATCTAAACACCTGCCTCCGGCCATGCCTAGAGATGGCTCCCAGGCTAAATGGGTGTTTCAGATCCAGTAAGATCTTCCCTGTATGTGTTTCTTGATCTTTCATGCAGGGAGGATTTCCTTTTTGACAGTGTATATAGGGCTACCACGATTAAAATAAAAATTGAGTGTAAATCAACAGGCTGCATGTGTGCAATTGTACTGCTTATCTCTATGTAACTAAAAGCCATACATTTTGTAGTGCTTGGTGATGACTGAGAGATGTATAAGAATACTTCTCAGAAGTTCTATTAGGATGTTAATAACTAAAGAATTTTTTAATTGGTTAATGATTGAGTGAAAGATATCCTCTCTAACTGTACATCATTACATCTGTTCAAAATATGAAGGAGAGCAGTAATTTTTTTTTTTTTTTTTTTTTTTTTTTTTTTTTTTCTGCTAGCACTTGGGAATGAGATACTTCCCAATTTATTGTCCCTGTTCCTGTCTTTCACTTCGCTGCTTTGGTTTTCATTGTAGTGCAGATGTCTTTGTACAGCCTTTTGTGTTTTTTACCTTTGCCCAAGCACTTCATAAAGATAGGGGGGTGGAGCATAACGAAACATTAAAAAATCCATAAGTTAGGATGAAAATGGTATATGGGACGTCTCCCATAACTTCATAAAAAGGTTTGTTTGCTGTATTTGTTAAATTATAGCTTCAGAGACTGTGCTGTAATCACAAAACAAACTTTGGAAATCCTGAGTCTTGGTGACTTACATGAATTTTTGATAACTATTTTAGTAATTCTTTAACCCTTAAATATCTTAAGTATTGCATGTTTAAGGTTTCTAGAAGAGCTTGAACATCTGTTGTATTTTCTGCTTTATCAAGCACTCCTATGCACATCAGAATTTTAAATTCTTGGTTTGTTGCATCACATGAAAATTGACGTTACCATAGGGTGCTGTAATGTAATGTGTTTGAGTAGTTTACAGGTTAGCTTGTGCTTTGTTTTCTGCTTTTTCTTATGGTGAAGTCTGTGTTATTCAAACTCTCTGAAGTCCTCTGTGGAACGTGAAAAATGAGCCTACTAAATGTTTACCCTGTGAAGGTATGGCAGTTCATTCAGTGATGTGTGACAGCTGAGGAATTTGGGCTGAAGTGCTACACTTCATTCAGACTGACATAAACAGCAAATTCTGCTGGCTGAATGCCAGATTCATTCACTTACGGATTAGATCTTAACTTGGGCTGCTGGATATTTTTTGTTTGGTTGGTTGGTTTTTTTGTTTGTTTGTTTTTGGGTTTTCTTAAGCAAAACTGTCAAGGAGTACCACAAGTTAAGAATCTTGAAATACACTCCTTCCTCCTCTTTGGGTGCAAGAGCTGTGGGTGGGGGAGAACCTAAGTACCCTGATGCTATCATGCACAAAATCTTGTTTTTTGTTTCATTACGTGTTAAAATCTACCCGTATCTGACATTCTAATGTACCCAGAGTGATAATTCATCTGTGCGCAATCTGTCACTTTATGTAAGAGCCAGGGTGGTTCAGGACAAAGGAAGGAAAGCGTAGCTTGATGCTTAATTCTTGAATGTGGCAGGAGAAGAATGAAGTTCCTTGTACTTAAGGGATTTTTCAGTTGCAGCTAGAGGCTATTTTACAAAGCAGTAAAAATGTTCAATTGATTAGTTAATCCAGTAAGCTTACAATTTCTTTGTGGTTTCTGTTGCCTGTAAGTTGTTGACTTACACATAACTGAGTAATCCTTTTAATTATTTGAATGCACTGTAACCAGCTTTTTCAAATTTATGGGAAATGCTTATGAGAAAAATCATGTAGTTACCCGAATATCTGCCTCTGAAGCAGCTGTGTTTGCAGTTTAATTTGTTTTTAGTCTGATAACTGACAAACCAAATCCTTTGCTGTTTTATGTGAAGGTGGTGGAGTGGAACTGGTAAGACAACTCTGGGGCACACGAGCGCCCTGGTAAAAAGGTGATTTGAATCAGGTGCTTTTAGACAGTGGTATAAAAGCTATTTTACTTGACATAGCTAGAGAAGTAGCATCAAATGAAGCCTGTGAGTTTTGTCTTACAGTAAAGTTGTCAGCAGAGTTGGGTCTGAAGCATGAGGAAAGGTGATTAGTATTACCAGAAATGGAGCTACCTGTGCCTTTTCTTTTTAAGCCCAGCAGTGAACTTGCTTCTTTGCAGAATGAAGCAGTTGAATATATTCAGTAGTCCTGGATCACACATGCATGGCTGTGTATGTATATTTGCTTTTCACTTTCAAACTGACTCTGACATGGATTCTTTAAATAAGCAGAGCAAGTTAAAAGGATTGTAGCATAAAATGAGAAGGATGCTGTAAATAGAACTATTTACAGTGTCTTTATTTGTGTGGATGTGAGTTGATAGTAGTTATTAATCTTTCATAAATTTTATTCAGTGGTTAGATTTGTGTCCCCTAAGGAATTGCTTCCCCCCCCCCCCATATAATCCAATACTTAATGATCTTTCTGGCTGTACAGGAAACCCAGATTTGAATCAGAGCAGCATTGGAGCTGAGCATTGTGTTGATCAGATGTGCATAACTTACTGGACCTTGTTTTTAACTCTCATGACACAGCTGCTAGTGTGATGGAGCTCCTGTTCAGAGGGCATCTTAGAATAGGAAAGAAGAAATAAAGCCTATCTACAGGAAAGGTTAACATCACTGCCTTCATCCCTTTCCCACTCCAACATACTTTGATGTGTACTCATTGTTTCAGGCATCCTGGAAAACACCTGTAACCAGTGCATGCACTGTACATGCAGTAGTTGCAGAGAAAGGTTGTCATCCTAGCTGGTGTCAACTGTGCAGATTTACAGAGGGCAATACAGACAACAGAGGGGGCAAGAGGGATGTTAGAGGGTTAGGAGAATGGCAGTTTAAAATCTGAAGCCAACCAACAATGTTGGCACAGTTCTATGGGATACAGACTTAGCTGAGCCTGACTGCCACGGGTCAGCTGTGTACTTTGTAGAATTTCCAAAGGAAGCTGTAGCATATGTGATATATAAGATAGTTGTACTAATAGGATTCATTAGGAATTATTATTGTATTGAGTCTCTGACTCAGGAAGGATATGTAAAGATTACAATTAAATTAAAATTTCTGTCTTGGTTCAACTTTCTGGAATTGGTTTTGAGCATTCTTCTAGTCAGCTGCATGCTTCAGCTCTTTAAAATAAGCAAAACTCCTTGCTATAAGTAATATTTAATTTTTAATATTTAAGTTATTCAGTAATACTGGACTCAGTATTATTGGTTAGAGCATGGTGCAAATTACACCAGGGTTGCAGGTTTGATCCCCTTATGGGCTATTCACTTACGAGCTGGACTTGATGATCCTTCTGGGTCCCTTCCAACTCAATATTGTGTGACAGTCTTAATAGTTGATTGCTGTAATTTTTGATCCCTTTGTTTTTTGCTGATTTTTCCTTGAAGCCTGACCCACCTCTCTCTTTTAGATGTTGTTGTACCATATAAGTCTTTAAGTTTTCAAGAGTAGCTTTGATTTTAGAGTAAGCATCCCTCTTTTAGGCCTGTTATATCTGTCTACCTCTTCTCCAAGACCAAGATCCAGCAGTGCAACTGTTCCACTGTGAGTGGCCCCACCTCTGTGGCTTTTCAGTGGGAGTGAGAAGAGAAAGCTAAAATGAGCCATGACTCTTACCTGTTCCTGTGGTGTGCTGAGAGAGGTGGACTTGATGTAATGAGAGAAACATTTATTGTAAAGTGTAACTTGTCTGCTTCAATCTTCCTGGTGTGCCTTAAAAGGAACATTGTGCACATACGAGGCACTGAAAGGAAGACCTTTTAGAAATATTCTGCCCTGCTTGACAGTACATCTGATGCCCTGTTCAAATTATCTGAATTGCCTCTAGGCTTTGGGAATGTGAAACTAATCTCACTGCACCCCTCCTTCCCAAGGGGAAATAATGGTATTTTTTTCTTTTGTTTGCTTCCTCACTACTGCCTAAACAAAATATTGCCTATTTGTGATCATAGACTTTTTGGTTCTAATAAGTAGAGTTGATTTTACTCCTCTCTTCCTCCCACAAGCCAGACTTTTAACTTTTTATTGTGTAATACCCGCTTCTTTTGCCATCACCTCCTCACTGCCTTGGCAAGGTAGAACAGAAATGCAGATAAATGGCGATGCTGTGAGCCAGCTGACAGAGGCCAGATTCAGATTAGATACTGGAAAGACACTGGCACAGGAGGTCCTGAGAAGCTGTAGATGTCCCATCCCTCGAAGTGTTCCAAGGCCAGACTGGAAGAAGCCCTGAGCAACCTGCTCCAGTGTAAGGTGTCTCTTGCCTATGGCAGGAGGCTTAGACTAGATGGTCCCTTCCAACCCAAATCATTCTATGATTCTATCAACTTGTTTGACCCTTCCATTTGGTTTCTTTCCAGTATGGTCTTAGAAGGCAAATCTACTTGAGAAGACATACCTGCTATCACTTTAGCAGTAAGTCCAAGTAACATTTGCTTTTAGTTTGATTTTAGGTTTGATTTTAGTTTTTGTCTCTGCACTTTTGTGGTTGTGTTTTGGTAGCAGAGTGTAACATCAATGCCCATACTGTCTTGTGTGGTGGGAGTTTCTGCCCACGTATTGCAAATAGCTGGCTATTTCCGTGGTGAGGAGTTATCTCCTGCTCTCCAGCTTGCCCGTAGAGTAGGAAAGTGTGTCTTGTTTGCTTCTCTACAATGTACTGTGGGCAGTCAATTTTTCATCACACTGAGAAGCATTCAACATGGTAGAGGAAGGAATATGTTTAGGTTGGAGCAGTGTTGGGTAATGGTACTTATGCATATAGTCTGATAGTTACATGGTATGGAGTTACCACAATGCACCAAAACCTCCTGGGTATTTATATTTCTCTGAGGAAGAAAATGCAATAGTTGATTTTTTTTTAGTTTTTTTTTTAATTTTTTTAATACACATGATGAGTTGCTATCTATTTCTGGTCTGCAGAAGACTAACTAGATGCATGTCTCAAACTCTCATCACTGGTTCTTTTTAAAGTAGCAGTCAGAGATAGGATTTGCCTACGTAAAGTTTTCTCTGACAAACAGGCTACTGCCAACTTTGTGTCTAATTAGAAGTGCCATTAAGTCCTAGAACTTTAATTTGAGGAACAGTACAACTTGAACTGCCTTTCTCTAAGCAGAATTAGCTACCTGTAGCAATTAACACGTGCTTTACAAAAAGTAGGAGCAGGCTGAATCAGCTTCAGAGTTGCCAAATTTGACACTGCTGAAAGATGATGTATTTGTTTGAGATTTAAAAACATAATCATGAAGATTTTAATCTCTTTTGATGCTTTATGTAACAGAACACCATGTGATCTCGGGATCTGTGGTGTCGTCACTGTTCGCCCTTCTTGTTTTTCTTGATCATGACCAACCACTATTAAACTCAGCAAACTTTGAATTGAAGCAAGTGGATAATCTTTAACGGGCGAGGCTTTACGATTCTTGCAAGTGCTGCAGAGTTCAGGACCCGTGGTTAATAGTGGAATGCTAATGCTAATCTTATGGCCACCAAGGACTGAGAGGTATTTGTTTCAACCCTCCGTCTGGGGGAAACTACTCAGCAGGTACTAAATAGATACATCAATGAAAGTGACACTTCTCCAGAAACAAAGTCCTGACCAAATAACCATGAAAGTGTTATTCTTGGAACTGGAACGGCATCTGAAGAGGTATTTATATAAAGTTTTTAATATGTAATGATTTTTTTTTTTTTTTTTTTTTAATGGTTACTTTAACTATTTGTTACACAGGTACTTAAAAATGCGTCTTCTAAATCAAGGTGCTTGGCACTTGTTAGACATATTTCAAGCTAGGAATATCATACTGGTTGAGTGTACTGTCATGCAGAGTTTTTACTTATTCAGTGAAAATCTACATGTCTTGAAATATTTTTACTCAATTATTTAATATAACCCGTATTTTAAGACGTTTGCCATTACAGTACTTCTTTTTTAAAAAAAAATTTTTTGAGTTATTCCAAATCTTAAGTGATGCAATACTAAACCAAAAATAAGAATTTTAACAGGATTTTCAACTTATATGATAATAAGTTTGTATTCATTCAAATACTTTTCACTCTTAATATACATTCTCTTCTGTACTAGCACATGATTGAAGAAAATTTTAGTTAATCAGTCTTGTTAAATATTTGGAGAGGTATTAAAATACAGCTTAGTCTTCTGCAAGTTTCATTTATTAACCTCCTTTTCCATATAAATAGTGAAATATGAAATGTATGTTTTTGATGTGGTTCCTTTCTCATATTTAAAGTAAATTCCAAGTAACTTGGTGAGTCGCAGAATTGTTTTACTGAGTTAAAAACACATGACAGTGGGGGGAAAATAATTCCCTGACTCTTCATGTTGCAGAGTTGTTTTTCTGTGTATAGAAGGCAAATACTCATCTGTGGGAGGGAGCATGGAATTTGTTCCTAAGTTCTGATCTCTAAACTGGTGCTTTTGTTATGCCACACTCTTGAAATCCAAACCCCTTGATCCTATATAAATTTTGACAAATATCAACTAGTACTAATACATGACAAAAATGTCAAGTTAAATGTTATGTTTGTGGTATCACCTGGGGAGAATAGCTTTCCTTGCTGAGTGGTGCCTCATCAAAGAATATAAAATTATACTTTAAAAACCTTTTATTAAAAGCTCAGTTTTATTTTTTCAATAATGAACAGTTTCTGCAAGTATGCTTGAACCAGTCTAATTGAAATATTTTATAATAGCCATTGATATATAATGGCAATAAATATGTCATGCATGAGCAGCATGTGTATACAGCAATGACTGGTGTCATCATATGTTACTGAACAAGAAAGGCAGTATTGAGAAGATGGTTTCCTACCATGAACTAAGCTATTCCACAAAATGTGTAATGGAAAATGTGATGGAGTAGACATATGATATTTCTTTAACCTTTCTGCATTATTAAAAGGTTTTGCTGTAACTAACTTTTACTGATACACATAGAAGCATGATATAGCCCCTCTAAAGTCAACATCTGTTAACATACAAAAAATGTGGACAATTTCTCCTGTAGTCTTATTCAGCAAATTACTTTAATCCTCATTTGCTTTTGTTTTCTCTAGTTTCTCTTGCAGAGATGCTGGATCTCCCTTGGGTTTTGGTGAGTTAGGGTTGGCTGGCTGTCACATCTCCATTGCAAGTGAAGGAGAATGCTTAACCTCTTTGGCAGCTGTTCTTGGCTAATATTGTATATGGTTATATATTTTCTCCCAAAACTGACCCTGGTGAATGTATGGGTCAGATACAAAGAAGCATTTACCTTTTTCTGGGTTAGATGCAGAATTTGAGAGAGAACATGCAGTTGTGTGCAGCTTTCTGGAGGAAGGAGGAGCAATTCTGGGGTCCTTGGAATCTTACAGGATACTGACACGGTGAATCTTTTCCCACTTGCAGTCCTTGGTCAAAGGCAGTTAATAGCATACTGAGAAGAATTTATACTATTAATAAAAGTAATACTTTATACATATTTTTCTGCCAGAATGAAGTCTAAGATCTAGAGTTTAGGCTCTGGAGCTCCACCAGGTTACTTTGGAAGAGTGATCTGTGTGTTACTGGAGAACTGTCTAGCACAAGGTAGCTGGAAATGGGGATTAGATAGGTGTACAGGAGTCCAGCTCAATGATCTTAATGTTTCTTTTGCAACCTAAATGATCCTATGATTTGATGATATGAAGGGATAGAAAACACACTGTATTTATTAACTAGTTGTTCTTACTGTTTTTAAAAGACAAGCTTTAATTCATGATTAGGCACATATTAAATAGTTGCGCTTTAATATGAAAAAATAAAACGTCTGACAACCCTGAAACACTAATGTTTTCTCTATTTAAAAGTAACTTTTCACTCAAGTCACATCTTGGTTCTTTCAATGACTTAAAAGATCCTTTCGAGTACCTTGACATCTTTCAGTCTATCAGTATAAGTAAATATCCCCAACCCCAAAATCAACTCAGTGGTTCTTTTTACCTGCTTCAGTTTATCACCAGCCTGTTTTAAAACGCTGAGTTCTTCAGAAATGGGGCTGAAAAACAGGTTTGGGCAAACTAATTCGAGGCAGGAGCCTATCAGAGTTGCAGCAGTGCTACCCTGTGACTCAAACATTCACTTGCAAATATTTTTGTTTATAGTTGTCATGATTGCTTGTACTTGAGTTGCTGATGGATGTTATTTCCACCTGGCCAGGGCCTCTAGCAATTAACAGTAGCTGTGAAGGGTCAGCGAGGAATTCCCCTGTTTTGTACCTTGTGTGGGAGCAGGCATGCCTCTCTGGCTGGGAGATTGCCTAGGGTGGATTTTAGAAGAGGTGACTTGTCTTTTGTGCTTGATAGGACACTGCAGCAGTGATTCCCTGGCTGCATTGGTGGAGCTGGAAGAGAGGCTTTAAATCCTGTCTCACACCAGGGATTTTCTCTCCTTCCCATGTCTTGACAGCAGTGTGGCAGCTCATGGTGTTGATGCTGGAGAAGAGCGGCTGCTGGGCTAACACCCAGTGTGAGAATGAGGAAACATAGCTGGGAGCTGTTTTGGACTCCCATGTGTTATTAAGTAGTTTGCTCATCTAAGACTTCTGATACTGAGTTGTTCGGGTTTTGTTTTTGTGGGGATTGGGTTTTGTTGTAAATTTTTTAAGCCACAAAGGGTTCAGGGTGTCATTGTAATAACAGTGGTTTCTGGAGGATGAAGTAATTGTTTTTCAGAAGTGTTACGTGCCTGACATACTATAATACGTGAGCCTTGGACTTCGTTTTGTACAAAAGACCCTTGAAACGTCTAATGAAATGTTTTAGGTGTATATCCACCAGAAAAGAGGCATCAATAGTTTTAGGGAGCAAACAGGACTGCTTCATAAACAGAGTGCCAGTTGTAAATTTAGCAGTCTCTGTATAAAGATAATTACCCGGCTGCTGATTAGGTATGAAATAATATGCTGTAATCTTTCCTTTGTAATGTGGTTTAAAAGATTATGTCTTCTGCCGCTTGCAGAATGTCTGGCTCAAGGGTAGCTAAATGTGAGTGGTATCTGCCCTATATGGCCACCAGTGATGCCATAGCCTCAAGGTACTTGCTGCTTATAAGCTAGAAGATGCTATCCTGTGGAAAATAAGAGCTTCTTACTGCCCGAGGTTCCTTTAGAGGATCAGTAGGGTACTGAAGAAAGCTGAATCCCACTTGAAGGAGAATCAGGCCTTCAGGATATGTGGGCTTTCTGCAGATGACCTGGACCAATGCCAGCTATTTGCAGTCTCTGGCCTAGAAGGTGCTCCAGGGACATGTTTAAAATATGCTGAGCCAGCACATCTGTGTTCTGTTCTTTTTGGTTTGCAGTGTGGCAGGGTTGCAAGAAGAAAGTGTTGTGCTAAAGTAGGTAATACCTCTCTAAAGCCCTAAGGCACAGTCAAGTCAAACTAAAATACCGATCGGTCTGTCTTTAGGTAATCTTTAAGTTTTTAAGCACACCTCATTTTATAGTCTTACGTACTTTTACAGGTATCTTGCATTCCATTTCAAATCAATATTGCTTTACAATTTGTTCCTTCATCAAGGAGAGTGTAAGTGGAATTTACATAGCGATGCTGTATTGGGATTTCTGCAATTGTGAGTCAGCAGGATTTGTCTCTTAATTCATTGAAGCTATGCCTGAATTAAGAAGCCTGTGAGTGTTTTCCCACTCCAGAGTGGAGCTGTACCACTTTCTCAGTGCTGTGCACAGTTGAAGCACAGGCATTCATCAAATTCCTCTCATATCCTTGTTTTCACAGGAAGTGGGGTGGGGGAAAGCTACATGCTAGGCAGGAAATTATCCAGCAAATGCCCAATTTGGTGGCTGATAAAGGGGGGCAAGACTTTGGGATACTGCACTGTGTAATAAGTTGTGTCACATTCTTACGTGTTTCTGGAAATTCTGACCATGCTTCTTGAATGGTGGGAGGTACATGGGGTTTGATTTCTATAAATTAAAATCTCCAGGTATAAAAATACCTTTAAATACCCTACAGTGAATCCAATCTGTCAAAGTGCAGTTTTGCTTGGATGGATCAGCAGATCTTGAATTTTTTCTCTATATTTTTTTAGATGGTCACCAAATGATAAAGGGTGGGTTGGGGTATAACTAGAGTAGAGTATTTTGACCATTCAGAGATCAGGAAATATGGCATCACAAATTTGTGTAATATGCATACATCAGAGCCAGGGGAGCTCATCTGAAAGTCATTCATGTACTTGTTCATTGATACTGCTGATATCTGTAAAGCCATTTGCCAGTGATTGCAGAGAGACTGAAATTGTGGAAGTGTAAAAGGTCAGCTGGATAGAGGATTGTCATAAAGAAGGAAAGTGGCATTGAACTCACAGCATATCATCTTCATTGTCCTACACGTGTAAACGAGTTGCAGTGTTGGGAGTTTATTTAACAGAAAGGCCTTAAAAATCTTCTGCACCGCAGGGTGGTAATGAGTTATCTCGCAGCTCAAAAACTGAGAAGTGGCCAGCCTTCATCTGATTAGTTTCTGCATCCCAGGTGCTCATTTCCAACACTGAGTTCTATCTTATGTTTTGTTTCCATACTTTTCTAATCAGCGACTGTTTTTACTAATTTCTGTAAAAGCTGGAGTAGGGAACTTCTATCCAAACTTCCTGAAGACCGTAGGACAAAGCTGGTTAATTGCAGAGTTTTGGGGTTTTTTCCTAGCAACTTCGAGTTGGCTTCCAGTGTGGGAAAATACAGGCATGATTTCAAGTGTTGCACCAAAGAATGGCTGTCAAAGGGCAAATGATATTCAGTGAGAAGTGTAGGCCAGATGTTAATGCCATATAGATACTTTTTTAATACACATGAATAAATTATTATCCAATCCAGGATTTTCAATGTAGTTTCAAGGGGAACAATTAGAAAAAGTGGAGGAGGTGGGAAAAGAGAAAGGAATGGATTAAGTGGTTAAAACAAACAGAAAAAAGGAATACCAGGTGTAAGCTTCACAAGGGTTTGGGAAGGGAGGAAATTGAGGGTGTTGAGGTAGGTCCTACATCCCCCAATTCCACTTACCACCAGTCAGGAAGACACAGTATTCCCATTTCATGAGACTTGATGTGACTTTTCTGCAGTCTTAAGGAAACAGAACATACTAAGAATTTAAAAAAAATAATAGAAGATAACCCTTCTCTGTTACAGATTAATTTGGCTGTTTTTTAATTTGATTACTAAATCTCAGTACATGCTGTCAAGGTAGCCTGAGGTGGGTGGGTGTCAGCCACTGTCCTGGAGTTCCTCCTTGGGCTGTTTGTCACTTTGGTGAGAGATGCCTTTTAATATAGAGAATTTCATCTTTCCAAATGCTCATTGTGTCAGTGTGCCAAACCACTTCCTATACTTGCCACCTTCTTTTACGTGTAACTTATAATGCTCCAGTGACTCTTTCCTCTCCATTTAATTTTGCAGTATGTGCTTGAAAAATCTGTTGTACAGTTAGAACAAGTGGGATTAAATGCTACTGTAATAAGTGGCTTTTACTTTGAGGTGTTCTTCTTGCCTTTGAGAAAAGCATTACATATGAGAGCTATACATAAGACCAGAGAATTAAACACTCTTTTAGTTAAATCTAAATTTATTTATGCCTAATTTCACATAAAGAAAAAATTAATTTCAGCACTCTGCATAGTGAAATTTAGAGGTTGCAACATTTTATCACTTTTCTATATATGCTGATTGATAACACTAAACATATTTTCCCCTTCAATCCTGGGAACAGTTGTCAGCGTGCATTGATGTGTGCAGCTTTCTGGAGGAAAGAAAATCAATTCCTGGCTCAGATGTCTCACTTGAAACTTTCAGGATGCTAACATGGTTGAAGGATATTTTTTTTTTTTTTTCCTTTGTGGTCCTTGGTCAAGGTCACTTCTGGGTATACTGAGGAGGACTTTCACTTTTAATGAAGTTCAATATTTTACACTTAACTCATTTTAAGATTCGATCTGAAATTAGGGAAGCCTGTGATTCCCAAGCCACGTATTACTGAGAATGTATAACTCCTTTCAATTTAAGCGGAGTAGCATCTGGATGTAATTTCAGGTTCTGAGTTACGACAGACCTCATTTGACTCTGTGGGGAGACTTTGAAACTCAATGGATATACACAGAACAGGGTCCTTCATCTCAACTGCGTTGCTAGATGGTTGTCTGTGGATGATCTCGGGAAAGGGGGATGCCATACATCTCTCTCCAGGCATCCAAATTAGTTTAAGATGGCTCATATTGTCTTGCAGAGTTCTCTCTGACAGTAAAGAGTGGATCATCTGTGTTTGGCTATAGCCTGGTACTTGATATAGACCTAATGCTTTGTTTTTTCAGCATTACAATTGGTAGAATCATTATAATTCTAATTAAAAACAACTGAGGTTGACTTAGCAATTAGTTGCCTGTCAAAGAGAAAGAGGATATCCTCAGAGGAACCGGTAAGAACTGCTCCTTGTTTGTCTTTTGATCTTACATGGTTATCTTCTTGCTTTAAATGCAGCCTCCTGTCTCTTGTGCAGAGCTCACAGCATGATACTTCTGTGTATGCACTGTGATTAGAGATGCTGTCAGGTTATTTCCAGAGCCCCAGTAGAGTATATGTGTTCTTTCCACTAAGTCCTTATTTAGCTATGCTTGCACATCTGGGGGAAAAAAAATGTACAAATAATAGCACTTCATTTCACTAGCATCTTGCATAGCTTTCCCTTTTGTCTCTTTTTTTTTTTTTATGGAACTAAACTAGCAAACTAATAAACTAAATTATAGCTGCAAATAACTTTACTATGGGGGAGGAAAAACACATTTAGGAAAACTGATAGAATAATATCTCATAGCAAGGGCTTCAATTTAGCAGAAGTATGTAAACTGAAATTTGCAGAATTCAGTCTAAAAATAAAATATATATTAGCCTCTGAACCTGAGCAGGAAGTTTCCAATAGCTTTGCTTCTTTAAATCAAGATTCCAGCTGAAGTTTTGGGACTGGAAAAGGAAGTTGGCTGAGATTCTGTGATCTTTATTTAGACTATTTGAAGTGGGGGGCTTGTGTGTGTGGGAGTGTTTATGGTGGGTTATTTTTGGGTTTTTTTTTGTTTTTTTTCCTTAGTCTGTCAAAAAATATTTATGACTGACTGTGGGAAAAAGGTTTGTTGGACAGCTTCTCCAATTAGGTACCTTTACTGAAATGAAGAAAAAAAAGTTATGGCCTTTTGAAACAAACATTTAGTCTTTGATGTCAGCTGCAGCCAGAGTTTCCTCTTTTGGTTATTAGCTTGGAGAAATTTTGCATAAGTTGGATATTGGGAGGGGGAAGGAGGATGTCTGTCAATACACAGAGGTTTGAATTTATGAATTTTAAAGGAGAACAGGACTCTGCCATTTATTCACCATTTTTAGATGTCAAGTGAAATGCACAGTCAGATGTCAGGTAGAACCTAATTGCTGTAGCCTTTTTCTTGAGTAAATAGCAGATTTTGTTTTTAACCTCTTCAGTACTTGTTCTGTAGTTGGAAGTCCACATAATCTGAGCCTGTCTATAGCGTAAGATCAAAGTTTACTGTGACAGAAATTGCTGTTTTCAAATATGGTTTCTGGTGTGGTGCCTTTGCAACACAGTCAAAAGACAGGATTTATTTTAAGTTCAGGAGATGCTTGTCCAGGGCTTTTAATCTTGTCATCTAAAGGGAGCACACTTTGGCAAGGTACTTGAAAGATAATTTTTTTATAAGTGAAAGAGTATTTTAACACACAGAAATACGCCAAACCAGTCTTGCATAGAGACAAAATGAGTTTGTGCTGCAGCTTACCTCCTTATGTGCGTAAGATGAAAACCACTTTTATTAAGTGCTTAGTGTGAATAAATTGAGACAAGAGAAAACAATTTAGTGGGAGAAACAGTGTTTAAGAACTGCAACACTAGAAAAGGTGACTCCTGGTACAAAGTCCTTGACTATCCTATATATGTTTAATTTAAACAGTTTATTGGAGGACCAAAGATGCTGGTGAGCTACTTGTTTTCCATACCGTACTCTCCCCTGCTGCTTTCTCAGTGACCCATCTAGAGTATTCTATTACTTTATGCAGTTTATGAACACCGGGGGTGCTCCATAGATACGCAGACTTCCAAAGCGTGTGATCCTGTGTGAGTGGACTAAAAAAAATGTCCTTCGTCGCATATCCAGGGCTAACAGGGGCATGAATTTGTCTCGCCCAGTGCAGACCCAAAGTGGCTTTACAGAAATGAGGAATTCTGCAGCCTTTCTCACCTCTGCTACCAGAAATGTAAGCTTTTTCTGGAGTCTAATAAATAGCTCACGTTATCTGCTAATGAGTTAAAAGAGGTGGTTAGGTTTGGAGTAACAAAGTAGACATCTTGACACCCTCCTAGTGAGAAATGGAGTTTGGGGGCCTCTTTTACTTAAATTTCCATGTACTGTTTTATTTCATAAACGAGTTCTTTTTAAAAAGCAACAGCAAAAGTCCAGCCTTTAAATACACAGTTCAGTCTCTGTCCTTGTCAGGCAGATAACGTGGTGTGGAGATGAGAGCATCAGAGAGAGTGGTGCTCTTCCCTCTCTCCCTCGCCAAATTTCACTCCAGTTTTGGAGATGAAAGTAATTAATGTCATGGTTTTTTGTTTCCCAGATGATCTGAAAACTCCAACCTTTCTCAGCCCTAAAAGGACACTTATGGTCTGTTTTTTTTATAGAGTGGGCAAAGCAGAACATGCATATTAATATGCAGTCCTACTTACGCAGATGACAGCTTTCTGTTGAATCACAGTTCTGCTTGTAGGCATCTAAAAATAAATGACAGATTTTGCTAAAAGCCCACTGAAGTTAATGGAAAATAGTTAATGAGTTTAGTGGGAATATGATTTAGGATCATATCTGCTATCTCTTCTGTGTGAAGATTACTATAGTTTTAAAGAGGGCAGTGTTATTTATTGTTAATTTAGTCTGAGAATAGTATAATTTTTTTCTGTCGTAAATGGAATAATGGCATTTGATAATTATCAGTCATGGCAGCACCAACAATCATCTTGGAATGCATCCGTTACTTTATTTTTACTTCTGTGAATAAAACTACATACAATGTCTGCTGTCTGTCCTGCAACACCAAAGCAGGTGTTTTGAGGGTGTGTCCGTTCAGGCCTGTGAGTTTGCTGTTTTCAAATTCTTTTGTAAGAATCTGATTAGCAGAGGTAGGACTTGGCTCTTTTTACACCTACTCTGCCCCTTTTCTGATTAAGAACTTCCAGGGACAGAGACTGCCCCAGAGCCTGCGTCCAGCTGCTGTTTTGTTAATTGTCCTGACTAACTGCCATGGGGAGGATTCATTCAGGATATTACAGATTTTCAAGGCCAGCCCTTCATAAAACATTCACTTAGATCAAGTCTAGGACTAAAGTTGATACAGAATCCTGTACAGATGATGTGCTTGTGGAGCTGTTCATCGCACTGCTCACTTGATCCCAGAATACTATTAGTACTGTCGTGTGTAGTAAGTAACCTCTGTAGAGAAAGTGTTCTGGTGAAGTTTATGTCCAACACAGTGTGTGTCCGTCAGGAGGTGTGAAGATGGAACTGGATGCACGTGTTCTAATGTGTTGCTTTTAGTTTACTTGCTGTTACACATCTGTGAGTCAGCACAGGCAAGTTTGTGTTGTGGTGGGGTTTTGTTTGTTTTTCCCTGAAAAACTTCCTTTAATTTTCAGCCTGTTAGGTGCTATCCTGTGCTATCCTCAGATATCCGAAGAGTGAGATGTGAGAGCCGTGCCCTTGGGGGATGTGAACACTATGTGGTAGTGGGAATGAGGAACTCTTATTCTTAAATGTGACCTCCCTGTGAATAGGATTAGTTTGTACTACTCTGCTGGCATTATTGAATGAGAGAATAGTAGTCTAGGGCAACATAAATAAACTAAGAAGGATGATGCAGATACGCAAATGCTAAATTTAGCTTTAAGATGATTATTCTGTGCCTCCTGGCTTTCCTGCTTCTCTGGGAGCAACACCTGTGACGTATGTGACTTGTAGCTCTTGGAGAAGTTTGCTATGGAGAATGGAAGAGGTTTTTGACTTTATTTTTTTGTGTCTTTAAATAATGTATTGACTGATAAAGGTGCAGGTCTAGAAAACTATTTTGAGAGGTTGTCTGTTTCTTGGGGCAGTATTTTGTGGTGGTCTAGTTCAGCATTGTTTCTCTTTCTAAGCTGTTAGTGGTAGAGGGGATCACTTGAATGGGCAGTGACTGTAGTTGCTGTGTTCCATGACACATCAGAGCGTAACATTTGTTAAGAAAAACACCACAGTTAGGTGGGGAAAGAATCTTTTCCTAAATTATTAATGTGTGTGCTGCTGCAACTTTTAAGACTAAGTGCTGTATGGTGCAGTCTAAAAATAAGTGAAGAGGCATTTTCCCCGTTACTGTAGGATAGTATCAGATGGCCTGCTGGAAGTCCACAGGTTTGTGCTGCTTTTTGTGGACGAACAGTGGCTGAATATTTCTTTTTCCATAGGCGTGTGTTAAGGGATCAAGGGGGATTTTAACAGTCTGAAACAGTTTTAACTGCAGCATGTGTGGGTATCCTTCTTTTACTGCCTTGCACGGGCGACTCAGGCAGAGCTGCAGGGTGTGGGCTTTGCTTCCCGGGACTGAATTTCGCGGCTCGGGGGCCGAGGCGGAGATGCGGGTCTCTGGATAAGCCGTGGGAGCCGCCACGGGGCATTGCCCGCTCCGGGGCCGTCCCCTGGTGCTGCGCTGCCGCGCGCCCGTAGGTGGCGGTGTCGGCGCGGCCACGGGCGGCCCCTCGGCGCGTCCCGCGCTCCCGCCGGCCCGTGCGGG